>JAJHZJ010000131.1:4338694-4663694 GCA_023548195.1 Bettongia penicillata ogilbyi | reverse complement strand
ATGAGGAAATGGAGGCAGGCAGAGGTTACATACCTTGCTCAGAGTCATGGAATGATGGATATTATTGAATGAATGGATATTAAATTTCTCTGGGTGAGGACCCTTGGAACATGGAGCTATGAGGTGCCCTAAATCCAAACATCTCTTTGTACATGTGAGAAAACTGAGGCTTGAGTGCCGACTGTCTCAAAATCACAGGTAATTAGTGGCAGATGGAGGACAAGTCCCCAAGTATCCTGAACCCCATAGGCTTCTTCTTTTAAAGTACAGAAAACCTCAAGAGGAATAAAACATGTAGCTATCATGAACAGAGATACTTTAGTGGGAATTAGCTCATCTCTGTCAGAAATTCTTGAACAGAGAACAGTGATGAAGAAACTCAAATTTTGATGGTTTGGGGGAGGGGAGGGTGTGGGGTGAGAAGGGTGAAGAAGGCAGAATTGCACAGTACTAAGTCCAGAGAGGGCAGGCCAGGGTTTAGACACCATAATGAATTGTTTTAAGTAACCAGGAGGTAATATGACTGCCCTGGATACTTCAGACAGTGGGCTAATCTAGAAATGCTCTTTCTCAAAAAAAACTTCTAGAATCCAAACTCTCTAGCTTAGCGTTCAAGCTCTTCATACTCTGGTCCAAATTTTCCTTTTCAGACTTATCTCCCCCTATTCAGACTTATCTCCCCCTATGTCTGAAATGCTCTTCCCTCTTCTCTTCCATTGGTCATTCCCATTCTTTTTTTTTCTTCTTTTTCTATTTTCTTTTTTCAAATTTTTAAATCAATTAATTTGTTTTCTACAACATCATCCCCATTCTTAAAGAGTCTAATGTCACCTTCATGAAAATTTCCCGGATTTTATTCTACCTCATCTCTTGCCAAAAGCCTTCCCTGTTCTTAACTCTCACTCATCACACTCTGGGTTATAGTTGAGTGCCTGTCTTCTATCCCTTACTTAATCCCTTGGAGGGAAGGGACTATGTTTTATTTATCTCTGTACCTTCTTTAAGTTCACCATAGCACCTTACTTATAACAGGGTTTATTTAAGTGAATTGAGTTGCCCAGAAAGACTAGCAGACTAGCCAGACTAGCTCAGCTGACTTTACAATGAAGAAGAGTCTTCTATGCAGCCTCTGGCTTCTCACTCCTGCTCGAACCCTTAGGCTGAAATGGAATCTGAGAGGACACTGAATTCTTTCCAATGCCTCCAGGGAGGACTGCTCAGATGTCTATTCTTCCAGACAATAGTGGGTCCCAAGATACATGTTGCTTGTTATTTTTACTTGTGCTTAATATCCTTGTAGCACCCCTGAGACCCAGAAAGCCTAATTTCTTACCTACCTCCCTTGGTTGTTGTAATGACACAAAGAGATAATATTTGTAAAGTACTTTGTAAATCTTTTGTATAAATGCTAACTATTATTATTTTTATGGGGCAGCTAGGTACTGCAGTGGATAGAATGCTGGGCCTGAAGGCAGGAAAGCTCATCTTCTTGAATGAAAATTTGGCCTCAGATTGTTACTAGCTATATGACCTTGGGCAAGTCACTTAACCCTGTTTGCCTCAGTTTTCTTATCTGTCAAATGAGCTGGAGAAAACATTCCAGTATCTCTGCAAAAAAACAAAAAACAAAACCCAAATGGGATTATGAAGAGTTAGATACACCTGAAATGACTGAATAAAAGTTGTCACTATCAACTATAATACTCCAATACTTCAAAGAGCCATGATTTTGCTGGTATGACTTCTCCTCCCCAAGATGCAGATTGTAGCACCTCTCCCACTTAATAAATTGTCTCTGAGAGGAAGAAAAATTATCACCTTTGTGATCAACTTTTATGAACTCTATTTGCTCAATGATCTAGTTTTAGGACTCTGTACTGAGTTTTTTGGGTTAAGACATAGGCAGAAACTAACAGACGTGGAAAGAGAAAGAGAGCAGGGAAAGAATGATAGAGAGAGAGAGAGAGAGAGAGAGAGAGAGAGAAAAAGAGAGAGAGAGAGAGAGAGAGAGAGAGAGAGAGAGAGAGAGAGAGAGAGAGAGAGGAGAGACAGAGAGACACAGAGAGACAGAGAGAGAGACAGAGAGACAGAGACTTTCCTAGGGCACTCTTTGGTAACAGGTGGTTGGGGGTGGGGAAGGTATATGTGTGATACTGACCTGCCTGAGATTTAAAGTGGTATAATGGCTTGAATCAGAAGACCTGAGTTCAAATCCTGCCCCTGCTACCTTGGGCAAGTCCAGATTCCCTGAGTCTCAGTTTCCTTGTCTGTAAAATGAAGTGGTTGATTTAATAACTTTCTATTAGAAAGCACCTTTCTAACCCTAAATCTGATTTTTTTTTTCTGTTCTTCTCTAGAGAGAATGAGCATTGTGATTTAGTCTTCTAAGTATTTTGCCCTAAGTGCCTTTAGTGAGAAAGTTCCGTCTTGCTTCCCCCTCCTTCTTCTCAGTTCTCGGTCTTCTCCTCTTCTACAAGCAAAGTATTGGTCCTGGTCCTTTAGTGGAAAGGGCATCCTGGACTGGTTATGATTTTATCGTGAACTTGCTAGGTGACCATTGACAGTGTCATCTCTGGACCTCCATTTCCCTATCTGTAGTGGGAATATAATAATAATACCTTGTCCCCTCTCCATCTTCCCTTGCAGGTATACAATGTGCACATACTGGTGTACAATAATGGCTTACATGGATGTTGATGAGGTATTTGCTTATTTGCAAAATGCTTTTCTCACAAAACTCATTTGAGGTAAATAATACAAATATCATTAACCTCATTTTATAGATGAAGAAATTAGGGCCAAGAGAGGATAAGCTTACATGACTAATAAGTGATAAGTCTGAGTGTTAAACCCTAGTCTTCTAGTGCTAAGATCATTTTTTTTCCCATTATTCCATTCTGCTTGGACTAAGAATCAGGAAGACCTGAATATGATTCCTTTATCAGATGCTTACTAGCTATGTGACTCTGGGTAAGTCACTTGACTTCTCTTAAACTCACTTTCCTCATTTAAATAAGGATAATAATATAATACTTACTTTATAGGGTTGTTTCAAAGATCAAATGAGATAATATGTGTGAATTGCTTTGTAAATACAAAAGCCCTATATAAATATCAGGAAGCAGCTGGGTGGCTTGGTGGAGAAAGCATTGTACCTGGAGTCAGGAACTCCCAAGTTCAAATCTGGTCTCAAACACTTACTATAGGTATGACCTCAGGCAAGTCATTTAACTTCTGTCTGCCTCAGCTTTCTCATCTATAAAGTGGAAATAATAATAGCATCTGGCTTTCCAGGGTTGCCGTAAGGCTAGAATATTTGTAAGATATTTTTGAAACTTTATATAGAATGCTAGTTAGTATCATTAGCTATAATCTTTTGATATTTCAAGAAGCCATGGTTTTGCTGGTGTGGGTGCTCCTTCCACAGATGCAGATTGCAACCCTCTTTCTACTTAGTAAATGGTCTTCAAGACTAAAAAAATATATGGATAATTTTCTGAACTGAGCCAGGCTGGTTCTCTGACCATGGACAGTTCAGACAGTTCTTTGTGGTGCCCATATTGGAAGCCTCCCCAACCGGGTAGGATCTGCTACTACTTGTACTTCAGAATTATTGTCTTCAAGAACTCAGGGTCATCTCCATGTCATGACAAGGTATTAGAGAAAATGGTTAATGGAGAAAAAAGTAGGTAATTAGAAAGAGATGGTAGAGGGGAGACATTTATCCAGATCATCAGGATGAGGCAAATTAAGGAAAGAAAATGAGTATTTATTAAGTGCCTACTACATGCCAGAAATCAACATTTTACAAATATATCTCATCTGATCTTCACAATGATCTTACAAGGTAGGTGTTATTATTAGCCTTATTTTACAATTGAGTAAACTGAGGCAGCCAGAGGTAAACTTTCTTGCTCAGGGTCACATAAGTAGTAAGTATCTATCAAAACTTAGGTGTTCCTGACTCCAAATACTCTAGTCACTGTTCCATTTAGAGTCCTCCAAGCTATCAGGTTCTTTCCTGACAATAGCCCTGTGTAAAGGTTATTGTCCTAATTTTACAGATGAGAAAACTGAGGCTTAGAGAAGGGAGATGACTTACCCATGGTCATATAGTTAAGAAGAAAACAAGCAGAGATTTGAACGCAGATGTTCTAACTTCATGTTTAGGGCTCTTTGCCCCCAAACCACTGAAATGTTAACTCTGAGAAAGCTGTGAAGTTCTCCACAAGTGTGTTATAAAACACAAGTAAGAAAATGCTTAGAAAAGCAGAAAGCCTGAAATGAATGTAAAGGATTCTGCTCCTCGACCTCCCCCATCCCTGTTCCTGCTGCTGAAGCCTCTGCAGGCTCAGACATTTACCCTTGAAAAGGTAGCCAAGGTAAAAAGTATTTGGAGATGACAGAAGATCTGCTTAGAGGGGGAGGGGAGATGCTGGAGGTGAGGCTGTTATTCTAGGACAGACCCTCCTCCCACTCAGGACCCAGTTTCCTTCAGCTTCCCCAGAGACCATCAGTCCCAACTCCCATAACAAACCTCCAGATGGAAAATGGGCCCCAGCAGCTTTCTCCATTATCCCTAATGGGAACTGACGTTTAGGACGCTTCAAGGACCAGTGTTTCCCAGTCATCTGGCCCTCCCTATCTCACGGAAGCGCCTGGCTGCTCATCCCCATTAGAGGTGGGGGCCTGACTACATTTAGACTCACAGACTCTCAGATCTGGAAGGGACTTCCAAAAGTCAGCTAGTCCAACTCTTACCTATAAAGACATCCTCTCAGAAACCTCTTCATAAAAAGACTATCCGACTTTGCTTCCATAGAAATGCTGCTAAGGATGGATGGTATAGACAGATTCTTGCCACTGACTTACCTATCTGGAGACTAATGAGGTGAGCTCAAAGACAACATCTTAATTCAATAAACATTTATTAAGTGCCTACTATGTGCTAAGCACTGGGTATACTACATAAGAAAAAGAGAAAATCCCTGACCTAAAGGAGCTTACAATCTAATGTTCAAAGACAACACACAAAAAGAAGCTGAAAATTGTGTAGGGAGAAAGTTCCAAGGGGCACCCAGAGTAGGGGCATGGTGTTCCCATGGAGTCAATGCAAAGCAGAGCTGCTGATGGAAAAGATGGAATTCCCAGAACTCTACAGAGGAAGGTTTTGGAGAAGTTAAATGTTGTACTCTCTACCCCCTCCCTGCAGAGGAGAGGAGAAGTTGAGAAAGTTGTTGATATCCAAATCTGAGTCAATCTTCCAAGGTAGAGCACCATGGGTAGATGGCATATGGATAAAAACAATTGTTGTCTTTTAAAAGATGTGAATGTCCTGTTACCCCCAGGAAGTCTTCCCAGGTCAATAGAAGACCACTACCAGCTTCTTCGCAACCCTTCCTTCCCCATTTTATTCTGCCTGAGTAAGAGTCTACTTCAGCTTCTTCCTTTAATTACCTACTTTTCCTCTTACATACATTTATAAAATGTCCTCCTGTAAATGTAACCAGTGGCCCAGAACTGAAGCTTCAATTTACATAGACTGGATTGAGTCTTGGACGTTTCTTAATAATTTTTTGGCTCACGTCTCCACCCGAGCTTTCCCCTGGGAACACCAGTGTTTGGTTCATTTCCAAACTCTACAGAAAGAGTAAAAGAGGCCTCAGTTTTCCACTTATGCTAATGAACCATTGAATATAGAACAGGCTTTAATTAACCCAACAAAAATGCAGACTCACACCTGAGCCCATAAACAGAACAACTTTTCTTTGCTCTGTCCCTCCTTCCTCCTCACTAGGCACATGCATAGTCCTCAAATCTTTCAAGTTTTATTGTCCTACTGTGACTCTGAGAGCTCCCTAAGTAAAAAGTGCTTGGAATCAATAGAAACTTGACCCTTCTCTCTGGACTTGCATTACCTACATAGCTCAAAGTACCAGCGAAGGACAAGGTCTGAGTTGCTCCTCCATGTTGTGGTTTTGTACCTTGATGCTCCTCCCATTTGGTTTGGGAACTCATTTGTTGTTTCTGCAACTATTCCAACAGCTAACAGCTTACAAGCCCTGCAAGTCTCAGCTTGCCCCAGGGACTCCTCACCATTCTGCTTCTATCTCTGGATGTGCATAATTCCCTGTAGTTTTCTCAAAGATGTACAGGTTTCCCCTCATCCCACCCTCCCCAGGAAACCAAGCCTGAGTTCCTATGTGTAGCCCCCTTTCATTTCTGCATCTCTCCCAGCATCAGCTTCCTCTGTCTGTCTCTGCTTTCCATTTGAAAGGCCAAGTTGCAGTTTGTAACCCAGTTATATGAACTCATTCATCCTTCATGTGATGTCAAAAGGACAAGGTAAAAATCCAAGTCTAAGTGATTTGATACCTCATCCAAGAGCTAATTTTGTCAAGAGAGGAGAGTTTCAAGAGGACCTTATTCGATTTTTCCTCTCCATAAGTAGAAGGGACCCTAAAGCTCATTTAGTCCAACCTTTTCATTTTGAATATGAAGACAGAGTTCAGAGAGAGGGAGTTACTTGTCCAAAGTCACACAGCTACTATGTGGCAGAATTGGGACTCAAACTAGGTTATCTGGTAGTAGTTCCAGTATCCTTTCCACTCCCACCACAAGAGCCTCTCCACTCACTGTCCATTCATATTTGGGTATAATTTATTTTAGGCTGTTTATAGTTCCAAACACAGTTAAGAGAAAACTTACGTAGCCATGTTTAATAACTTTTTGTCTTCTCTATTCAATATGTGGACACCTATAAGTGACTCAGAAGAAATGGATTCAGAATGTCCCTAACTCAGACAATAACTTTTCTGTGTTGATCTGTCTTCTTCAAGCCTTAGATTCTTCCTATGTGAAATACAATTGTACTCAATGATCTTTAAAAATTCTTTTCTTCTTCCTTTCTTTTTCTCCTCCTCCTCCTTCCTCTCCTCTTCCTCCTCCTCCTCCACTTCCACAACTACATCAACCGCTCATTTTTGTAGCATTCAGTAGTGGGAAAACTATGATAGGATCCTAGGGATAGGAAAGGGGATAAAGATATATAGTCTCCACTCATAAAAGGTTTACAACTTCTTTTGCTAATATTTTCTCAGTGATGGAGACTTGATCTTCAAGGTATAGAATAAATATAGTCAAGAGCAAATTCAAGCCGAGATAAGGAAGAAGATGGAACACTTAGCAAATCTAAGTGAACTTGTCTCCAAGGCAGATGAATTGTATTCCAAAGCAATAACGGTGGGTGATTACATAGTACTTTATATATATTGTCTCATTTGTTATTATATACATTGCCAAAAACCCTGGGAGGTAGGTACATAGGTATTATCATCCCCACTTTACAAATGAGGAAACCCTGAGAGCTTTTCTATTTATATCTCCAGTACTTAGCACAGTGTTTTGCCCATAGTAAGTTTTTTCTTTTTATTAAATGCTCTTTTGCTCATTTATTCATTCATTGGTTCATTCAACAGAAAGTCCAAGGGAAGGAAAACACATGCAGAGAGCATCTTTTCTACGTAATCAGCATCTCAGGAGAGATACACAGTGACATTTGAAAGTCACCTAGGAATAATTACTACATGACCATGCCTTTGCATGCCTCGGAGGCTGATCTAGACACTACAGGGCTCCAAAAAAGTAGTGAGTCTCTAACAACTAGCAGAGGAGGTCCACTTTTTCTCCTCCTTAAGCATCCCTCCCCCCTCCACTCTAACTCACACCTCCCCCATATTCCACTATGGCTGTGCTATGATACTTAGCAGCAAGCTGCTCTCCGTTGTCCTTTGAAATAGTGCTGACAAAGCCCACAATTCAAAGCTGCCCCTAGCTACTCTCCAGGGTGCTGACAGTCCAGAACAATGGATGAAATTCAATCAGATGAAATTAAATGGGGATAAATGTAAACGCCTGCACTTGGGTTAAAAAAATTAATTGCACAAATACATGATTGGGATATGTGACTAAAGAACAATTCATGTGAAAAGAACCTGGAGGTTTTAGTGGACTTCAAGCTGGATATGAGTTAATAATGTGATATTGCTTCCAAAAAAAGATGTCATCTAGATCTGCGTTAATACAAGTACAGCTCCCCAAATAGGGTATCTTATAGTTCTACTATACTCTGAAAAAATCATAACAAATCAGAAATATTGTGTTCAATTCTTGGCATCACACTTTTAAGAAGGTTATTGACAAACTGGAGTGCATCCAAAGTAAGGCAACCATGACTGTAAAGGATCCAAATACCATATCATGCAAAAATTAGTGAGAGTGAGGATTTTTCTACTGGAAAAATCAGAATTGGAGGTCACAACCATTATCTTTAAATATTTGAGACTTATTCAGAATGACTCCAGTGAGCAGAACTAGCACCAATAGGGAAAAGACATAGGGAGATTTCATTCCAGCCCCAAGACAAGTTTTCCAGTAATAGGAGCTATCAAAAATAGAACAAGCTATCTTGAAAGGTAGTGAATTCTTCCTCACTTGGAGTGTTCAAAATGTGGCTTAATGACCATTTTTCAGGAATACCATAGAGAATTTTTTCAGGTCCTAAGATGTTGGGGTAGATGATATCTAATGTCATCTCTAACTCTAAAACTCCATGATCTGGAGAGATATATGCACTGAGAAAGCTAATTAACTGTCCCAGGCAGCAAATATCAAGGGTTATATAAGTAAGTGACAGACAATAAATGCTATGAAAACTTGAAGGAGGAGTTGTTTACCAGCGTTGAAGTAGGGAAGACTTTACCAAGGATTAAGGATTTGCAGGTGAGTTGGATTTCAGTTGGTGGGGAGGAGTCATGGAGGGTATTCTAGGAAGGATGAATATAATTATCAAAGACAAGAAGGCAAAAATGATCATATTCAGAATAATGAATATACCTATTTGGCTAAAGATTGTGGGTAGAGGACAAGGGAGAAGTAAGACGAGGTGGGTTCTGACTAGATCCTGGAGGACCCTGGACACTAGACTGAGGAGCTATTGCTTTATCTGTAGTGTAGTAGAAAAGAAAGGGATCTAGAATCTAGAATAGGAGAGATGGGTTCAAATCTCTTCTCTGAGACTGACTAGTTGTGTGACCATGAACAAGTCACTTCCCCACTCTAAGTCTCAGTTTTGCCATATGTAAAACTGGAATATCAAACTTGCAGTGCACTAAAACCTCTAGGTTCTTTTCACATGAATTGTATTCTAGTCGTTTAATGTTATATTCTTCATAGGGTGGTGAGAGAAGTACTTTGTAGAACAAAAATAAGCTACAAAATGTGAAATTTTATTATTGTTAGCAAAAGAGAGCTATTGGAAGTTTTCAAGAAGGGGGTTGACATGTGCAAAGCAATGCTGCAGGAAGACCAATCTGGCAGTGGTAGCAGAACGGACTATTTCTATATTTAAATGTTTCTTTTAGAAAGTAGTTAATTAATTCATGTTGTTATTTCTAACTCCTAGAATGGGTTGTCTACACTTGGTACTTCCATTTTCTCACCTCCCACTCACTTCTCAACCTCGAGCAATCTGGCTTTCCGACCTTATCACTTCACTGAAACTGCCACTCTAATGTTACTCATGATCTCTAAATCCACAGGCCTTTTCTCAGCCCTTGTGCTGCTTGATCTCTGTAAAGCTTTTGTCACTTGTAGACCACCTCTCCTCCTGGATGTTCTTTCCTGCTTTGGCTTCTGTGACACACTCTCTGTCCTGCTTTCTCTCCTTCCCATCTGATTGATTTTCAGTCTCATTTCCTAGACCACCGTCCATCACCAGGAGAATGGGTGTCCCCAATGTTCTGTTCTGGGCTCTCTTCTCTTTCTCTCTCTACACTCTTGTTCTGTGATCTCATTAGCTCCAAAGGATTTGATAATTATCTTTATGCAGAAGACTTTCAAGCTTATATTTCTAGCCTTCTTTTCTCTCCTGAACTCCAGTTCTTCATTGCCAGCATCTTGATTTTGTGTAAAAAATGGAAATCATCACAGTTCCCCCTCCAAATTCTTCCTTCCTCTAAACTTCCCTGTTTCTGCTGAGAGAATCAACAACCTTTCGCCAGATTAAAAAACTTAGTCATCTTTGACTCATCTCTTTCCCTTATCACACTCCATGCAATCAATTGCCAGTCGTAGCCATTATGCCTCTATAGCATCTCTTGCATCAACTCACTTTTCTCTGGTCACATGGATTCTATCACATGTCTTCACCTTTCATCTATACCATAACAGTCAACGCCCTGCTCAATAAACTCCAGTGGCTCTCTGGTATCTCTAGGATCAAATGCAGACTCCTTTATTTGGCATTTAATGCCTTTCACAACTTGGCTCCAACATTCCATTTCCAGATTAATTATGTATTTATTAATCCCCTTCACACAATCTATACACTATAGTGCAGCCAAACCGACCATCTTACTGTTGCTCACTGCATTTCCCACCTCCATTCCTTTGCACAGGCTTTGGATCATATCTGGAACACACATCCATCTCACTCCTGCCTTTTAGAATTTGTAGTTTTCTCAGTTCAAGCATTATCCCATGAGGCATTTCCTAATTCTCCTAGTTTTTTGTGCTCCATCCTTCCCCCTCAAAAGGCAGCTGGTTTGAAGTATATTTTTTTTACTTTGCTTTTCTTGCTTATTGTTTTTTTAGAAATATGACCTATGTTGAAATATGTTTTGCATGGTTTCACAGGTATAAATGATATTATAATGCTTGCTTTGTGGGATGGAGGGAGAAAATTGGTAATTCAAAATTTAAAAAGAAAATAATTTAAAAAGTTATAAATTATAGATTGAAATATTTTAAAAAATAAAGTATCAAAGACAGAAAAGAAATAACTGGGATTTGTTTTGTATAATTTTATTTTGTGTGAAATACATATGAGTATACATATGTATATATATACATACATAATATACATACATACACACATATGTTTGTATATGTAGCTAGATGGTGCAGTGGATAGACTGCTGGGCCTGAAGTGAGGAAGACTCATCTTCCTGAGTTCAAATTTGTTCTCAGACACTTACTAGCTGTATGACCCTGGGAAAGTCATTTAATCCTGTTGGCCTCAGTTTCTTCATCTATAAAATGAGCTGGAGAAGAAAATGGTAAGCCACTCTTGTATTTTGTTTAGAAAACCCCAGTGGAGTCATGAAGAACTGGAAATGACTGAAGAAATGATTCAACCATAAAGCTGATGTGCTACATATAATGTATATGTGTTATATATAATATATGTTAAGTAAAATGTATGTCTATACATATATATTCAAACTCCTTCCCCTATTAGAATTCATGTGCCTAAAGGACAGCCACCATGTCCCTTTTCTCTCTATCACCAGCATTCGGCACAGTATCAGGCACAGAGCAGTTGCTCAATTAATGTTGATTAATTGATAGACTAATCACATTGTTGCAATTGCCTCCTAAATGGAATCCTTGCTTCTAGTTTCTCCCCTCTTTAATCCACCCTCTACATAGCTTCCTAATTAATATTACTAATTATAGATATATTAATATCCATTAGCAAATAATAAACCACCGGTCTGACCACGTCATTCTCATGCTAAAGATGCTCTGGTGACTCTCTATTGCTTTTAAGAAAAAGTACAAACCCCTTAGTTTGATACTTAAAGGCCTCTAAAATCTGAATGCTGTCTCTTTTTCTAAGCATACTTCATTAATATTACCCTTTAGTCCTAATATATTGGCTTACTGTCTGTTCTCCAAATTTGGCATGTCATTTCTCATCTCCATGCCTCCATGAGGCTGCATTTCATGTCTGGACTGCACTCCCTCCTTATCTATGGCTCTTAGGGTCACTAGCTTTCTCAAAGCTCAGGTGACACCTCCTACATGAAGCTTTTCCTGATTGGCACCAATTATTAGCCCTCCAGAATCCTTTTAAAATTACTTTGTACTTGCTGATCTGTATATATGCTACATTCCCCTATACATTACAATTAAATGTAAATTCTTCAAGGACAAGAAATATTTTGGTTTCATCTTCATATCCCCAGTACCTAGTAGAATGTTCCTGAAGTCATCTCAAACTTGTATTCAAATTGGAAATCATCATATTTCCCCTTCCAAATTCTTCTCTTCTCTAAAATATTCCTCTTTCTGAGAAGAGAATTAATATACTTACACCAGATTAAAAGACTTGGAGTCATCATTGACTCATCTCTTTCCCTTATCCTACCCCATCCAATCAAATGCCAAGTCTTAGCCATTATACTTCAATAGTATCATTCAGAAAGTACTTAATAAATGCTAGACTGAAGTAAATAGAAAAATAACAATAGCTCATATTTCTATAGAGCTTTAATGTTTATAATGCATGTTTCTCCCTCTGACCCTATGAGATGAGGACATATATTATTTTCTCCATTTTACAGATGAGGAAACTAAGGTCCAGAGAAGGAAAATTATTTATTCAGACTCACATAGCTAATGTGAGTGGGAAGTAAGAGGGGATACCAGATATTATGATTCTAATACTTGTGGTCATTCTGGAAACTACAATGTAAGCAATTTTGACTGTAGTGCATAGTCAATACACTGAGATAGGACAGAGCCAAGATGGTGATTTAGATGTAACCCAGTTGAACTCTCTCAACACTCCCCTCCAAACTTGAAATAATGCCTCAAACCAAATTTTGAAGTGCAAGTGCCAACAAGAGGATGGGGGGGAGATTTTTTTTTGGTCTAAGAAAACTTAGAAGGTCAGCAGGAGAAGTCTGTGTTACCAGGGTACAGGCCTGCCTGGAGCCCACACATGCAGTAGTGGCAACAGGGGCCACAGCAGCAGTAGCAGTTTCAGGAGCTCTCAGCCTAGAGACAGTAAGAGAGTCAGACAACATGTCAGAAAGGTCACTATTTGCTGGCACTGGGATAACTGGCATTGATTGGCAAATCTATTGCTCTTACAAAGTTCTGGATTGCAGTTTCAGGGAAGAAAGTAGTACTGGGAGTGGAAGATCAGTCACAGGAGCAGTTTCTGGTCTCAGTTTCACAGCAAAGAGAACATTAGCACTTGTGGCTGCAGGGGACCTGTGGTCTTCCTGGGTAAAGACCAGAGTACAGACCAGGAAAACAGGGAGCACACTTCTCCCAAGATCATCCCCCCTTGTAAGCATGAGTAACTTGCAGACCCCCCAGAACTAACTCTGAAAATAGCAGCACAAAAAATGTTGAAGCTTAGGATAGTGTCTCCCCACTCCCAGGTGAGCAGAACCCAACTTTAACATAAAGTTCAAAGTGAAGAAATAGGTTGGAAAATAAGCAAGTTGCAAAAGAAGAATTTGACCATAAAGAGTTACTACAATGGCAGGGAGGATCCAAGACATAAACTCAGAAGAAGATAACAATGTTGCAGCTACAAACAAAGCCTCAAAGAAAAATGTTAATTGGATCCAGGCACAATAAGAATTCCTGGAAAAGTTAAAGAAAAAGAAAAAAGTGGTAGAGGAAAACTTGGGGAAAGAAATGAAAATGATGTGAGAAAATTATTAAAAGAGAATTAACAGCTTGGTAAAAGAGACAAAAGAAGTAAAGAAAATCACACCTTAAAAAACAGAATTGGCTTAATACTAAGAGGGATAAAAATTCACTGAAGAAAAGAGCCCCTTAAAAAATGGAATTGGCCAAATGGAAAAAGAAGTACAAAATCTCCCTGAAGAAAATAATTCCTTGAGGGGGTGGAGCCAAGATGGTGGAGTAGAAAGACTCATGTATGCTAGCTCCGAACCCACAGCCCATATATTTCCTGCAAGAGGAACTCCCCACAAATTCTGGATCACTGAAAGGCATGCAGAAACACAGTGGAAAAGATTTCCATTCCAGAGAGCCCTGGAGAGCTGTCCCCAGGGGTCTGTCGCGCCCCGGAAAGCGGAGTCCACCCCTGAGCTACCCTGGCCATGGGGCTGAGAGGAGCAGATCTGAGCAGGCTTCAGGGATGGAACCTCTGGTGGCCGGGAAGGTCCCTCCACCCACAGATGCCACAGGTCAGTGAGAGAGACGTGTGGCCTGGCCGAGAGGGGAGCGGGGTGTCTCCATGACTTGGGTCCCCTTGGGAGGCAGCAGCAGAGGGAGTGGCGGCGGCCCCCAGGACTCCCCAAGCAACAGGCAGAAGTTCAGGTCTCTGCATAAACCCTCTGAGGGAACTGAGCCTGGGAGGTGGCCCTGCCCCCACCCGCTCCATTACTGAAGGTCTCTGCATAAAGCCCCTAAGGGAACTGAGCCTGGGAGGCGGCCCTGCCCCCACCCCAGCACCAGAACTTAAGATCACATTGAATAGCAGCTGTGCCTGCCTAGGAAAGCCCATTTGAATCTCAGACCCCAAGCACTAGCTGGGTGGATCTAGGCGGGGGTGGACAGGAATCTCAGAACTCAAGTAACTGGCTGGGAAAATGCCCAGAAAAGAAAAATAAGACTATAGAAAGCTACTTTGATGGGGTTCAGATGTTCCCACCTTTCAATTCTGATGACGAGGAAGAATTCTTACCATCAGGGAAAGATGTGGAGGTCAGGGCTTCTGTATCCCAGACATCCCAGGGGGATGTCCAGTGGGCTCAGGCCATGGAAGAGCTCAAAAAGGATTTTGAAAATCAAGTTAGACAGGTGGAGGAAAAACTGGGAAGAGGAATGAGAGAGATGCAAGAAAAGCATGAAAAACGGGTCAATACCTTGGTAAAGGAGACCCAAAAAAATGCTGAAGAAAATAACACCTTGAAAAATAGGCTCACTCAATTGGCAAAAGAGGTTCAAAAAGTCAATGAGGAGAAGAATGCTTTCAAAAGCAGAATTAGCCAAATGGAAAAAGAGATTCAAAAGCTCACTGAAGAAAATAGTTCTCTCAAAATTAGAATGGAACAGATGGAGTCTAATGACTTTCTGAGAAACCAAGAAATCACAAAACAAAACCAAAAGAATGAAAAAATGGAAGAGAATGTGCAATATCTCATTGGAAAAACAACTGACCTGGAAAATAGATCCAGGAGAGACAATTTAAAAATTATGGGACTACCTGAAAGTCACGATCAAAAAAAGAGCCTAGACATCATCTTCCATGAAATTATCAAGGAAAACTGCCCTGATATTCTACAACCAGAGGGCAAAATAAGTATTGAAAGAATCCATCAATCACCACCTGAAAGAGATCCAAAAAGAGAAACTCCTAGGAACATTGTGGTCAAATTCCAGAATTCCCAGGTCAAGGAGAAAATATTGCAAGCAGCTTTAGAAAGAAACAATTCCAGTATTGTGGAAATACAATCAAGATAACTCAAGATCTAGCAGCTTCTACATTAAGGGATCGAAGGGCATGGAATAGGATATTCCAGAAGTCAAAGGAACTAGGACTCAAACCAAGAATCACCTACCCAGCAAAACTGAGTATAATACTTCAGGGGAAAAAATGGTCATTCAATGAAACAGAGGACTTTCAAGCAGTCTTGATGAAAAGACCAGAGCTGAAAAGAAAATTTGACTTTCAAACAAGAATGAGAAGAAGCATGAAAAAGTAAACAGCAAAGAGAAGTCATAAGGGACTTACCAAAAGTGAACTGTTTACATTCCTACATGGAGAGACAATATTTGTAACTCTTAAAACTTTTCAGTATCTGAGTAGTTGGTGGGACCACATACACACACACACACACACATACACATGTACATGCGTGCATGCACACACACATACACACATGCATGCACACACAGAGACAGAGAGCACAGAGTGAATTGAATAGGATGGGACCATATCTTAAAAGAAATTAAGGTAAATGGTGAGAGAGAAATGTAGTGGGAGGAAAGAGGGTAAAATGGAATGGGGTAAATTATATCTCATTCAAGAGGCAAGCAGAGACTTTTTAGTGGAGGGAAAAAGAGGAGAGCTGAGAAAAAACACAAGAAGTTTACCCTCATCACATTCGACTAAAGGAAGGAATAAAATGCACGCTCATTTTAGTATGAAAACCTATCTTACAATACAGGAAAGTGGGGGAGAAGGAGATAAGCAAGTGGGGGGAGATGATGGTAGGGAGGGCAATGGGAGGAGCGAGCAATTTGAAGTTAACACTTTTGGGAAGGGACAGGATCAAAAGACAGAATAGAAACAATGGGGGTCAGGATAGGATGGAGGGAAATACAGTTAGTCTTACACAACACGACTATTATGGAAGTCATTTGCAAAACTACACAGATAGGGCCTATATTGAATTGCCTGCCTTCCCAAAGGGAATGGGTGGGGAGGGAGGGTTGGGGAGAATTTGGAACTCAAAGTTTTAGGAACAACTGTTGAATATTGTTCTTGCTACTAGGAAATAAGAAATACAGTTAATGGGGAATAAAAAGTCATCTTGCCCTACAGGACAAAAGAGAAGATGGGGACAAGAGAAGGAAGGGATGACAGAAGAGAGGGCAGATTGGTGATAGGGAAAATTAGATTGCTCGGTGTATTGGGGTGGGGTGGGGGATAAAAGGGGAGAAAATTTGGAACCCAAAATTTTGTGAAAAATGAATGTAAAAAGTTAAATAAATAAATTTTAAAAAATAAAAATAAAAAAAAATAAAGGTGGTACTGAATAAAAAAAATATTTCCTTAAAAATTAGAATTGGGCAAGTGGAAGCTAATGATTTCATGTATCAAGAAATAATAAAATAAAGTCAAAAGAAGAAAAAAGATGAAAATGTGAAATATCTCATAGGAAAAACAAATGACCTGGAAAATAGATTAAGGAAATATAATTTAAAAATTATTGGACTACCTGAAAGTCATGATCAAAGAACAACCCTAAACACCATGTTTCAAGAAATTATCAAGGAAAAAGACTGCCCTGATATCTTAGATCAAGAAGGTAAAAGAGAAATTGAAAGAAACTACCATTTGCCTCCTGAAGAACTCAAAAAGAAAACGCACAAAAATATTATAGCCCAATTTCAGAGCTCTCAGATCATGGAGAAAATATTGCAAGCAACCAAAAAGAAATAGTTCAAATATTGTGGAGCCACAGTCAGGATCACAGAAAATTTAGTGGCTTCCACATTAAAGGAGAGGAGGCCCTGGAATATGATATTCCTAAGACAAAGGAGCTGAGTTTACAGTCATGAATAATTTACCCAGAAAAACTGAATATAATCTTTCAGGAGGAAAAAAAAATGAATATTTAGTAAAATAGAGGCCTTTCAAGCATTTCTGATAAAAAGAGCAGAGCTGAATGGAAGATTTGACATTCAAATAGAAGACTCAAGAGAAGCAAAGAAAGGTAAATATGAGTCTCTTGATTACCCGCCTGAAAGAGATGCCAAAATGAAAATTCCTAGGAATATTATAGCCAAATTCCAGAGCTCCTTGGTCACGGAGATAATATTGCAAGCCACCAGAAAGAAACAATTGAAATATTGTGGAGCCACAGTCAAGATCACATGAGATTATATAGTCTCAATAAACTTAAACTGTTAAAATTCCTATATGAAAAAATGGTACATGTAACTCCCAAGAACTTTTTCATTATTAAGGCAGTAAAAAAGAGTTTACATAGACAGAGGGCATGAGTATGAGTTGATTATGTTGGAATTATCACCAAAGAAAAAAATTAAGAGGTAAGAAAGAGTGGTGCACTGGGAGAAGGAGGAAGGCAAGGATAGAATGGGGAAAATTTTCTCCCATAAAAAAGGCACACAAGGAAGAGCTTTTATAGAGGAGGGGAAAATAAGGGTGGGATAGTGTGGAATGTTTAAACTTCACTCCCATTAGATTGGTTAGAATAGGAAAGAATACACACATACACACACACATAGCAGAGGAAGAGCATAAAAGAAAGGGAGAGGGGGAATTATAAAAGGCAGGACAGATTAAAGGAGGCAGTGTTTAAAAGCCAAATAGACTTGAAGAGAAACAGGATAGAATGAAAAGACACAGGAGAAGATTGGATAGGGTGAAAAACACAGTAATCATAATGATGAATGTGAATGGGATAGATAAGCTCATCCATAAAACAGAAATGGATAGTAGAATGGATTAGAAACAAGAATCCAACAATATGTTGTTTACAAGAGACATGCTTGAAATATAAAGACACACACAGAGTTAAAATAAAGGACTAGAGCAGAATCTAATGTGCTTCAGTTGAAGTAAAAAAAAAGGCAGGGCAGCAATCATGATCTTAGATAAAGCAAAAGCAAAAATAGAACTAAGGAAAAGAGATAATCAAGGAAACTCACTTTTGCTAAAAAGTACCATTGACAATGAAGTGATATACAAAAATTTTACAGCAAATTTCTCTGGTGAAGGTCTCATTTCTCAAATACATACTGAGTATAGAATTGAGTCAAATTTATGAAAATAAAAGCCATTTCCCAGTTGATAAAAGGTCAAAGGGTCTGAGCAAGCAGTTTTCAGAAGAAACAAAAGCTATTTGTAATCATATGAAAAAATGCTCTAAGTCATGATTAGAGAAAGGCAAATTAAAATAACTGAGGTGTCATCTTACACCTATCAGAAATGACAAATACTGTAGGGGATGAAAGAAAAATATCTACACCAATGAATTGTTAGTGGAGTATTAAACTTGTCCAACTATTCTGGAGAACAATTTGGAACTAGACCCAAAGGACTATAACTTTCATCCTTAGCATAGTATCTGATATACAGTAAGTATTTAATAAGTCCTTTCCTTCCTTCCTAACTAATTCAGACCCTTTGACACAGCAGTACCACTGCTAGGTCCATATCTCAATGAGATAAAAGAAAAAGGACTGTATGTACAAAAATATTTGTATAGGGGAGGAGGGACTTTCTCCTGGATCCTAGATGGGCCCATATTCCCTTCCTAGCTTTGCTTCCGACTCATTGGACTTCACTGTAACTCTGTCATACGAGTACTTTCTTCCCTTTCTGACGACTCTTCCCTGCTTTTCAGCTTCTCTTTCTGCTTAGAAGGTAAGTCTTTTTCTTTATACTTGTTACCAGAGCACCTCGAACAGTGCCTAGCACATAGTGCTCAATGAATGCTTCTTGCCTTGTTTTGCTTTGCCCATGTGGGACAGTACCCATATGCCTGAATGGCCCAGGCTAGCTACAGCCCAGGGTTTGGCATACACAGTCACCCAATAGAGTCTAAGTGTAAAATGGGCTCTGTGTGTGTGTGTGTGTGTGTGTGTGTGTGTGTGTGTGAAACTAAAGGACCTTTAAAATCTTTTTTAGCTCTAGGTCTAGGATAATCTAATTCTGTGATTGCTCAGCTCTGTTTTGTTAGGAAAGTGTCCTGCAAACTTTGAGGTGCCCTGTCAGTGTTCCTCTGTATAAACTGAGTACTAAATCAGCCACAATTATAATAATTAATAACGATGACAATGCACACATATAAGGCATTAAGTTTTACAGAACACTTTTTGTCACAGCAATTCTGTGAGGTTGACAATGCAAATATTAGACCCCTCATTTTATAAGTGAAGAAACAGAGGTGAAATGACTTTCCCAAAGCCTCACAACTAGCAAGTGTTAAACCAGATCCCCTGCCTCTAAGTCTAATGCTCTCTCAATGTTAGCTAGTTGCTGACAGGTGCATGATGAGGGTTTGGACATGGACAGGGGAATAACAATGAGGATGACAGTACCAGGGATGAGGATGGCAGTGTTGGTGATGACATGGTGATGACAATCCAATTCAACAAACAGTAATGAGGATCATGCAACTGACATTGTTCCTGATGCTAATGATACTGCCCAGCCATCCCTGGCTGGGGTTGGCTCTCCCTCTGGGACTGATCAGTTTCTGTTTGGGAAAAGTCTCCTTAGATTCAAGTCACCCTCAAAAGGCCACCTGGTCAATGCCTCTGCCTCCAGGCAGAATGAAACTTGGACAGTTCTAAAGTGATAGCTTGCCATTCATTTCTTAAAAAAACAAAACAAAACAAAACCAAAACCCAATCAACCTCTATCACGTGAACAATCCTCCCTGCCCCCACTCCAGTGTCATTCACTTCTCATGACAAGGAAATCCTTACTACTGCCCAACTTTCATCCTTAGCCCAGTACCTGGAATGTAGTAAGTACCTAATGAGTTCTTCCTTCCTAACTAACTTAATTAAAATACCATCTTCCCCAGGAAGCCTTCCCTCTCTTGTTCTTTTTAAAAATACTCTATATAGCTTGTTGTTTATATTTGTCTACTTGTTTTCTCCTCCTTGTGAGCTTCTTGAGGGCAGAGTCTATTCCTCTTTTTCTTATTTGTATCCCCAACACTTAGCGCAGTACCTGGTACATAGTAGGTGCTTAAAAAACATTTATTGACTGAATTTCTTCTTCCTTCCTTCTTTCTTTTGATTTCCTCTCTCCATCCATCCCTTCCTTCTTTCATTTTTTTCCTCCCTACCTTCTTTCCTTCCTTCCTTCCTTCCTTCCTTCCTTCCTTCCTTCCTTCCTTCCTTCCTTCCTTCCTTCCTTCCTTCCTTCCTTCCTTCCTTCCTTCCTCTCTTCTTCCCTTCCTTCCCTCCCTCTTTCCTCTCTCCTAACTTTCTTTCTTCCCTTCCTTCCTTCTTACATGTATAGCTATAAGACACAATAGTATATGTGTAAACTATTCAACCACTAATAGGTCCTGGAGTTGCTGGGGCTGGTTCACTAACATTCTTTCTCTAAGGGAACCCCTAAATCTGAACCTACATGTGCAGATATGGTTCAGTTCTAAAGTAATTTTGATCTTTAAAGAGCAAGGTCAGGCATTTCCCCACAGTCTCTGGCTCTTTACAACCCTAATGTAGAACCCCAGGAAGAATTTCTTTAAGCTTAGGTTTGTTTCTTGTCCAGAGTCCCCCCAAAAGTGAGTGGAGAGGTACTTGTTCATACATTGTAGATAGGGTAGAGAACAGCTATTATTTTCTTTGCATGAAAGAAACAATAAAAAGAGAATAGTTTCATAAGCACACATTGACAAAAAATGTCAACGTGAAGTAGGAACTTATAGCTGTTGTCTTTCTCTCCCGGGAGAGAATTGATTTTTAAAATAAATTTTTATTAATAGTTTGTTTTTACATTGAAAAATGTTCCTTCCTATCTCTTCCAGAGAGCCATCCCATATAACAGAATAATTTTTCAAGAAAAAGAAGAAAAAAGAAGGGGAAATCAGTAAAACTGATCAATTCCTCAAAAGAGCTTGAAAATATGTGCAATGATCTCCACCTATGGCTATCTCACCACTTCAAAAGAGTGGGCCAAGAGTGTTTCATGGGTTTTGTTCACTGTCATGTTGGTTCTTTGTAATCTTGCCACATTTTGTTGTGATTGTGTCATGGTGGTTGCTCTTCCTGCTTTATATTGTTATAGTCTTGGTGTATATTGTTTCCTTGGCTCTGCTTCCTTCACAGCATCTCTTCATGTAGATCTTTCCACGCTTCTTTGAATTCATCACATCCATCATTTTTTTACAGTGCAGTAATATTGCATTATATTCCCCTACCATAATTTATTTAAGCATTCCTTAATTGGTGGCCTTTATTTCTAGTTCTTTGTTACCATAATAAGTGGCGTTATAAATATTTTCCTGCACTTGAGCCTTTCTTCTTATTGATGGAGGTTGATTTTTAATACATCAAATAATCTGAGACAAATCAGTATTTAAATTGTTGACTCACATTTATGTAGCATTTACTGTGCTAAAAACTTTATAAATATGGTGTCATATGATCTGCACAACAACCCTCGGAGGGAGTTACTATTATTATCCCCATTTTTCCAGCAAGGAAACTGAGGCAAATAGAGGTTAAGTGACTTGTCCAGGGTCACACAGCTAGTAAGTATCAAAAGTTGGATTTGAACTCAGGTCTTCCATGATTGTAGGCCTTGCATTTTATCTACTTTGCCACCTACCTTATCCCTCTACCCCTTGAAAGGTTAAATAAAGTATTTCACTTGTCTCTGCCCTGTCTCTTTTAAGGTTCATGTCTTTCCTTAAACTATGCTGGGATTGGGTTCCTCTCCCCCTCAGTGGTTTTCTTCTCCTCTAAGAAGTGCTGTAGTAATAAGATTTTAGCCAGCAAAGACTGAAGGAGCCAGGAGTTCCTGACATCTTGAACTCCCAAGGGTACCTCCGAGGCTGGAAACATCCACCTGAGGATCCATGTTCAATCACCTATGCTCAAGAAAAAGAAAGCCAAAGGCATTCAGAGGTTCAGCCTCAAGTTTGCCTAGGTAAGTCCCTGCTATCACAGCCAAGCAATGGTCCATTTCTCCTGAAGGGTGAGGGATAGAGAAGGTGCTCTTCATTCATGGAAACTGCCATAGGTTCTGGAGGGAGGGAGGGAGGGAGGGAGAGAGAGTGAGAATGAGAATATTATTCCTTTTAAAGGGTTCACAAAAGCCAATTATTAAATTTTCAGCATAAGTATTAATGCCTTGGAAATAGGCAAATGCTACCCAAATCAGGACTTTATTATTTTGTTGACTGCTAATTTAAGAAAGTGGTGAATAAACTGTTAATGTAGATTGCACTTAAAAGTATGTCATGCATATCTTTCTTTTCCTTCTAAAGATCTAGTTGTTAAACATTTACCAATGTACCCCTGAACATACATGTCACTGGAAATGGTCAGGTTCCTGCCTTGCACATGGCCGCTGTTACAGCGATGCAAATAATGTTCTGGGTGAGAACTTACCAATTGGGCAGATAGATAAGGAAAGATTTTGTGAAGGAGGTCACGTGTGAATTGGCCTTAAAGGATGGGAAAGGCAGAGCTTTCCAGCCACACGGTACAGACTGAGCAAAAGCAATGAGCCAGAGGTAATATAGACCAACTCTTTCACTTTACAGATGAAGAAACTGAGGTCTCAGGAATTTAAGTGACAAAGTTAGGATTCAAACCTGGGTTTTCCAAATTGAAATCTGATATTCTTTCTACTGCAAGCAAGTGGTTGTTAATGGAAGGTGAAAAGAAACGCCTTAGAACAATGAATATATAGAATAGATAGAGAAAATGCAACTAGGTGGTGTACATTTGATAGAGCACTAGGCCTGGGGTCAGGAAGACCTGAGTTCAAATCTGACCGTAGGCACTTACTAGATGTATGAAACTGCCTCAGTTTCCTCATCTGTAAAATGAGCTGGAGAAAGAAATGGCAAACCACTCCAGTATCTTTGCCAAGAAAACCCCAAAGGAGATCATGAAGGATCAAACACAATTAAAACGACTGAACAACAGACTAGTGGAATGAGGACCACCATGGGTGGCCTAACTGAGGTGACATATTTGTTGTGAGTGAAATTAATCTGATGGTGTGGCTTTCTCTCATCCTGGAGCACGAGCAGAGGAATTGGATGGTAGGGATGACCCAGGAATAAGGATCCAAATGTTCGGGAATAGTGGAAGGTCAAGAAAAGACGATATAGGTAACCAGGGAGGCACAGTGATTGAGAGCATTGAAGTAGCAGTCAGAAGGACTTGAGTTCAAATCCTTCCCCCAACACTTACTAGCTCTATGACCCTAGGCAAATCACTTGACCTTTCCCAGCCTCAATTTTCTCATCTGTAAAACAGAAGTAATAATAGGATCCATCTCACAGGGTTTTGTGAGAGTCAAATGAGACAACATTTAAAGTGCTTTATAAACCTTAAAGTACTATATGTTGCTCAGTCATTCAGTCATGTTTGACTTTTCATGACCCTATGGAAGTGCCTGCCAGACACTTCTGTCTTTCACTATCTCTTGAAGTCTGTCCAAATTCATTTTCATTGTTTCCATGACTCCATCTATCCATCTCCTTCTCTGCCGTCCCCTTTTCCATTTACCTTCAATCTTTCCCAACATCAGGGTCTTTTCCAATGGGTCCTTGTCTTCTCATTATATGGTCAAAGTGTTTAAGCTTCAACTTCAGTATTTGTCCTTCCAAAGAATAGTCTGAGTTAATTTCTGTAAGTATTGACTGATTTGATCGTTTTGCCATCCAAGGGACTCTCAAAAGTCTTCTACAGCACTATAATTGGAAAGCATTGATTCCATGGCACTCAGTTTTCCTTATAGTCCAATTCTCACAGCCATACCTTGCTGCTGGAAAAAGCATATCTTTGACTATGTGGACCTTTGTCAGCAAGGTGATGTCTCTGCTTTTTAGTTTTCTGTCCAAATTTTCCATGGCTTATTATTATATGATTATTTTTATAATATGAGCACTCTTGGGGTTAGGGCCAAACATGGAAAGAAGTGAAATCAAAATTGAGGAGGGGAGAATATGATTGGGTCAAGAGATTTTCCTATGGGAGGAAAGAGGTTTAGTGAGTGAGACAGTGGCAAAGACAGAGGTGGCAGAGTGGAATTTGGTGTGACCTTATGAGCGTGGAGCTGAACATGGGTAGAGATGAAACACTGGAATGATGTGGTTGATTTGCTAAGACTGGCCAGTATTAACATCGGGATCCTGGAGGATGATCAGAGCTCCCTGAGAGCAAGGACTGAATCTCATCAGACTGGGGATTTCTGAAAGCCCCTGCACCAAAAAACAGCAGAGGACTACACATACCCACAGGCTAAATACACTCTGAATGCATTTAAACAGGCTTGAAAACTGTCATCCACAGTCATCCTACTGTCCTTGTCCCACCTTGGGGGGTTGATGTCTTATGAACCAGTCTGGGCTAGTTTGTAAATCTCTGATTTTCCTCTCTGTTCAGCGAGATTAGATTCCTCTGGGGGCGGCTGAGCTGGGGAAATGAGTGGTGGGGAAATTGCTTCTAACCAATTGGCCAAACAATCATTTCCTCCCTGTGACTGTGGAGACAAGGCAGGGATAATGAGGCACCAGGAAGGGTCTTTTAATAAGGAGCTCTGGATGTGTTTGGGGGGAGGAGGCTTGTGTCTGTGTGCCTATGAGCACCTTGTGTGCCTGTAAAGCTGCCTGTCTGTGCATAATTCTTGGTTCTCTGTGTCTATTTGTGTCTCTATGTCTGTGTGTCTCTGTATAGCTGCAATCATCTGATGTCTCTTCGCAACAGAGGGTTTGTCTTTATATCTGTATGCCAACCTTTATGTGTCTCTGTGTATTTCTGCAGCTGTATGCATGTGTCCTTATGAACTAGGTACAGATCCCTGCCCCTGGATATTGTGTGTATACCGTAGACCCTGGGGGAAGGGGATGGATGGGTTCCGGAATAGAATATACTTGTATTATGGTTCCCCTTAAACAGTACTGGTTCAGTTATTCATTTGTGTCTTACTCTCTGTGAGCCCTTGGACTTTGTCCATGGGGTTTTCTTGGCAAAGATGCTGGAGTGGTTTGCCATCTCCTCCAGTGTGCCCCATTTTTACTAATGAGGGACTCAGGCAGATAGAGGTTAAGTGACTTGCCCGGGGTCACATATTTAGTAAGTGCCTGAGGACAGATTTGAACTTACCTCTTTCTGAGGCCATGCCCCTAGTTGCCCCCTAGAGGGGCTCAAAGATTCTGCCCTCCTCTTCTCTCCTCCTTCTTCCCTGCAATCTACCCTGTAGCCTCCAATAGAAAAGAAGTATTGCTTTGGAGTAATCTTCTTGTGTCCTCAGATGGAGGGAAAGAAGGAAGGAAGGAAGGAAGGAAGGA
Organism: Bettongia penicillata ogilbyi; assembly: GCA_023548195.1. Taxonomy (NCBI): domain Eukaryota; kingdom Metazoa; phylum Chordata; class Mammalia; order Diprotodontia; family Potoroidae; genus Bettongia; species Bettongia penicillata. The sequence continues at coordinate 4,638,117 of JAJHZJ010000131.1, read as the reverse complement.
AGGAAGGAAGGAAGGAAGGAAGGAAGGAAGGAAGGAAGGGTCTGGAAAGGAGAAGAAAGGGAGATTTTTGAATAAAGACTTTCTCTGGACCAAATAATTTAATGCTTCATCCCCACTTTTAAAGGAAAGACTGCCCCCAGGGTTCCTTTGATCCCTTCGGGATAGATGTCAGGGGTTATATGAACTTGGATGGGGGAAAATGGCATCTTGTTTTCACTAATCCCTAAATGGAATTTATATTCCCTCAATTATGAATGTAAGCAACAAACTTTATTCTGAAAAAGATTTCATAGGTTTTTCCAGACTCCCAAGGATATGACACAAAAAAGGGTAAAGATCCTCTGTCCCAGACAAATGGGTGATGTACCTCTTTTTTGCCGAATCCCCAGAGAAGTGGGACTCCTGAGCCCACCTCAAGTACTGACTATAGGGAATTACCCCAAAGTGATAGGAAATTCATCCTAGGTGGTAACCTCCGTCCATCCCCTTGCTGCTCTTACTTAGCTATTTCTTGGCTTTCTAGAGAGAGGGAAAAGCAATGGGCATCTGATAAGGGAGAGACAGACAGCCTGGCATAAACAAAAGCTATGAGTCCAGTCTCAACTTGCTAAAGAATTACTGTCCTTGCTTCATTTTTCTCTTTCTGTGCCTCAGTTTTCTCTTTGGTAAAATGAGGGGCTAGGAAGAGATTCTGTAAAAGATGCTTTTCAGTGCCAATATTCCATGGTTCCGTGATGCTAAAGAACTAAAAACTCAAAACTGGAAGGATTGAGGGAGTGTGGGTTTCTCCCACAAAACCCAAGTGACCCCTTGACCTGAAGTATCCCTCCATTATTATACTATGGGGCAAGGGGGTAGGGGCTTAAGTTACTCAAGTCATTTAGCCTGGCCTTCTTAGGATAGGGGGGATCCCAGCCTTGTGGGGAGTTAGGTGAGAGGAAATCTACCTCTCAAAGAGACCAGGTCCTAACAAACAGATTTCAAATGGAGGACAGCCCCCTTTGGGGTGGCTGCTTCTGAGAGATACTGCACACTCTCCCCATTCTCAGCCCCACCTCCCAGCAGTCTCTCCATCTGCCCATCTTTTCTGCCAGTTCTTCTTCTGGCCCAGCACCAATTCACATCCCAAAAGCTCATCACCTACTCAGTACCAGGCTGATGGACAGAGCCTGTGCCAATGCCATTGCATCGTGTTCCCCCTGACCTTGGCACAGGTGTCAGGAGAGCATGCCCTACCCCATTCTAGCTTCTGACCCCAGCTTCCCATGGGAATGGGGGAGACACCACCATCTGTCCCTTCAGGCTGGGGATGCCAGTCCAAGGTTTTGGACATGACAAAGAGAGAGGAGACTCTCACTGCCTGAATAAGAATACTCTTCGCCTCTACATTGTCCCCTTATTAGCAAATGTGTGAGCATTTTCAGAAGTTTATCTCTTCCTCTCAGAAAAGTGCCTCCTTCCCAACTAACTATTCTCCCCTCTCAAGGATAAAAAGATAGACAGGGCAGATCTCCCCACACGCAACACCAACCCCCATCCTTTTTCCTCCTCTGCATCCATGTTTTTAGGAGCACATACCCTAATGGATTGTTGGATTACATAATTTAATGTTGGAGGGGAAATAATTTCATCCAAGCTTCTCATTTTACAGATGAACCTCAGAGAAGGGTAATGACGTGCCCATTGTCACAAGGTTAGTAAGCAGTCAAGTCAGGATTTGTGTACAGGTCCTTCAATGCCAAAATCTCGTCCCTTTCCCAATATATCATGCTTGCTTTGCCCTTCCCGGGGAATAGGGTTCCTCATGTCATAACCTTTACTTCCTTCCCAATTGACTCAGTCCCATTCTTTACTCAAGCTTCCACCTTCTTCTGTATGGTTCTGTCATTTTCCTTGTGGGGAAGGCTGGAGCATTAGGGACAGCTAGGTGGCACAGGGGATAGAATGCGAGCCTGGAATCAGGAAGATCTGAGTTCAAGTCTGGTCTCAGACACTTACTAGATGGATGAACCTGGGCAAATCACTTAACCCCGTTTGCCTCCGTCTCTTTATCTGTAAAACAAGCTAGAGGAGGAAATGGCAAACCACTCTAGCGTCTTTGTGGTGAAATGAGAGTCAGACATAATTGAATGACGAAACAGCAAGAGTATTAGCTGTCATGTGTTTTCATCTTCTCGCTGTTCTATCGTCTCTCAACCCATCATGCTCCTCTTTGTTAGTCAATCAGCAAGCATTTATTAAGTATTTGCTCTGTGGCAGACACTGTGCTGAGTCCTGGGAAGACAGAGTTCAGTCCTTGCTTCTGCCTCTTCCCAGCTGGGTGATGCTGGGCAAGTCACTTAACCTCCAGTTTCTCATCAGTGAGATCTGAGGGGGCGGACCTCTATGTTCTCTTCCAGCACCACATCTATGAGCCCGTGATCTTGTACAGAGCCATGACCTGTGGTGCTATGCATTGTCTATGGCCTGGTTGTTTGATCTACACTATGATGTTTTTATAGGTTTCTATATGGAGAATATAGAGCTAATACATAGCATATTAGCTACATATGTTCACGTGCAAACAGCCTCCGCATTATTACTATTTATGCAAGTATTGTTTCTGCATGTGGCATGCATTTGTCTACATATTACCCACAACATGTGTCATTCACTGCATTATATGTTTTCGTTAGGGGTACAGATGTGGTAGCATGTCAGGAAAGCAGCAAATTCACATCTAGGTCTGGCTACATTAGATAGTTCTCATCAGTCACAGTTTGCTATGTAGTATGTAATTGCATGCATTTATCTTTGTATGGAATTCTAATGTTGATACTATGTATCACACACCATATAAATTGTATTGTAAATGATAAGACAAAGATAATAATTCTGTAGCAAATTGAGACGAGAATCTAGGTCGCTGACTCACAGCTTTTGTCTATGCCAGATTGTGTGTCTATCTGTCTGTCTGTCTCTCAGTCTCCATCTCAGTCTCTCCATCCACCTCTCTGTCTCTGTCTGTCTCTCTGCCTTTCTTTGTCTCTGTTTCATCTCTGTCTTGCTGTCTCTGTCTTTATCTCTTTGTCCCTGTCTTTCTCTCTATCTGTCTCAGTCTCTCTGTCTTTCTTTCCATGTAACTGTGTAATGTTCACAAGTATTTAAACATCTAATTTTCAAGGACTCTGGGGATGATAGAAATGACCCAAGGCCAGGAATGTGCTTGATTTTCCCTAAGGCCTTTAACATATAAACAACTACAAATAAGAACCATGTGACCTTAGAGAAGCAACTAAAACCTCTCTGGACTCAGTTTGTTCATCTGGAAAATGAAGGCTTAACAGAGCGAAGATCGGAGGCAGAGACACAGAGGAATGGCAGCCAGAGGGAGAGCTCTCTCCAGGCTCTGAGATTCCCTTCTAGCTTTGAAATTGATTACGACTATAATTAAAATGCATATGCACAAATTCACATGCATCAGTCTAGTTTACAAAAGACTTCCCTCAGTCCAGCTTATAATTGGTTCACAGAATGTTGTCCTTCACCCCAGGACTTTCTGTTTTCTCTAATAACAACGATAAAAGCTAGCATGTATATAGTGTTTCAGGATTTCCAAAACACTTTACATATTTTATCTCATTTTATCATCGCAATAACTCTGTAGGGTAGATACTATTATTACTCCCATTTTACAGAGGAGGAAACTGAGGCTGGCAGAGGTTTAGCAACTTGCCAAGGGTCACAGAGCTAGAAAAATGCCTGAGGCAGATATGAACTCAGGTCTTCCTGCTAATACTCTATCCATGATGCTGCTGGCCTCTACCCTTCGTTGATTTCTAAGCTCCAAGACTTTCTTGGTCATGTGGTTGACTTTCTGGGTACAGATAACTGCCCTTCCTCCATTCCTTTATCATTCATTCCCTTCTTCTGCCATTCCCATCATGACTGCTTGCTCCACTTTGACACTTAATGCCTATCTCAATGTATGTCATAAGATACAAGTGTGGTTTCTAGGGTTTATTCATAAAAAATAAGAGCATATACATTTAGAAATAATAGAAAGGAGTGCAAGGTTGTCTAATTACCACCTCCTCCTCAAAAGCACTACACTCAAGGAGCTAGGACCTAGAAATGAGCTTGACTGATGGTATTCAGAGAAGCAGAACCAGACTAAATATGATATCACAAAGTCATAACATTTGCGTTGGAAAGATATCTTAGAAGCTGTCTGCTCCAACTACTTCATTTGACAAAAGAGAAACCTGAGGCCTGGACAAGTTGAGTGACTTCCCCAACATCATACAGCAAGTTAAGTGACAGAGGCAGCACCTGTGTTCAAAGTCACGACTTCATCCACTGAACCACAATGCCTCATCAACACTTGTTAGAATCTGATAAGTATGCATTTGGTTGTTTTCAGTCATGTCTGACTCTTTATGATCCCACTTGGGGTTTTCTTGCCAGATACAGGAGTGATTTGCCATTTCTTTCTCCAGCTCATTTTACAGATGAGGAAACTGAGGCAAAAAGAGTTAAGTGACTTGCCCAGGGTCACACAGCTAGTAAATTTCTGAGGCTGGATTTGATTCAGGTCTTCCTGACTCCAGGCCTGTGCAATATTCACTGCACCACCTAGCTGTCCTGATCCAACAAATAGGCATCGTTTTATAAGCCATAACCCAGATCTATATCAACACAAAGAGTGTCCTATATAGAATAATTCCTAAATGTGTTGACTAAGAAGAACCAAGGCCAAGACAGCACCATAATACTGTTCCTTGATTCCCTCTCTCTTCATTTCCCTGCCAAACACTTGTCTTATTTCTCTTGTGCCCTGTTCCTTTATATGCCCACTGACTCCCCTATAGTTCTCTAACAATCTCTGCTTTCTTCACACCAAAGACTCATGCATCCATCATCTTCACCACATCCAGCAATCTGCTTATTTTCTGCCAACTCCATGCTCCACTCTCCCACAGAACTACAAGCCTCTGGTAGTGAGAACTGTAGAGGGAACTTTGCCCCTCTGTCTTCAAGATTCCCTCTCTCTCTCTCTCTCTCTCCCTCTCTCTCTCTCTCTCTCTCTCTCTCTCTCTCTCTCTCTCTCTCTCTCTCTCTCTCTGTCACACACACACACACACACAGAAAAGGAGAATGGCATTTCCACACCAGAACAACTCCATGGCCACCTCAGTTTTGTCTACCTGGATGGTCCAGATAGACTTCCATTCACCTATTTTTTATAATTCCAGGCTAATAATTCACATCAGCAAGCATTTATTAAATGCCTACTGAGTATTAGACACTGTTCTAGGCACTAGGGATACAAAGAAAAATATTAAACAGTTCCTGCTCTGAAGGAGCTTACATTTTATCAGTCATTACAGCCTTAAGCACCAGACATCTTCACCAGAGGTCCCTAGATTTAGAGCTTTTTTTTTTATCTTCTTTTTTTTATTTTAATTTTAATTTTTTTAATGTTTTACAATCATTTCCTTAAAGTTAAGATTTTATTCCCCCCCACCCTTCTCCCACTACCCCCCTCCCTCCCCGTGACAGCATACAATTCTGTTTAGGTTCTACATATACTTTCCTATTGAGCACATTTTCACTATAGTCATGCTATGTAGTCGAACTAAAATAAATGAAAGAAATCATATAACAAATCAAAACATAATACACTGAAACCCACCCACACCCAAACATGATCTGCTACATTCTGCGAATGACTTCCATATTTCTTTCTCTGAGTGTGGAAGGCATTTTGCCTTAGAAGACCGACATTAGGATTTTTTTTTTCTCAGTAAGTTCTTGTGTAGAGCTTTTCTAGGGCCTCAGAGGTCATAGCATCAGGGGAGCTGATGTCAGTGGCATCATGATGGTCAAGGGGATACAGTATTGACAGGAAGAGCTGAGTTCAAATCCTTCCTCAGACACTTTCTAGCTGTGTGACCCTGGGCAAGTCACTAACCCTCTGCCAGCCTCAGTTTCCTCATTTTACTAATAAAGAGCCGAGACTCAAGAGGTCAAGTCACTTACCTGCAGTCACACAGGCAGCAAAGTGGAAAGTCAGGATTTGAACAGCGTTCCTCAGACTCCAAACCCAATATGCCAAAGCCACCATTCTTTTCATTGCAATGTGCTTACTGTTCTGTTCATATATTTCTCCCTACCATTTCTTTTTGTTGTTCAGTCGATTTTAGTCATGTTCAACTCTTCATGACCCCATTTGGAGTTCTTTTGGCAAAAATACTAGAGTGGTTTTCCATTTCCTTCTCCAGCTCACTTTGCAGATAAGGTAACTGAAGCAAACAGGATGAAGTGACTTGCCCAGGGTCACACAGTGTCTGAGACCAGATCTGAACTCAGGAAGATGAGTCTTCCTGACTCCAGGCCTGGAGCTCTATCCCCTGCATCACCTAGCTGCCTCCCTACTTACCCCAGGCCTTTTTACCCCTAGACTCTGTCTTCCTCAGCTCACCCTTTCTAACATACTTTTTGGAACACTGGTTCCATAGTTGTAAAATTCTCCTATCTTGGACTTCCATTTATTTTTTTTTCTGCATCCTTGTAATAACTGAAAACTAGTTTTCCCTAGAGGGCTCCATCTGTTACTGCCTTCTCTGGTGCTGGTCACTGCTCTCTTCTTCTCTCAGTTTCACAGGACCTAGAGGTAGATCAACATGCCCCATACTCTCTAAGGCCCTACTCAACCCCCCACTCAACAGCCTCTCCTCCTTTGAATGTCATGCCATCTGACTAGATCCCTCTCTCCTGATCCTCTCCTTATCATCCTCTACACAAGTCTTGATCAGTGTCCCACCTTTGGCCATGATTTTGGCACCTGGATCACTTTTCCTCTCTACTTCTTCCCTTACTTTCATCCTTAGAGATTCAAAACAATCAACATACTAAGGACTCAGTAGGGGTAGAAAGAACTCCCTCATTATGGCTTTTTGCGCACTACTTCTATTTGCTGTGCTTGGACACAAAGGGATTCCTAACCTAGCCCCCCTCATGTCACTTGAAGCTAGTTTGCCTTCAAATTTCTGAATTCTCTGCCACAATCTGCTGACTTTTTCCACTCTTTTGCTCCCTTTTTCTCCCACTCATCCTTCATCCTCATCAGTAACCTTATTTTTCATGATAGAATTCAAATTCCTCTTTCATTTTTGACACTGTGTCTTCAGAGGTTAGCACAGTACTTGGCACTTAGTAGATGCTTAATAAAGGTTTGTTTAATCCAATTCAATTCAATCCTTTGGTCCTTGAAGAGAGGGCTTTTCTCTTTGCTAATGCTAACCCTTCATCAATTCATCCCTAACTCTCTCCTGTGTGCCCATGTCACATCACTCATCTCTTCTCTCTCATGAATTTTCAATCTCTTCTCTCTTTCCCCTCAGCCTACAATATCTGCATCTTACCATCTTTCAATTCTGTCATGACTTTATTTTCCTCCCTGCAGAGTCTTATCAGCTACATCAATAGCACCCCTTTGCCATTCTTAAAACCCTTACTCCCTCTTTACCTTCCCACCCTATTCATCTGTAACCCATGACAACTCCTATCATTTGCCTCTTCGGCTCCTGTATCTGAGTTGTCAAATAGCTTTGGAAAAAATTGTACAGTTGTGCTTGGTGCACTGTTGACTCAGACTGTCTACCCTCCACTGGGCCCTCACCACCACACAGCAATCCTTTCACTTGCCTCATTAACTCTGTAGCATAGTCATCATGGTGGCTATCTACAATTTCTCTTCTCTCCAGTTCCCAACTCCACCCTGCCAGTTCTTCATTTTCCTCCTGACCTTCATTCTTAGCAAACAGCCTCCAACATGACTGAGAAAATGGAGGTCATCTGACTTGAACTCCCTCATTCCTTTCAATTGCTCAGTGTCCTTACCAGTCCTCTTCTCCTTTCTCCTGTATCTCTAAGGAAGAGATGGCTTTCCTCCTTGCTACACCTAAACTCTTCATTCTGTCCCTTTCCATCTCCTTTGTGACTTGCTAAGATCATAGATTCAGAGTTAGAAGGGACTTCAGAGACCATCCAGTTCAACCCCTTTATTTTACCCATGAGACCTAGAGAGGTTAAATAACTTGCCAAAGTTAAAGGCATAGGAAGTGGCAGAGTCAGGATTTGAACTTGGGTCCTTTGACTGCAAATCCAGCACTTCTTTCATTGAATCATGATGCCTAGTCAAATTATTTCCCTCCCTCCATGCATCACCAATCTCTCCCTCTCTCTTTCATTACAACTTAAAACTACTTGGAGTATGCTGAGTAAGCTCTTACCAGCTCATAAGAGTTGATTGTTAAATTTTTAGTGTGAGAATTTACACTTCAGAAATCAGCAAATGGTACAAATTAGGGCTTGACTTATTATTTTGACATCAGAAAATGAAGGAGAAAATAGTAATGATGCAGGCTAATTCTAAAAGTACCTTGCACAAGTACTTTTTCCTCTCTAGAGAACTGATTGTTAAACATTTACCAGCACATTTCTGGAGAAACAACAATGATAATAAACCCTTTCCTTAAAATGAACTCCCTTTTTGCCAGTCCCTCAAGCTCTCATGCACTCTCTTTTCCCCTTCACTACTAATATTTTAAGTTTTAGAATAGAGTTATTGCCTCAACCACCTCACTGCCCACTCTCAGTCCCTTGCCAAGGTAGTATGATGTGGTGAAAAGAACTCTAGACTGGGAACTAGGTCACCTAGAGTCTAGTCAGAATTAGAATCTGCCCCTGCCTCAGAGTAAGATATTGTACAAGTGACATTCCATCCCTGGGATCCAGTTCTCTCTCTCTAGTAAATGAAGTGATTTTATGAAATAATCTCCAGAGTCCCTTCTAGCTCTGATAGTTTATGACTTTAAGATTCTCAGCATTATGAAGTATCTTCTCTGTGCCAACAAAGTATGAGATGCTAGGAGGACACCAGAGTGGCCCAAAGGAATTGCTGCCCTCAAGGAGCTTATAGTCTAGTTGTAAAAACAGGATTGTTTCATGCACGTGAAAATTTGAATAACAGTACAAGAAACAGCACAATATAGTCCATGAAGTGATCAAAGGTACAAAACTGCTTAAAAGTTCTAAGGGAGAGGTTGCACCTCCATCTATGTGATTTCTTTTCCATCTGTGTATGTGTGTATACGTGTGTGTGCGTGCGTGCATGTGTGTGTGTGCATCCCTTTTGCCAAGGCTCTTTCCTGTACCTTTCCCATTGCTTCCCATTTACAAATAAATCCTATAAGACTTATTTGCCTCTCTTTTCAATCCCTCCTGAGAACTAGGGAACAGAACATGAGACCACAAAGATTGACATTAATAGAAGAGCTTGATATGGCCATGGCAAGAAACATTAGAAGGCCTTGTGCAACTAAGGGGAGGCCAAGAAGAGAAACTACAAGAGAGACTCACACTCTCACACTCCTATCAAGCTGGGAGTCAAGGCTATCTTGACTTTCTCTTTGATCTTCCCTTATTAGATTATTTCTATCACCCTCCACCTCCAGGGGGTCAGTTAGGTGGTGCAGTGGACAGTAAGAAAGATTCATCTTTGTGAGTTCAAATCCAGCCTCAGACACATACACACAGCTGTGTGACCCCGGGAAAGTCACTTCACCCTGTTTACCTCAATTCTTCATCTGTAAAATGAATTGGAGAAGGAAATGGCAAACCCAGTATCTCTGCCAAGAAAATTCCAAATGGGGTCACAAAGAATTAGACACAACTGAAATGACTGAGCAACAAGCCCCTACCAGCCTTCCCTTCCTTATCTACATGAGTCCAGGAGGTTTCCCGGAAACTGGAGCATAATACATAGATATCTCCGGATGTGAAACTTTTCAAGGTGAAGATTTGAGACAGGACAAAGAAAAATGGTGGCTAAAGGGAGGTGTCCTCATCCCTACTCCTATCTGACCCCTGCGGCACTCATCACTTAGCCCAGTGCCTAGAGTCTAGAAGGTTATGACCTGATAGAGCTTGAAATTTATTCTAAAACAAAGAGATTTGCAAGATTTCATTAGGCTCTTCCTCCACTAAGGTCTTCCCATGGATGCTTCATTAAGGCATCATTATCATCATTAGCATTTATATAGAGCTTTTAGGTTTGCAAAGTACTTTACATATGTTATCTCATGAAGGCAAACCTGTGTTCTACAAGATTCTACCAAAGGAACATGAACTCTCTTAGGTCCTATGGAGTTGGAAAAGCTCCCAGGATATGCCCAAGAACAAACTGTATGTCTGTCATACAAGGTCAGCCTTACTCAACTCAGAAAGGTTATTGGCTACATAGCACTCTCAAAGTCAGTCCAATAAGTCAGACAGAAGTCATTTTCTTTGATTGAGGAATTCTAGAAGATGGATAATGGTATCACCAAGGCTTGGTGGAGTTGGATGGGTTATGCCTGTAATTGGGGGTGATCTGGAACACTGCTCCTGGAACCAGCCCCTTTCAGTGGGTCGTGGGCTCTGGCATTTTGCTATAGGATATACAAAACCTAGAAGCTCCTGGTGGATTGGCTGTTTCCCATGCCTGGAGGGCAGAGGGTACCAAAGAGGATTGGAAAAATTGCCCCCTCAGCAGGCTTGAAGAGCTATACAAAGTCTCTGCCCTCTTCTCTGTTGAGCACAGAACTTACGAACTTGCTTCTTTCCCTCTAACTCTCAGAAAGTTGGGAAGAGGAGGGGAATTTCTCTCTCTTCTTCCCAGTAGCAATGGCTTTGAGCATGTGTCTCACTGGAAGAAGCCAAAGCAACTAGCCCAGCTCCATGGGAAGTGACCAGACCTGACCTGCTGCTTGGGGGAATCACATATGCTATACACCCAAAGAAAGAAATCTTGCAGAAGAGGACAAGGACTAAAAATGTATGTTATTGTTGTTTAGGTGCTTCGGTTAGAAGAAGAAATAAGGTAACGAAATGAGGTAAGTGACTTGTCCAGGGTCACGCAGCTAGTGTTTGGGTCTGAATTTGAACTCAGATCTTCCTGATTCCAGGCTCTGCAGTCTATCCACACTGTGCCACCTAACTGCTCTGAAGTGACAAATAGTATTCACTTTCAGTTTGTTGTTGTCCAACTTTTTCATGACCCCATTTTGAGGTCTTCTTGGAATAGATACTGGAGTGGTTTACCATTTTCTTCTCCAGCTCATTTTATAGATTAGGAAATCACCCATGCTATAATCCAAGGAAAGAAGGATTGCAGAAAAGCATAAGGACTAACAATATATGTTGTTGTTCAGTTGTTTTAGTCAAACAAAGAAAGGAGCGTTAAGTGACTTGCCCAAGGTCACACAGCTAATGAGAGTCTGAGGTTGGTTTTGAACTCAGGAAGATGAGTCTTCTTGATTCCAAGTCCAGTGTTCTATCCACTGTGCAATTTAGCTGAAGATAAATTTTTTCATGGAAAGCATAGGATCCTAGACTTAGAACTGGAAGAAAACTCAGAAGCCATTTCATCCATCCCCCTGAAGTCCAGGAAGGGGAATGGCCCAAGGTCACTCATGTAGTAAATGACCGAGTGAGGTTTCAAGCTTCGTTTCTCTCACCACAAATCCAATCCTCTCCACTGTGATTCATTCACTGCCTCTTAAATCTGCAGGGAGAAGTAAAGTGGAAAGCCTTTGGATGAAGATAAAAAGGAAGGCAAATGGAAACAGCACTAAGAGAGCTTGCTGCAGAGAGGGGATATGAACAAGTCCTCATTGATACAGATCAAAACACTGCCACAGAGGAGTGGGGGTTTGTACTATCCAGGTATCTATTGGATGTCTCTTACTACAAACAACTCATCTGATAGACTCATGGCGACCATGCTGACAATTTCATCTTCCAGAAGATACAGGGAAGGAAGAAGCTACTCTGGACCAAAACTAACCAGCAAGACAGTGATGGGATCCTTAGAAGAAAATGAGAGTGGTCTGTGAGTTTCCGACAGGAAATGATGCAAATGCAGGACATGATCACCTATGAACCCAAATTTTTAAAAGAGCGGGTTTTTTAACAGTTCAGAGAAAAGATAAGTAAGGCCTGGGTCATGAAAAGAAAAGATGGCTAAAAAAAAGATGAGGGCCTCTCAAGAAAAAAATTTTGATGACACAGCTGGAGATAATATCAATGACAAAAAAAGGGGAAAGTTAAAAGGAGACTAGTGTGAGTGCAAAGTTTCCATCCGGTCATAGTATTGAGAAGAAGAGAAAAATTGTACTAGATTTGCTATCAGAAAGATAAAGAATTGCATCCTGGACCTGCTATGTGTTACCTTGTGACCCTGGGTGAGTCACTTAACTTTCATTTAAAGACTTCAGTTTCTGATGAACTCTGAATGCAGACTGAAGCATACTTTTTAAACTTTATTTTTCTCAGGTTTTTGTTTGTGTTTTCTTTTGCAACATGGCTAACATGGAAATGTTTTTCATGACTTCACATGTACAATTTGTATCATATTGATTGCCTTCTCAAGGGGTTGGGAGGGAGGCGAAGGTGGGAGGGAGAGAATTTGGAACTTAAAATTTTAAAAAATGAATGTTAAAAATTGTTCACATGCAATTGGGAAATAGAAAAAAATATATTTTAAGACAAATGTATTAAAAAACCTTGAACTTCATCCATAAAAGTAAAAATGAATAACAAGTCTTTATGTAGTGCTTTCAGGTTTTCAAAAAGTTTTACAAATATTATGTCATTTTATCCTTACAACAACCCTAGGAAGTAGGGAATGAGGAACCTGCAATTGACAAAGACTAGGTGACCTGCCCAGGATGACACAGCTAGGAAATGTCTGAGGTTGGATTTGAAATCAGGTCTTTCTGACTCCAATGCCAGTGTTCCTAGAGGGGGCTGGACAAAATTGCCTCTGAGGTGCTTTCCCGATTTAAAGCAGTGATACCAAGGAAGACTGTCAAGAGTAACCCCACTCATTTTATAGATTTGGAATCTAAGGAAGTACAAGGAGATATGGTTTGGAATCATCCACATAAGGTATGACAGAACCAGGTTTAGAAGTGTCTGTTCTACTGACTCTAAATTCAGTGTTCTTTCTATGTCCTCTACAGAGTAGTAGATAGAGTACTGGGCCTGGAGTCAGGAAGATCTGAGTTTAAATTCAGTCTCAGACACTTGCTATGTGACCCTGAGCTAGTCATGTAATCAGTGTTCAGTGAGGTTAGAAGGTAAGAGATTAAGTGAGGCAGCAAGAGTACACACCTTTCTCAAATTTAGCTATGAAGGACAGGAGAAACAGGATGATAGCTAGAAGAGATTATTAGACTAATCAAAGGTTTTTGAGTGATTAGGGAGATGTGAATGTTTGTCATCTGATTCCCAGATCTATAAATCCATCCCTAGACTTTCTCTTGAGCTATAGTCAAGTATCTTCAGCTACCTTTTGGATGTCTTAAACTGGATGTCCTGTAAGCATCTCGAATTCAACCTACTCAAAACAGAGTTTAGCTTTTTCTTCAAATCTTCTATTCCAATTTTTCTAATGCACTCAAGGGTACCACCATTCTCCTAATCACCCAGGGAACCACAGAGTCACTCTTGGTGATTCACCTGCATTCACTCAACATATCCAATCTGTTAGATCTTGGTTTTTGTACCTTCTTGATATCTCTCATCTACATCCCTTTCTACGAGTTCACACAACCAACCCTAGTTTAAGCCCTTATCACTTTTCACCTAGACTATCAAAATAGCCTTCTAACTGGTCTCCCTGCCTTCTTTCCAGTCCATTCTCTACTGAAGAGGTAAGGGGATTAAAAAAAAGTGATTGGCCAAATTACTTCCCCCCTCCCAACACACACACTTAATAACGTTTTATGGCTCCCTATTACTTTTGGTATCAAATATAAACTTTTCCATTTAACATTTACTGTTCTTTATAACTTGCCTACTTCCTCCCTTTCCAGGCTTCTTACACTTTACTCCCCTGGAGGCACTCCACAAATCAACTTTATTGACCTACTTGCCATTTCTCGCAGAAAATATGTTGTGTCCCATCTCTGGTGCTTTTCCACTCATATCCCTTATACCTGGCATGCCCCATTCCCTTACCTCTACCTAGTTTCCTTTAAAACTCAGCTCAAATCATACCTTTTGCAGAAAGCCTCTCTCAGTGTCCACAGATGTTAAAGCTTTCCCCATTCAAATTATCCTCCATCTTCTCTGTATATATCTTGTATGTATCTAATTATTTATATGTTGTTTCCTCAATAAAACATAAGTTCCTTGAGGGCAGGAATCTTTTTTGCTGCTCTTTGTATCCCCAGCACTTAGCACAATACCCAACATATAGTTAATACTCAATAAATGTTTATTGGCTAACCAACCGACCGGCATTCTTATTGTTGTTGTCATGTCCAAATTTTCATGACCCCATTTAGGGTCTTCTTGGTAAGGATAGTGGGTTTGCCATTTCCTTCTCCAGGTCATTTTACAGATAAGGAAACAGGGTAAAGTGGCTTGCCCAGGGTCACACAACTAGTATGTCTGAAGTTGTGTTTGAACTCAGGAAGATGAGTCTTTCTGATTCCAGCTCTGGCACTCTATCTGTTATAGCACCTCTCCTCTGGGAAATGAGCATATACACAGATTTGTAACAACAAGATATATTTATAAAGTACTTATAAAGATGTTTTTCACTGTTGTCATCTTGTCTTGGTTTGGTTTTTGGTTGGAGCCCTAACCACTGTGAGAAAAGGGCATTGGGAAAGGCTTCTTGAAGAAAGTGACACTTGAGCTCCATCCTGAAGGAAACTAAAGATTCCAAGACACAGAGTTGTGGGGTAAGAGCATTACTGGCATTAGAATAATAGCTACCTTTTATATAGCACATAGATCTGTAAGATCCTTACAACAACCCTAAGATGTAGGTGCTATTATTATCCCTCCACCTTTTAGATGAGGAAACCGAAGAAGATAGATGTGAGATGATCTCCTCAAGATTATACAGCTAGTAAATGTCTGAGGCTAGATTTCATCCTGAGTCTTCCTAATTCCCAGGAAAGTTAGGTGGCTAGACAGAGCAATGGGCCTGGAGTCAGGAAGACTTGAGTTCAAATATGACCCCAAACACTTACTAGCTCTGTCACCGTGGGCAAGTCACTTAACTGTTTTCCTCAGTTTCTCATCTATCAAATGAGCTGGCGAAGGAAATGGGAAACCACTCCAATATCCTTGCCAAGGAAAACCCAAATGGGGTCATGAAGACTTGAAACAACTGAACAACAATATCCAGGTCCAACATTCTATGTAATTCACCATCTAATTGTCCAACCATTGGCAAGAATGACAAGCATCGAGGAAGGTGCAGAGAGTGGGGAAGGAGGGTTATGGAATGTCACATAAGTATAGTTTGGCTGGACTGGAAAGTGTGTGAAGGGAAACAATACAAGAATCCTAGAAAGGTAGGTGGAGCCAGAGTATGAAGGACTTTGAATGTCAAAGAGAGGAGTTTGTGAAAGGGGGCATCTTTTAAACTACAGTATATTCATTCAGAGCAAGAAGATTGGTATGGTTGTGACAGCTTTACAGCTTGGGGGAGATGATGACTATCCCAGAACTACTCAACTGCTATTTTGCTTCCATCTTCTCCATCAAAGAGAATAGATTTTTCAGTGCCAATGGCAGAACAAACGTGGTCGAGGGGAAACTAGAGACCAAAAATAGGTGAGGAGGTAGTAGAGAGAATATCTAAACACTTGAAATTAACGCGTCTCTAGGCTCAGCTGAATTATATCAAAGGGTTCTGGGGGTGGGGGAGCACTTACAGATGTGACTGCTGAACCACTGTCCATAATCTTGGAGAATTCATAGAAAACAAGGAGTCACAAAGGGCTGGAGAGGAGCAAATGCTGCCTGCATTTTTACAAAGGGGAAAAAAGGCAGGTCCTAGCATGACTACAGAGCTACAGTTCTTGTCTACCCACAGCAAAACGCTTGAATAGATTATCAAAGAGATGCCTCATCAGTACTGAGAAGAGAAATTGATCACAAGTCACACACCATGCTAACCTCTTTTCCTGTCTGGATAGGGTTATTAGGCGTAGATCGGAATAATGCCAGAGATGAGAGGCTGCATGACATTGTGGAAAGATTGGATGTGAAATCAGAACACCAGGGATCAAATACAGGATATGCTACTGATTACCTGTGGGACCTTGAGCTCATTCCTTCCCCTTTTTGGGACTAAGTTTTCTGATCTGCCAAATGAGTAGTTTGGCTTAGATGATCTTTGAGTTCAATCATTCCACAAGGGCTTATTATGCAAGTGGACAGAGTGCCGGGTCTGGAGTCAGAAAGGCTCTTCTTCCTGGATTCAAACTTGGCCTCATATACTTCCTAGTTGTGTGTCCCTGGACAAGTCACTTAACCCTATTTGCCTCTGTTTTCTTATTTGTAAAATGAGCTGGAGAAGAAAATGTCAAACCATTTCAATATCTTTGCCAAGAAAATCCCAAAAGGGGTCACAAAGAGCCATCAGTGACTGAAAGATAAGTAAACAACAAAAACAAGTACCAGGTTTTGCGTAAGATGCTGGGGATATAAAACCAAAAGGAAATAGTCCCTTGCCCTGAAGGAGGAGGGGACATTCTCTTGGGGAATTTTCTATTGTCTCTTCCAAGTGTTAATCTTGGGGACTCCTATATGGCATATCTGGACTTCAGCAAGACATTTTGGCAAAATATCTCCTGATATGCTTTCAGCCAAGAGGGAGAAATGTTTAAACAAAGGCCGAAGGGCTACTAGTTAGAGATGTTGAAGAGGAGAATTCTTAATAGGACTTGAATTAAATTAAATTTATTAAATTAAAAAATTTACCAAGTACTTATTGTATACAGTGTAGTGTGCTCCCCTATGTACTACAGAAGTTGCAAAGTTCAGATAAGAAGCAGTCCCTACCTTATAACTTAGTAGATAACTCATGAGGTCACTTTTTACTTTGAGATTCCATCATTTTTTAAAATAATTTGTTTTAGTGATCAAGCATTTATTTGTTTTTCCTCTCATTTTCCTCTGCCCGTTGGAAGTGAAAAAACAAACAAACCAGAATCCTTGTATCATAGAAGTATTCCAAATTTAATTAGTGTTTTTTGGATGGGGTGTTCTTTCTATTTGTCGTTATTTATTTGTTTTATTACTTCTGCTTACATCACTCTGCATCAGTTTATATAAAACTTCCCCATGTTTCTCTGTATTATTCATATTCATAACAAAGCAATATTTCATTATATTCACAAACCATGACTTCCTTAACCCTTGTCTAATCAATGGACATCTATAATACTTTCTAGTTTTTTTTACTGCTACCAAAAGTGTTGCCATGGAAATTTTGATGTATATGGGGCTTTTATTTTAATTTATGACCTTGTTGGGCCATCTACCTAGCACAGAAATCTCTAGTTTAAGGAATATGGACATTTTAGTCATCTAAGCATAATTCCCAATTGCTTTCTAGAATGGTTGGAATAATTCACATCTCTACTAGCTGTGCATTATGGTCTTTGTCTTTCTGTGATCCCTTCAATATTTACTGTTCCTACCTATTACCCTCATAACCTCTTTTGAATGATTTCACATACATGGTCATTACCTCCACCAACACATCTCTCAACCCTTGGCATGCTTTAGTCAGTGGTGGCCAAAATCATGTGTCATCTAGTGGCCAACTCTCTGGTGTTGAGCCTCTCCACATTTAGGTAGGCTGTTTTGAGGTGACAGACACACAGTCGACCTAGGTCTGATCTTGAGGCCCTTCCAAATTGGTAGAATTTGCCAGTCAGGTGGCATGTGCTTTGAGAAAGCAGGTCACCTCCATGACACATTAAGACTTTGGATAAATCTGTAGTGTGTATGTTTGGTTGTGTGAACATATTCATGTTTATTCATTGAACAAATATTTATTAAATGCTTTCTGTGTGTAAAGCACCATGATAGGCTATGGGAAAGATGAAAAGTCTAGGTAAAATATGGCCTATAAATATATACACATATTTACATACATGAGTGTATACACATATGTGTATATGGATGTCCATGTGCTTTTATATACGTGTGTATGTGTTTACATATATACATTTACATACACATATACATATATTTAGGAAGATCTCAAGGTCAGTCTGGATTAAATGTTTGTGTGTGTGTCATTTCAGAACCATCTTTGCTAAGGGTGTAAAGTTCAAAGTTTAAACCACCAATACTATTATATGCATATATATGTATTATATATGTGCACGTCCACATGTAAATTTATATGTGCTTATATATGTGTGTAGACAGACCTAAGAAGAATGATAAACAAAGAGGAATAATTTTGTTGTTGGCAGTTATGCATAATGAATGTAGAAACTGGGAACAAAGAATTCAAGCAGTGACTGATAGCCCTTTTATTTCCAGTCCCAGATTTATTTGCATGCCAACCAGGATTGTTATAGGGGACTGAGGGAAGACTTATCTCCCCAACCTCACACAGCTCCTTGGTGGATTTGGTGGATAGAGACCAGTAAGTAGAATGATTTGATACAGTACACTAATGGCTAGGGATTTGTCAGGAGTTGAAAGCAATCTTCTAACTCCAAGTCAGATAGTTGGCTGAGACTAGGGACCTTGAGTGGGAGCATCAGAAAAGCAGCGAAAAAGAATACCACAGTGCAACAGAAAGAACATTAAATTTAGAGTAAGAGACTCTAGAATCAAATCGAAATTCTGCCACTTAGTACCCATGTGGTCTTGGACAAGTGTCTTTATGTCTCAGTTTTCTCTTCTATAAAATGAAGGTACTGTACTAGGTGACCTCTAAGATTCTATGTCTGACATGGCATGAAGGCATGCTATTATATATACATATATGCAACATTCATATATATGTGTGTATAAAAACATATATATGCATACACACAGTCATTTACACAGTCATTTATTAAGCACCTAATATGTCCTTTGCACTCTGTTAAGCACTGTGGATACAAAACCAAAAAACTCATGGAACTTACTAATCCAATGGAGACAAGACAATACGCAAAAGGAAATTGAAAAGGTTAGAAGAAAGGGAAGGTATGAAGAAGTCCAGAGGAGTACACCTTGGTGGGAAATGAAGAGATAGCTTATATGAAAGTTTTGGGAGGAAGTTTTCTGTCTACTCTCCATTCAGAGGTCCCAGGAGCAGAGGGTGATGATAAGATATGATCATCAAGGCTGGTGATCTTGAAGGATAATGAGTTATTCTTGTGTGTGTGTGTGTGTGTGTGTGTGTGTGTGTGGTCACATATTAGCGTTTTTAGCTTGATTTTTCTTCTTTTTAAATGTTTTTATGGTGTTCTTTTCTCCTTTTTAAAAATATTTATGTAATTTCCCAATGATTCCTCTCCTTCACTAGAATCCTCCCTTGTAACAAATAGTCAGACAAAACAAATCAACACAATGGATATGTCTCAAAATGAATGCCTTATTCCATACCTAGAATTCGTCATCCTTCTGAAGGGAAAAAGGAGATAGGTTTCACCACCATTTCTTTGAAGTCATAACTGGTCATTGTATGAATCAGAGTTCTACCGTCTTTCAGTAGTGTTTTCCTTTACATTACTATGATCTTTGTGTTAGCTGTTCTCCTGGTTTTATTTACTTTGTTCTGCATCAATTCATACAATTCTTCCCAAGTTTCTTTGAATTTGTCACATACGTCATTTCTGGCAGTTCAAAAATATCCCCTTTATAACCACAATTTGTTCAACCATTCCCCAGCCAATGGACTACATTGGATCCATTTTCTTCCAGTTCTTTGCTACTACAAAAAAAGTACTGTCATAAACATTTTGGTATATATGAGACCTTTCCTTGTGTCTTTGATCTCCTTGGTCAAGAATTTATGTTTAGTGAATGGTATTGTTAATCAAAGGGTTGACTTTGGAGTACATTACATTCACATATGACAGTTTGTTCAAGTAGTCCTCAGTCAATAAATATTTACTTTGTTTCTAGATTTTTGATACCACAAAAAATGTTGCTATAAATATTTTGGTATATATTGTACCTTTTTCTCTGTTTATGACCTTGGGTATTTTACTCAGTAGGGATAATGCTAAGTTAAAACATATAAGGAATCTAATTACTTTTCTAAAATAGTTCCAAGTTGTTTTTTCCAGAGGAGTTAGATATGTTCACAGCTGAACCAATAGAGTATTAGGTAAACCCTTGGGTCTTTCCATAACTGATAACAGTTTCCATAGTCTTTTTACTGACTGATAATTTTTTTTTTCTTTTTGCCAATTTGATGGGTGTGTGGCAAAATTTTATAATAGTTTTAATTTACCTTCTTTTATAAGTGTTTTAAACATTTTATATGTTTATTAATAGTTTGCATTTCATCTTTAAAAATCATTCCTATCCTTTGACCACTTATCTATTTTTAACATTTAATTTTAATTACCTTTTCTCAAGTATAATAGAAAATTTTAACATTCTTTTGAAAAACATTTTGAGTTCCACGTTTTTTCCCTCCTTCCCTCTTCTCCCCTCTCCTTGAGAAGGTAAGCAGTTTGATAAAGATTGTACATATGCAGTCATGTTAAACATTTCCATATTAGCCAAGTTGCAAAAGGAAAACCAGACCAAGAAAAATAATAAAGAAAGTAAAAAAAAATAGCCTGAATTCAGGCTACATCAGTTCTTTCTCTGGAAGTGGATAGCATTTTTCATCATAAGTCTTTTGGAATTGTCTTAGATAATTGTATTGCTGAAAAGAGCTGAGCTGTTCATGGTTGATTATCAAACAGTGTTACTGTTACTATGTACAATGTTCTCCTGGTTCTGTTCACTTTACTTTGAATCAGTTTGTGTAATTCTTCCCAGATTTTTCTGAAAGCATCCTACTTGTCATTTCTTATAGCACAATAGTATTCTTTGTAAACATATAGCACAATAGAACTTGTTCTGGTATATTCTCCAATTCTCCAATTGATGGGCATCCTCTCAATTTCCAACTTTTTACCACCACAAAAAGAGTTGATATAAATATTTTTGTATAAGGAGGTCCTTTTCTCTTTTCTTTGATCTCTTTGGGTACAGATGTACTTGTGGTATTGCTAGGTCAAAAGGTATGCAAAGTTTTATAGCCCTTTGGGCATACCTCCGAATTGCTCTCCTGGGTGGTTTGATCAGTTCCGATCAGATCAGTAGGGCATCGGTGTCCCTATTTTTTCACATTCCCTCCTACATTTGTCATTCTCCTTTTCTATCATGTTAGCCAATCTGATAGTTATGAAGCGGTTATATCTGATAGTTATGAAGTGGTACCTCAGAGTTGCTTTAATTTGCATTTCTCTAATCAATAGTGATTTAGAGCATTTTTTTCTCTGTGACTATAGATAACTTTGATTTCATCTTCTGAAAGCCACCTGTTAGTAACCCTTGACAAACGGAATTTTGTATTAAATAACGGTGTGAATTCCCTTTATAACCTGGATATAAGACTTTCACCAAAGATATTCAATGCAAAGTTTTCCCCACAATTAGCAGGCTTTTTTCTTAGTCTAGTTATGTTGATTTCATTCATGCAATAGCTTTTCAAATTTTATATAATAAAAGTTATATTTTATCTTTCGTATTCTCTTCTTGCCCTGTATTGTTTATGACCATTCTTTCCAATGCAGGCATTTTAAACTTTTTTATGTGTAGTAGCCCCTTCTGGAAGTCTGGTGAAGCCAACCTTTTTTCAGAATAAGGTATTTTTTAAATGCAATAAAATAAATATGTAGGGCTACAAAGTAAGTCACATGTATTGAAGTATGTTATCAAAATATTTTTAAAAGTCAAATTCATGAAACCCAGATTAAGAAACCCTGTTCTAACTAAAAATCTGCAAGGGTATCCTTCCATTTTCCTTCTTTAAAAAAATGGATTTTTTACATTTGTTCTTCCATTTGGTGTATGGCAAAAGATTTTAATCTACACGTAATTCCTACCAAACTGCTTTCCGGTTTTCTCAGTAGTTCTTATCGTTTGGGGGATTCTCATATGCTAGGCTACCATGTTCTATTACTTCTTGATTTTGTCAATGTAGTCTGCCCATTCATCTATTTCTGTATTTTTTTAAACCAGTAACACAAATAAGTTTGATGACTACTGTTTTGTAACATAGTTTGAGATTTGATAATGCTTCCTTTCATTCTTATATTTTTCATTACTTCTCTGTTCTTCATTTCCTTCCTTTTAAAAGAAGAGCAATTTGCATAAGGTATCTATAGTTGATATTTCTTGGAATGATCAATTCAAATCCTATTTTACTATCCTTTTGACCTTGAACTTAACCTCAACCTCAGTTTCCTTATTTGTAAAACAGGACAATTGGACTCTGTGACTGATAGGATTCCTTCAAGCACCAAATCTATGATAATGTGACTCTATGATCTATCTCTGCAGAGATATATGAATCTATGGAAGCTGATAAGATCACCAATAAATGAACAAGCATTAATTAGGCACCTTCAGTGTTCTGATCACAAACAGCATTTATTAAGTACCTATATGTTTCAGCATTATGGTGGGAGAAAGAAGAAAGAGAAAACAGGGTCCAGAAAAGAGTCTGGGGGGACACCTGGGGGGACACCTATAGTTTCAAGTTGGAAGATGAGTAATGATCCAATAAAGGAGAAGAAAAAGAAGTCAGGTAGAAAGAAATCCATGAGGGAGTAGACTTACAGAAATTAAGCAGGGGAAACATTATTTTAGAGATGAGAGTGTTCCACAGTGCTGTAAACTGCAGGGAGATCAAGAGGGATGAAGACAGAGAAAAGGCCATTGAACTTAGCAGTTAAGAGATTGTTGGTAATCTTTGAGAGAGTAGTTTCAGTCAAGTGGTTGGAATGGGAGCCAGGTTTTAAGGGGTTGAGAACAGAATGTGGGTGGTGAGGATGTGGAGGCAGGATGTATAGCCAACTCTCTCTAGAAGTTTTGGCAATAAATAGCAGTCAAGATATAGGACAATATGTAGCTTGAGAGAAAGATAGAATGCAGTGAAGTTGTTTTTATTTTTTTAAGGATTTGTAGGTGGTAGGGATAAGATAGGTAGGGAGAGATGGAAGGAAAGAAGAGAAGAGAAGAAAGAAAAGAGGAGAGGAGGAGTAGCAAAAGATAGAAGAACAGGGATGGAGGAAGGAAAGACAGATTGATAGACAGAGACAGAAGGATCTATGGGATAAGTGGGACATGAACCGAGATGAGATGGAAGGAGAGAGGCTAAGGGACAATTCTTTCTTAAAGAACAGAGCAATGGAATAAACTCATAAAGATGTGGAGAGGCTCTGGGGTGTGGAGAAGGGAGACACACAATGGATGGTCTTAATTTCCTTAGTTGAGTAGGAGGCAAGAGTATTTACTGAGATACAGTGGGGTTAGTCCTTAGGGGCTTGAAGAAGAGTAGGAAGTGTGGAACAACCTCTGTGAGGGGGATGAATTAGAGCCAATCAGGGAAGAATAAAATGTTTGCCATATAATACTTGATATTAGTAAATGTGAATTCGTAGTGGACTCAGGCAAAATAATTGTGTGATTTCATCTAGCAACAGTCACTACCAGAGAAATAAAAGCAAAAAATGTTCATCCCAAGGGTGACACCAGTTTCGTGACTTATACGTTTGTACGTTGGCCTCTTTTGCTTTCTGAAAAGTCAAATGGGAAACTACTCTTGAACCTTTAAGTAGTTATAATCATACCTCTTTCCTGTCCAACTAGAAGAGAAGCTTGGAAATCTGAGACTACGCCAGGGGAAGAAATAATCTCTTGGGCAATATGCTTGATCCCTTATGACAGATTCAGGAGCCATTCACTTTCTTTCAAAATTTTTTCATATTGATATATTTTGTTTTTACATCACCTTCACTTCCAAATATGTCCCTCTCCTCTTCTATCCATAAATTCATCCCATACTACAAAGAATAAGAGAGAGAGAAAAACTTTAGAAAATTAACAGCTAATAATCTAGTCAGAATCTACATAAGTTCATAAAAATTAGCAAAGCACATGATGATATGTATAAAGACACATGCAATCTCCTTTGATCCTCTCAACAGCTACATCTACCAAGTCTGATGAGTGTAATTTTCCCTTTGCCTGCCCTGGCAGAAATTGTAGATTGGATTAAAATAAAAGGACTTGCATTCCTGAAAGACATGCTAGAGAGGTGGTGGATGGCTGGTATATGATTTGGTATACTCTGTCAGATGCTGACCTTTTATTGGTTGGTTTTACTTAACTGGTTTTCTTTGTTACAAGAGAGTATTCAATAGGGAGAGGAGTGTGTTGGGAAATGACTGTGATGCAGAAACAACAGATATTGGTAACATTTTGAAAACAATAAAAGTAAAACTAATGTATACGTCAAAATGAATCTTTTTTTAAAAAAACAATAGAAGTTGTTCATGTGCTTTCATGGTTACTGATGGTGTTTTCCAGGATCAATCTAAGTCTACTTAATGAATATATATTATGTGCTCAGCACTGTAGATAAACGCTGTGGTATCACTCAGCCTCATCTTTTTCTCAGCGTTTGTTCAGTCAGATACAATTATTATTAATAGCCCTGGAGGCATTGTGAAGAATTAAAATTGTTAGTGATCTGAAAGGCAATGGGGAGATGCAAGATGATATGATACTGGACTTAAGAGTCAGGAAGATGTAGGTTCAAATATCACTTCAAGCACTTACTAGCTGTGTACCCTGAGCAAGTCATTTATTCTCTCTGTTCCTTGGTTTCCTCATTCATAAAATGAGGAGGTTGGACTCAGTGACATCTTAGGTGCTTTTGATCTAAATCTGTGATATTTTGATCCTATGGGTCATCTCTGATGAGTTGATAAGACCCTCCCCATCACTATTCATTTATTAAGCACCTACTATATGCTAGGCACAAATTTTTATTAAGCATCTACTGTATTCTAGGCATCCACCAGCAGTGGATAAGGTAGTAAGTAAGATAATAGTAAGGTTAGAGCATATTCCCAATGATGCCTTTGTTGATAGAAGTAGCATAAAAGTATCTTCAATGAAATTTAAATCAGAAAAGGAATTGCCTCAGACATATTTGGGTATCCCCAAGTGCTGTTTTTGTATACATTATGTTGTGGTTAAATGGAATAATATGAACAAGAATCTAACCGGATGGGAAAGTGTGGTTGGGTTGTAATCAGTACTGTTGAAAGGAGGAAACTTGCAGTGATCTGTTGAAGTATTGCAATACTTTTAAGAGTTAACAGAAAGGTTCCCAATATTTTGGACAGCTCCTGCGGGGGTGGGGGGAGTCTTATGAAAAGACTTCAACATACTCCATGCAGAAGGATCATAGGTTCTTAGAACCATAAGATCATAGACTTAGAACCGTAAGAAACTTTAGTGGTCATGTAACCCAACCTCCTCACCTCATAGATGAGGCAAGTAAAGTCTATAGATATAAGGTGACCTGCCCAAGGGTATTCAGGTACTAATTGGCAGAGCTAGGATTCAGTTTCAGGTCTTGTCCTGGTAGATCAGTGAGATCACAGGTTCATCCAAGTATTGAGTAGTGGAAATGCAGGAGAGACATTTTCTCTCTCCTCTTCCCTCTCATCTTTCACTAATAGCTAAGCAGGCAGGGAGGGAATACCTTGGTGCCCTGGTGTCCATCCCCATTAGTGAAGAAGCATTTCCCCCTCCTCCAGTCCTTTGCTGCTTTGGTCACCTTTTCAAGATTTCACCTGAGGGGTCCAGCCTGGAGCATCCTTCTATCCTTCTATCTCTCAGTCCTAATTCCTCACCCCCTCCTCGACTGATTCAGGGAAGCGGGAGAGATAAAAACCAGCAGCTTCAATTAAAATGGAGCCGCTTGAGCAATAATGGAAAAGTAATTGAGCTAAATTGAAATGTAATTGGAAAAAAACACAATCCTAGCTTAACAGGGATTTGGAAACCAGTCTGGTGTCAGGGACCTTCTCCCTTGTGATCCATTCATGTCTTCCCTCTCCCCTACAGGTTCCCCCTCTCTGATCGGTATCTTTGTATCCCCCAAGCCCAATATGATCTTTTTCTGTGTTCTTGAGCTCCCCCTTTCCCCCCAAATATTCCTCCAGTTCCGTTAATACTTCCCTAAAACCATTGAAAAAAAGATGCTATTTCCTGAAAAGGTCTCTGAAGCTTGTGATGTCCTTCTGGACTACCCTTGCCCACCCTCCCAGTTTTCGGATGGTTAGGGTGGATGTGAGGGAAGACAGGTCTCTCTTGGACTCCCTATGGTCTAACAAACTCTCTGTCCTTGGGAATATCCTTCTGGAGTTGAAACCTGGCATTACCTCTGCTTCCAGACATTGTCAGCCCTGGAGGCCTAACCACAGCAAAGATTGGGCTCATAAATCAAGGGCCGAAAGGGAACACAAAACCATTTTGGTCCAAATGTCCTCATTTTACAGATAAGACATAGATGGGTTAGGTGACTTGCCCAGCCACATGGGTAATAATCACAGGAGGGAGGATTTGAATCCATGATTTTTGACTCCAAAAGTCAAGACTCTTTCCATTGTACCATGATAATGCATCCCATGAATAAGGATCCTGCTGTACACTATCCTCCACAAAACTGACAGAACAGGCAGCCTTGTCACCCTTCTTGGGGGAGGAGAGAGAAATCTGATAACTTTCCCAACTGGAGTTCTCTGTACTGATTAGCTGACACGCACCCCTAGCTCCTCTCTCAGCCATGGGTCTGTCATATCTGCTTGCCACTCAGAGGATTTAAAGTGGGGAGGGCACATGGACTGAAGATGGAATATATTGGGGGGGCACCCGGTTATCACTTGGTGTCTGTTTGGGTTCCTGATAAACTCAGGAGTGCATTGGGCGTGAAATGAAGAAATATGGCTCCTGGTAAATATTTATTTTCTATCAGAAATTAGCAAACCAAATGTAATTAAAAACAACTCTGTGTGCGCCTTCTCCACGCTTGTCCCCCATCCCTCCCACTCCCCCAACCCCAAGTCTGTCAAACAACATCCAAGAATAGTGAGTTATAAAGAATGTGTCCTAATTAGCAGGCCAGCCACCGCCTGCTAGCCTGTGATAATTATGCAGGATTGGGCGGCTATGGCTGCCGCAACTGGGGTCCCTGAGGTGGGAGCTCCAGGTGTTGAGCTTGGGGATATAGCCTTTGTCTCCTCCTCACCCCCATCCTAACACACTGACACACCTATTCAGACACAGAGCCTTTGTCTTTCTCTCTCTGGTTCTAAAGGCAACATGATCTGAGGTGACTTGGTGGTACTGGGCAGTGGGGAGAGGAAGGAAGTACTTAGATGCATTCAATAACCTCCCTCTCCCTCGCCTCACATATACAGTTTGTTGCTAAGGTCACACAGGCTTCCTAGCCAATTATTTTTAGCACTACAATATCTCTTACATCCATTCACTTCTCTCTACTCGCATGCTAGTTCAGGTTCTAATCACATCTCCCTTGGACTGTTGTAATAGCCTCCTAACTGAGCACTGTTTCAAGTCTTTTCCCTCTTTCATCAATCCTCCACATGGCTGCAAAATGATTTTTTTGAAACAGGCCTGACCATGTCATTCCCTTTCTCAGTAAACTTCTATGGCTCCCTCTTGCCTCTAGAATAAAATAAAATCTCCTCTGTTTAGCTTTTAAAGCCCTTCACAACCTGGTCCTAGACTGATCTTTCCAGTATTATTTCATATTACTCTTCTCCCTGGACTCTACAATTCAATCAAACTGGCTTTCTTACAGTTCATTACACAATATGCTACATTTCCCATCTCCATACTCTTGCCTTGGTTGTCCCAGATGCCTGGAATGCTCTCCCTCATCACCTCTGTCTCCTGGAATCTTTTGTTTCCTTCAAGTCTCTGAGCAAGCGACACCTTCCACAGTCAGCCTTTTTTGATCTGGGGGAATCAACACACAGAGCTTCCAATCCTTCAAATTTGTCCCGTATTTTCTTAGTATATGCTTTTAAGAGATGTGTTGTGTGACTAATGTGGAAATATGTTTAACACGATTACACATACATAACTTAGATTGATTGCTGTCCTAAGGAGGGGGAGAGGAAGGAGGGATGGAGAAAATTTGGAGCTCAAAATCTTATTAAAAATGAATGTAGAAAACTATCTTTGCATGTAATTGGAAAAAATAAAATACAATTTACATAAAAAAGTGAAGCATGTGTTGTCTCCCCAGTTAAAATGTTAACTTTGTGAAAACAGAGACTGCCTCTGTATCTCTAGCACTGAGCACTATGCCTAGAATAGAGGTGCTTAATAAATGCCTGTTGATTAATCAATCGATCAATAAATATTTATTAAGCACCTACTATGTACTAGGCACTGTGATGGGTGGGTGGAGCCTCTATAATTGATCTCAGATTTGGAGTCTGAGGGGCCTGGGTTAGAATTTCTGGCACTGTTACTTCCAGCTTCTATAATTTGGGTCTAAGTCAGTTCCCCTCTTCAGGTTTTGGTAAAATTAAGAGCTTAAATGACATGATCCCTTCCAGCTCAAATTCTATGATCTTGTCTTTCTTGCTTTATCCAAAGCTTCCTTCCAAACACCCTGCAGTGTGGCCAATCTGGGCTACTTGCCACCTCCCAATCTCCTCCTGCATATCTCTACAATAGCCAGTGTTCACGCTATCCTCCTGGTTTTGGATGGACATTCTGCCACCCTACATTTCTTCCCATGTCTACTTGATAACATCTTCCCTTCCTCCAGGCCCACCTCTGCCTTGAAACCTTCCCTGTTCTCCCCTCAATCATCCCCCAACCTCCTGTTGTTGAACCATTTCAGTTGTGTCCAACTCTTCGTGACTCCATTTGGGGTTTTCTTGGCAAAGATACTAGATCCTTCAACTTATTTGGCAGATGAGGAAATTGAGGCAAACAGGATTAAGGGACTTGGCCAAGGTCACATAGCTAGTAAGTGTCTGAAGCCAGATTTGAACTCACCAAGATGAGGCTTCCTGACTCCAGACTCCGTACTCTATCCACTATACCACCTAACTGCCCTTCCCAAACCCCTAGGTGAAAATAACCTCTCATAGCACTTTGCTGACTTCTCCTTTGGCACTTACTCTAATTTTTATTGTTGACATATGTTTTATGTGTGCATGCTATATCTCCTTTATTAGGCTATTTTTAAAAAATAGGGCAAGTTTTATTTAACTCAACCCAAAGATAAAAGTGCAAGCCTGTGGACAGTCATTAGAATTTTCTCTCCTTTCCAGAGTAGCAAGTAAGTCTCCACTCTGGTAGGTCCCACCTTTCCTTGGGACCTATATAGTCTACAGAACTTACATTATTAATAAAGAGAAAATAACTCCATGTTATTTTTCTGTGGATGTTGCTTCCTATTATTCAAAACTTTCTTCCCCATTGGGTCTATGCAACCTTTAAGCATTTCTGGAGTCCGAGGTTGTGTGTTTCTATATCCTCTCCTACCTTCTGTCATTGAGGTTCCAAATCCCTTTGCCTGTCCATGGGACTTCCTATATCACTTGCAGCTGGGTGGTACAGTGGATGGAGTGCTGGGTCTAGATGCAGGGCTGGGGAACCTGCAGCTTCAAGGTCACATGTGGCCTTCTAGGTCCTCATGCGCAGCCTTTTGACTGAGTCTAAGTTTTACAGAACAAATCAGCAAATTAAGGAGATTTTCTGTGAAGTTTGGATTCAGTCAAAGGGCCAAACTTAAGGACCTAGAGGATCACATGTGATCTCAAGGCTGCAAGTGTCCCACCCCTGGAGAGTCAGGAGGACTCATCCTCGTGAGATTCAATCTGACCTCAGACACTTACTAGCTGTGTGACCCTGCACAAATCACTTAACCCTGTTTGCCTCAGATGAGCTAGAGAAAGAAATGGCAAACCTCTCCAGTGCTTTTGTCAAGCAAACCCCAGTTGAGGTGATGAAGAATTGGACGGAAACCAGTGAACAGCAAAATCCCTTGCAGTTAGATGGTACATTGGGTAAGAGTGCTGGACCTGGAGTCAGGATGACGTGAGTTCACAAATCCAGCCTCAGATATTTCCTCACCCAGTCATCCTGGGCAAACCATTTAATTTCTGCCAGCCTCAGTTTCCTCATCTGTAAAATGAAGATAATAACAGCACCTACCTCCCAGGGTGGTTGTTGGGCTCAAATGAGATAATTTAATAATTTATAGCTTTAGAAATCTAAAAGCACTATTTACATATTATTATTACAATTTGTTATTCTTATTACGGTATCACTACAGTCATTGTTATTTCTTCTTTCTCTCACCAAAGTTCCATGTCTCCTGTCTCAGGCTATGTGGTCCCTCTTCAAGGCTCTGTCTCTCTGTTTATCTGCAGCTCGTTTCTTAGTGCATGTGGGTCCCTTTAGACAGGGTGTTATGGAGCCCTCTCTTGTTCCATATGCAGCTTAGTGTCATCCCCATTGCCCTTTGGAGATTGTGTTCCCTTCTACCCCGGAGCAACCCTTGGAACCTCAAACAGTAACATACCATTTAGTATTTCATCTTCCCCTATCGATTCATGTGTTAATTCTATCCTCCCACCACAGAATCAGCTACATCAGCTCAGTGTCTTGTTTGTCCTTGTGACCTCATAACCCAGTACACACATTGCCCATGGTTAACATGGCAGAATGAACTGAAGGAGGGAGATGAGTTTAGTGTCTAATATGAGTAAGGCACTGTGCTAGGGACTGGGGATGCAAAGTTATATATTACACAAACCTGTTCTCAGGGAGTCTGCAGTCAAATTGAGGATAGGGATAGGGACCGAACTTATCATTTCATTGGCTTAGGGAACTCCCACAGGCAACAACTCCCTCCACCAATGGGCTCAGCATCAGGAGGTGCCTTTTATCCCTCTAAAAGATGCCTGGTCTTTCCATGAGAAGATAAATAACAGATCTCTTCTACCTTTAGGGTTCAGAGTCCCAATTTCCAGAAGAGTTTTAGGCTCAGTCCAATTCAATCTAACAAATATTTATTAAACTCTTCCTATGTATTTGCCCTCTCTTGTCTACAAGTCTTCCCTCGACCGATCTCTACGTCTGGAAAGGAGTTCCCTCAAACTCTATTCTGGTCAACTCAGATCCCACCTCCTCCATGAAAACTTCCTTAATTCCATGTTTTAGGTGAAGATGATCTCTAGAAATGTGAGCTATATGTCCATATCCACATATGTGTCTACATCTAAAGCTATCTATGCATACACAGATGGGTGTTTATATATATATGTAATATATTATATATGATATAATAAATATATTATATGTTAATTGTACATTATATTACATTATGTATTATTATTATATTATACATTAAATACATATTATAGAGAGAGAAAGACAGACAGACAGACAGATAGATAGATAGATAGATAGATAGATAGATAGATAGATAGGGCTATCTCCTTAGAGTTCTCAAAGCATTTGACTGACCCTCACCTTAGAAGCAGCTGGTGGCACAATGGATAGAACTCTGAATCTACAGGCAGGCATACTTGAATTCAAATCTGGTCTCAGATACTTACTAGCTGTGAGACCCTGGGCAAGTCTCAAACTCTGACTCAATTTCTCCAACTGTAAAATGAGAGTGGCAGTAATGCCACCTACCTCACAGGGGCATTGTAAGGATCAAATAAAATAAAGAAGCATTTAGCCCAGTGCCTGATGATACATAAAGGCTTATTTCTCTCTCCTCATCTTTAGATTTATCTCTCTTTTGCATTGTAGTTATTTCTATAAGTAATTACTCCTCACTGAGAGGTGGCAGGTAGAGAACAAATCTCTGAGGAAGAAAGACCTGGATTCAGACCTCTCCTCTGACACATACTGTCTGTCTGATCTTGGACTCTAGGTTTATTGGTGGAAGAAATTTCTCATTTGGTAGTTCCTTGTTACTAATGAAATCACAGGTCCTGTCCCATCTTTATCCCTGTTCTTCTCTCTTGCTTAACTGAAAGTTACCTGAAGGAAGGCCTGTGTAATAGCTCCCTTTGTCTCTTTAATCCCTAGAATGGAGCCTTGCTTGTGAGAAACACTTAATACATGTTCAATAAGGGTTTGGGGTTTTGTTTGAGTTTTTTTTTTTTTTTTGCTTTGCTTTGCAGACAGACAGGATATTAATGAATGGTTGGTTGAGTTGTAAATTAGTCGAACTGCTGTAGAAAGCAATTTGGAATCACGCTAAGAATAACATCCATATTCTTTGCCCCAGAATTCTGACTCCTAGACATATCCCAAGGAGGTCATTGAGGAAAGGAAAAGTTCCATTTATACCAAAATGGTCATAGAAACACTTTTTTTGAGTAGCAAAGAATTGGAAACCAAGTAGGTTATCTATGGATTAGGCAATGACTACACAAATTGTAACACATGAGTGTAACGGAATATTACTATTCTGTAAGTAAGGATGACTGAGAAGACATATGAAACGATGAAGAGTTAAGTAAGCAGAACCAAGAAAACAACATCCACAATGACTATAAAAATACAAATGGAAATAATGACATCAGCAAAACAATCAGAACAGAATGCTATGAAATCATAATGACCAACAAAGGATATGAACAGGCAGTTCTTCAAAGGAAGAAATTCAATATGAATCCATATAAAAATGTTCTAAGTCACTAATAATTAGACGAGTGCAAATTAAAATGATTCTGAAATTTCACCTCATGCATATCACACTGGCCAAGGTGACAAAAATGGAAAGCTGACAAACATTGAAGGTGCTGTGGAAAATAGTCACATTAAATTGTGAACTGGTACCGCCACTCTGAAAAGCAATTTGGTACTGTGCCCCCAAAGTTCCAAAACTCTGCATACCCTTTGACTCATTGGTAGCTATCGTAGACTTGCTTCAAAGAGACGATGGCAAGCTGGGGTGTGCCCACACATGAGGTGATTACGATGGGAAGGTCAGAGAACATGCTATTTAAGGATTGACTACAGGATTTGGAGAAATTTAGCCTAAAGAAGAGAATCTTAGAGGGGACATGATAATTGTCTCCATTACTTGAAGAGGTATCACTTTTCAGCCATCTCCATCCCATGCAATGGCTTCCACTCTGGCTATTCTAGGTATCTCTGTTCTGTGAGAACTTGGAACGCTCCTCCTTCCCAGACATCCAAATGATAGTAGATAAGCTCTTGCCCAGAACCAGGGTTTCCTTTTATGTGTTGTCTTCCTCCATTAGAATATAAGCTCTTGGAGGATCAAATCTGTCTGTCTTGCTTGCATTTTTATCTCCAGAACTTAACACAGTGCTTGGCACATGGTTACAGTTCAGTCATTTTCAGTCATGTCTGACTCCTCATGATCCCACTTGGGGTTTTCTTGGTAGAGATACTAGAGTGGTTCAATATTTCTTCTTCCAGTTCATTTTATGGATAAGAAAATTGAGGCAGTCAGGGTCTCTGATGCTGAATTAGTCACATAGCTAGAAAAGCCAGAGTTGAACTTGGGAAGATGAGTCTTCCTGACTCCAGGCCAGGCGCTCTATCTACTGCACCAGCAAGCTGCCCTTACATGGCACATAGTAAGCACTTAATAAATATTCTATCCACCTATCTATCTATCTTCACGTATCTCTCTATCCACCTATTTACTCTCTATCTAAATCTATCTTTCTATCCATCCACCTATCCATTTACCTAAATCTATCATCTAGATCTTTGTATCTATCTGTATCTATTCATGTCTGTCTATCTATCCATCTATCCATCTATTATCTATCTGTCTGTCTATCTATCTATCTATCTATCTATCTTGCAAAAGAGGGATTAAATTGGTTCTACTTGGCCCCAAAGGCCAAGGACAGAACTAGGAACAACATAGCTGGATGTAGTTGAAGAACGGTCGATTTCAGCTTGATGCATGGAAAAGTTTGATGACATCTGCAGCTGTCCAAACATGGAATGGGTAACCCTAGAAGCCCCTGGTTTCCCCATCACTGGTAGTCTCCAAGCAGAAACTGGAAGGTCCCTTGCTGAGGTTTGGGGTGTACTTCTTGGCTATGTACTTGTTCAACTAGCCAGGCTTCTGAGCACTTTTCCAGCTCTGAGATCCTGTGGTTCTGAGCCCTCCAGGTGACAATTCTGTAGCAGAGAGACAAACACCTGCTGACTCAATGTCTCCGGTAGGGAACATCAGCTCTCCTCTCTCCAGGCCTCTGTCCCTCTGCATGGCAGGGCCCAGCAGGGAAACGGGGTGGGCGAGATGCTGGTTTCCTGTCTGATTGTCTGTTGTTCAGCTCCATTCTCCAGAAGGCTGAGGGAAAATTGCTTCCTTAATTGGCTCTTCTCACTAACGAGCTGTAATGAGGCCGAGCTGCATCCCGAGGGTGCTTAGCCGCCGAAGCAGCACCGGAGACCATCTGCAGCCTTGTAGACGTTCTACCCCCACGCTGCAGGTGTGCATGGGGGCCTGCCTGGGCCCTGGAGTTGGGGCAGCATATTGTTCTCATCCTGAGAACCTCTTGGGGATTAAGCTCTGGAGCGGGCACTAGGATATAGACGTTTCCCTCAGGGAGCTCCCAATCTGATGGGTGAGCTTTAGCCCCTGTCCTCAGGGAGACCCTTGTATGATGGTGGAGACATAGTCGCTGCACTTAGTAAAAAATCTGATATTAGTAGAGTCTCATTCCTTGCCTTCAAGCCGCTCCTGCTTTATGAGGGAAACGTATCCCCGAAGGAGACAGCATTCTGATGGAAAGAAAACAGTGCCTGTCTGCAGAGATCTTCCAGTGTGGCAAGCATGTCTCTAGGCATGAGGAAGGATAGGGGAATCCCAATATACATCCAATAAATATCAGATTAAATGGAATGGATTTCTTAATTGTAGAACTATTACTAGACTATAAGGTCCATGACTATAGGAACAATATCATGTCAAAATTCCATATCTCCCTTCTACCCTCCATCCCCAACAACCTAACATCTACATCTGCACATGTGACATTCAAGATAAATACTTTGGGAACTGTTCTTCCAAGACAATGTCCTGCTTGTGGCTGGCAGATGAAGTCACAAAACTATTTCTAAGTCCGAGCAAATGATCATCACCCCACCAAGTGTGAGATGCCAGGAAGAAGAAAGCATGCTGTAGTGGAAAGAAGGCAGGATCTGGCCTCTGAGGACCTGTGTTCAAATCTTACTATGCTACTTACTAATCACTATGTGACCATGAACAGGTAATTTCCCCTCTCTGAGCCTCAGTTTCCTGCTCTGTAAAATAAGGAGGTGAAATCTTGACATTACCAACCAGCTCTAAATCTATGTATGATTTGTGAAAGACAGGTTGGGAAAGGGGTGGGGAGTGTGGAATCAAGAGTGAGCCCATACTAGAAAGGAAGGAGGTCAGATTCCATAAGGTGGTGGTGGTAGCCACCATAAGCTAGGAGTAAGGACAGATTTCATGGTTAGTAGCATGATAGAGTGATCAGAAAACCAAAGAGACTCAGTCCAAGGTGCTTTCTATTAAATCTGGCAACAAAATGTGAAAAACACTGTAGCCATCTATGTTTGTTTGATGCCTGGAGAACAGGGGACTATGAAGAGAGCCCTAGAGTTGGAGTCAGGGTCCCGAGGTTCAAATCCTGGCTTTACCATTTACTACCTGTGTGACATTTAGCAAGTGACAACCTCTCTGTGCCTCAGATTTCTCAGTTTGAAGGTTCCCTCCATATCTAAATCTTTGTTACTATGAAGCTAAGATAAAGGGAACAGAGTTGGGAGCCAGAGCCCAAGTGGATACCCTAAGGTGATAACTTGATTTAAGGAATCTGAAGGTTATCCAGAGGGGTTTGAATGGTCCAGAACAATATCCCTGCTCCCTTTGTCTCACTGCCCAACTCTAGGCTATGGGGCTTCAAAGGAATGGATGGAATCACAACAGTCCAAAAATGAGGTAGTGAGTACCCCATGAGTGGAAGTATACAAGCAGAAGCTGAATGATAGCCTGACTGAGATCATGTGGAAGAGATTCTGGATCAGAGAAAGGACTGGACCAGATGACTAAGATGGTCCCAAATTGTGTGGTGACAGAATGTTGCAACACAGTTAAGTCCCCTGCATGTTTCCCCTTTCTCAGACTCACTCTCAAGACCCTGTGCCCTTGGGTAAATCTTGCAAGCCACATTCATTTATCATGGCTACTAGCTACTGCATTTACCTAATAGAAACTGTTCTCTAGTTTATAAAGTCAGAGACAGGGACAAGACACGTATTGACACCCGGCTAGTTCTCCCACTTGTGATGCCTGAGGCAAGAAAGGAAGTTGAATTGATTTCCTATCTCTATAAAAAGCCATACCCTATACATAGGGTTGAGAGTTTCCTTAGCGTGGAAACCAAGGACCCAGGTATTCCAACATAGCAGGGAGGAAGGTCATAGCAAGAGAGGTTAGAAATGACCCTCTATTAAATGCCTACTATGTGCCAGGAATTGTGCTAAGTGCTTTACAAATATTATGTCATTTGTTCCTCACAACTACCCTGGGAGATGGGAGCTTTATTATCACCATTTTACAGTTAAGGAAACTGAGGCAAAGAGACATTAAATGACTTTCCTGGGGTCACACAGCTAATAGGTGTTTGAGGCTGGATTTGAACACCAGCCTTTCTACATGAACTGTGATAACAGAATCATGGGTTCAGAGGATCTTAGATGTTGTGCTGGAAGGGACTTGAGGACATTAAGTTCATTCCCCTAATTTTATAGTTGAGGAAACTGAGGCACAGAAGAGAGGTAGAGAGCCTCCCTCCCTCTTCCTGTTGCAATGTGAAAAGCACCCCAGGCTTCTCAACAGTGTGCCATAATGGATAAGGGCACTGCCTTAGAAATTAGGGAGGCCTGTATTCGAATCCTGATTCAGACATTTACCAGCTTTAGGTAAGTGTGACGTTAGGTAAGTCATTTCCTCATCTGTAAGATGAGAGAAAATAGATTTGATAGACTCTCACCTCCTCCATTCTTTCTCTGTAAGATGAGAGAAAATAGATTTGATAGACTCTCACCTCCTCCATTCTTTCTCTAGCTCTATTATCCCCAATCCTATGTTCTGGAGACCTAATTGCAGAGGAATCATAAATAGAAAGCTGGACTTGGAATCAGGAAGACCCCAATTAGATTTATGACTCGGACAGTTGACCCAGGACAAGTCACTTCAGCCTCAGTTTCCTCATCTGTAAAATGGGGATAATAATAGCACTTAGTTCATGATGTTGTGAGAATAAAATGAGATCCTACATGAAAATCACTTTGAAAACTTAAAAGAAGTATACATAAGCTATTAAGTATCCTCATGTTCTTTTCTGAAACAGTTTCCCCTTACCACTATTACCCGACCCCATTTCCCAACCTTGACCTTTCTGTTTTGGCCAAGCAGAGAACAAGAAGATGAGGTGACACAGGTGTTTGGAATGTGCCTGGAAAAAGGTCAAGCACAGACTGGAGTGGATTCTCAATTCTCCTCCTCCCACCTCTTGTATAAACTATCTGTATAATTCATTTGAAAATTATCACACAGGATTTCCTGTCTGTCTTGTCTGTCTGTGTTCATCCTTAGTTTTCGAAGAAAACCAGGACATCAGAGAAATGATGACATGACTTGTACTTGACTTTGTTTTGAGTGAGGGAGGGCTGTGCAAGGTCACCAGCCTCACTTTCTCCTCATGAGCTATTTGGATCCAGTGATCAGATATTCATCAATGCATCAGGATGACTGGAGATGGCCCAGGATGCAATGGGAGACCTTGGTCTTTTTAGGCTAGCCTTTTCAGGTACTCATTTAGAGGGAGGTAATGCCCATAGGGATGTAAATAGTTTGCCCATATTAAATAGCAAATTTTCTTATTGTAATCACAGTATAAGGGTCTTGTCAATCACCAATAAGCATTTATAAAGCACTTACTGTGTAAGAGGCTGAGTGAGCTATGCTAGCAATACAAGAAAGACAAAAACGGACCTATCCTCAAGCCCCATCCTGGGGAAAGGACATATAAATTACCATGTGCATGTAAGACATATGCAGAGTAAATGGAAAGTAATTGCAGAGACAAGGTACTAGCAGTGGGGAGAACTTAGAAAAGACTCCTGCAGAATGTGAGATTTGATCTCAGTTTTGAAAAAAAGCCAAGCCATGGAGAGTAAGGAGGGAGGTAGGGTGAAGGTGTGGGAGGCAGCTGGTATCAGTGGAGAAACTACTGAGCCTGAAGTCAGGAAGACCTGAGTTCAGATCTGGCCTCAGACACTTACTAGCTGTGTGACCCTAGGCAAGTCATTTAACTCTGTTTGCCTCAGTTTCCTCATCTGTAAGATGAACTGAAGAAGAAAATGACAAACCATTCCAGTATCTATGCCAAGTAAACCCCAAATGGGGTCACTGAGAGTCATATATGACAACAACAAAAGGGTGAAGGTATGGAGCTGGGGAAATGGGATATTGAGTTTGCAAAAGAAGACCATTGTTGCTTATGGAGTATCTGAAAGGGAGTAAAGAAGATTGGAAATGTAGAAAGGGGCCAGGTTGTAAAGGCCTTTTTAAATGCCTTGTGGGTAATAGGGAGCCACTGGAGTTTAGGGGGTAGGAAAATTACTTTGGTATCAAAGTGAACTATAAGCTCTTAGAGGGCATAGGGAACATTATACCTTTTTGTATACAAGCAACTAGTATAGTGAATAGTAGGCTAGATTTGGAGTCAAGAAGGACCTGATATTTACTAATCATGTGACTATAGTTAAGTCATTTCATTGTAAAGTGCCTCAGTTTCCTTATCTATAAAATGGGAATAGTAATAGCCGTACTTCCTGTTTCTCAGGGTTGTTATGAAGCTTAATTAAGCTAATGTATGTAAATCACTTTGCAAACTTTAAAAGTGATGGTGTAGGTCCAATCCCTATAATCATCCTCATCCTCATCACCAGCTTCCTCAGCCTCTAGGCCATTAGGAAATAGCTGTTGAATGATTAATTGGTTTCACCATATTAGAAGTCAAAGCCTGCTCCCAAGCAAAACTCCTCAGTTACAGAGTGATCTACTGAAAGTGAAAAAATAATGTAGAAATCATCTCATCCTTAGGGATGAGTTTACAGAAACATCAGAAGCTGAGCCACAGAGGGCTGAAGTGGCTTTGCACATTATATACTTAGTCTGATGACCATGGCTGGCCTGGGAGAAAAGATGAGAAAACTGCACCTGCATTCCCTTCTTGTCAGAGATGGGGAGCCACAGGTGTGGAACCCTGCATGTGGTGCAGGTGTGGTTGCTGCTTATGCCAAGCTGGCTCTCACCTGACCTTTTCATCCTTCCCAAATTCAAACTAGTAGAGAGTGATGGACTTGAAGTCAGAAGGATGGACGAAGGAAATGGACATTTATCATTTTCTATGGAGCAGGCTCTGCACTAAGCACTAGGGATGCAAACACTAGTAAAAAAATGTGGTCTAATATGGAAATTGTTGTTTTCAAAGAGGACCAGTGACATCATGGGGTGCTGTCTTGATTCATGTGTGAATTGGATTTAAGTGAGGCAGAGCTGCACAAAGTGTCAGCCTTACTCTCTCTTCCAGAGTCATCTCAGTTCGGTGGCAAGACAAAAGTCCAGCTGACTGTCAATGGCTTGGGATACAATGGATAATCCTGGGGTCTTCCACGTATGACCAAGCACTTCCTCCACTTTACCTGCTTCAGTTGTTGGAATAAGTTGTTCTCTTCTGCCCATTCTGCCAAGGGAAGTCTTCACATGCTTGGGATAGACATCCCTCCTAACTCACCAATGGATTTAAGGCCCATCAGTTACCCTCAAAATAGTTTAGCCCATCTACCAAGATGGGTTGACCAGGGTGTGGCCACTGCAGATACTACAGTTTCTTGGAACCACAGGTGAGTGTTGGGTGTCAGGGGGACACTAAAGGCGGATGAGCAGTTCTGAGAAGGGCTCAGTAAGCTCTCACACCACAGATGCTAAATCTCCTTGAACACTCCTGATATGGAATTTTGCCTGACTCTACGTATATAATCTGTCAAAGTGCTTGCCTTCTCAAGGAGGGGTGCAGGGAGAGAGGAAGGAAATTTGGAACTCAAAAATTATTTTAAAATTATAATTTATTATAATATTTATATATTATAGTCAATATTAAATATTTAATATATTACACAATAGTGTTATATGCCATATATTATATATTTTATATAATATAGTATAAGTGTTACTATATTTATAATATTTACTAAAATATATAATAAATAAAATATTATTTTATTTATTATAAAATCTTAAAATTGTGGTGTAATTGAGAAAAATAAAAACTCTTAAAAAAAAAACCAAATACAAGCAAAAGAGACAGTCCCTAGCCTCAAGGAATTTACATTTTAACTTTTGTAACATACAAAAGGGAGTTAAAAGAGGGGTAGAAGGGTCAAAGTTTGAATTCAGAAACCAGAACAGAGCCAGGTGGGGAATAAAGCCTAGACTGGGTCCATCCACAAAAATGGAGCCTCCAAGGGGAGAAAAGGCGAGGCTTTACAGAAGGATGTTCCAGGCAAAGAAGGATCAAGAGAGGTGCTGAGGGATGTTTCAGGATGACTTGGAAGGATGGGAGCTAGGAACAGGTTCAGGTGAGGGGCTTGGGTTCAAAACTGGAATCTGACTCTTTCTCACATAGCCCATTGTTTTTAATAAAATAAAGAATAAAGCATTCCCCACATATTATGGTCATTTGTGGAGAAACTACCAGATACAGACTCCAGAGATCCAACTAGGTTCATTTCCCATCATCTTGTTCAGTCTTTTTCCTCATCTATAAAAGGGAGATGGTGATACCCGAGGAGACTGTCATAAGGCAGGTGCTTTGTAAAATCAAATACAACATCAACATGAATTGTTATTGTTACTGTTATCCCAGGACATTAGAGGAAAAGACTGCAAAGCCTGAGGTCAAGGTCAGAGCCAGAATACCAAGAGGACTGATATAGGAATAAAGACAGAAAGAGGAGAGACAGAGACAGAGATACAGAAAGACAGACACAGACACAGAGACCCAAAGAGACAGAGAGACACAGAAGAAGAGAGACACAGAGAGAGGAGAAACAGAGACAGAGACAGACGGAGACAGAGGGAGAGAGGGGAGAGACAGACAGAGACATAGAGAAAGATAGAGGGAGAGAAGAAAGAGAGACGAAGAGCTAGGAGAGACAGAAAGATGGGGGGTGGAGAGAGAGTGAGAGAGAGAGCAAGGGGTGGGGGAAAAGGAGAGAGGAAGACAGAGAAAGAGAGAGAGAAACATAAAGATAAACAGACAGAAAGTGCAAGACAGTGCAAGGCAGAGAGAGAGGTTCCCCATCTGTAAAAAAAAAAAAGAAGAGGATTCCTTCCAGCTCTGACATTGAGTTCTATGTGTCTATGGCTTGCTAAGTTGGGCTGGGATGCAAGCTGAGCTGGAGGTTTGTCTCAGCTGTGGCAAAGCCTCCCACTGTCAGCATCCTGTGCTGAACTCTGGGGAGCTGGAGGTATAGATGACTGGATTCATGTGAAAAGGGGAAACTCTCAGCCACTTCTGGCCCTGAACTCAGGCTAATTTACTGGGGGCTGGGTCTTCAAGGAAGAAGGGGAATGAGAGCAAAACCTCGCCAAAACAGGGGCAACGATCCCACTATTCCAGGCCAGGCTGCAGAGTTTTAGCATCTAGGGGCTCATAAATAGTTGCTTGCTCTGGGAGAACAAGTTCCACCCTAGAGTTGAATGCTGTTCAGATGACCCTTTATATTCCCATCAGGGGTTTTCTTGGTAAAGATACTGGAATTTCTCCAGCTCCATCTGCAAAAAGATGAGGAAACAGGGAAAAGTGACTCACCAAGGGTCACACAGCTAGTAAGTATCTGAGACCTGATTTTAACTCAGGAAGATGAGTCTTCCTGACTCCAGGCCCAGCACTCTATCCACTGCGCCACACAGCTACCTGAAGTTAAGTAGGAGACAGCAGTAATCCCAGTCTGGCCAGGAAAGGAAGATGATTTTTCTCATCATGACCAATAAGAAGAGGGGACCTGGGAGGATGAGAATAAGTGGGTACTACTGCCCTACTCCTTGGTGCAAGCCTTATCTGTTTCACCATATCAGCTGTTGTTTGTAATTATCCTCCTGACTGCTGTGTCCCATCTCTGTACCCTCATCCCTTCTCTCCTATCACTGTCCCCCTGCCAACCTCTATGGTCCATATGAATGTCTGAGGGAGAAAATTAAGTTGTGGGTCTGCTCGGTTGTGCAATGGATAGATGACCATCTCCACCAGTCCTGGAGTAAGGAAGACTTATCTTCCTGAGCTCAAATGTGGCCTCAGATACTTTCTAGCTGTTTGACCCTGGGCAAGTCACTTCAGCCTACTTGCCTCAGTTTCCTCATCTGTAAAATGATTTGGAGAAGGAAATGGCAAATCATTTCAATATCTCTGCTAAGAAAATTCCATGGAGAATCGGACATGACTAATCAACAAAACCAAAAAAAGAGTACTTTTTTTTTCACCTCCCCAACCCAAGCTCTCCAGTTGGCACATGATCCAAGAGTTAGGGAATGGTCCGAATGATCCCTCGAGGCCCTTTCTAAAGTCCTTTCCTCCCTAAAGGGGATCTGCTAGGTAAAGAGTGGGATGTGTCAAAATCTCTGAAACTCTAGTAGTATGAGTAATATTCTTGGCTACAGTCCCTTCCTCTTGTCCTCCCCATTTCCTGTCATTCATTTTCCAAGTCCTTCATATCCCTTCCTGTGTCTCCCAGCTTAGAGATATGATAAAATCTCCCTCACCCCAACCAATACAGAGGTCCTATTTGATTCCCGGTTTCACGTGATGTCTCTGTCACCCTCATTTTTTTGTTTCTCTCTCCTTTTACAATAATAATAGTAGTAGCTAGCATTTATATAGAACTTTACATATGTTAACTCATTTGGTCTTCATAACTCTCAGCAGTTAAGTGCTATTGTTATACCCATTTTACAGATGGGGAAAATGAAATTGGGAGGTTTGCCTAAGAGTTACACAAGTAGTAAAAGTCTGAGATAGGAATCAAACTCATGGTTCCAGGACCTGAGTATCCACTGCACCACTTAGCTGCCTTCTCTCTTATTCTCTCTCTGACATTGTCTCTGTTTCTCTGTCTCAATTTCTCTGTCTGTCTCTTTCTCTGTTTATCTCTGTGTGTCTATGTCTTTGTCTCTGTGTCTCTTTCTCTCTCTCTCTCTCTTTCTCTCTCTCTCTCTCCCTCCCTCTTTTTCTTCCCATCCCCTCCTCCATTCTAAGGCCCTCCAGGAGACAGGCACAAAGGGCTCATTGGTCTGTGATTCTGCCTGATTTTCTCAATTTGTGTCCATCTCTATGTTTCTTCCTGGCTGTGCTGCCCCACTCCCGTACCCTCTATTTTCTTTTTCCAAGTCTCAGATTCTTTTAGAAAATTCAAATTTCTAGTGAGATCTTTTGTTTTTCTATCAGCTTCATTTCCCAATATAGCTCCCTTGCTCTGACTCTTCTCCATCTCTTTTCCTCTTTTTGTCTCTTTCTGCTCCTGTAGCTGTCCCTTTTCCTTTGTTTTACTGTCTATGTTTCTTCGTGTCTTTCCTTTCATTCTGTCTTTCTGGCTGGCGCTGCTTCAGCTTCTGCTTCTCCCTCTGTTCCATGTCTCTTTCTCAGTTTTTCTTTATCTGAATCTCTTCCTCTTTCTACTGCTTATCATGTCTTCGATTCTTTTCTCTCACTATGTCTGTCTGCCAATGTCTGTCTGTCTCTTATTGTCTCTTTTGTCTCTTCGTTTTCTATAAATCTTTCATTCTATTTCTTTCTCTTTGTCCCTATCCCATCCTTACAATGTGTCTGGCCTCATTCCTCACCTCCCAGGGAGTGGGGGAGAAGGTGCTGAAGATTGGGAGGCACTTTTCCCAGAGATCTCGTCTCCTTGATGCTGCTGGAACAAGTCAAACCTCCCACTTCCCTCCCTGCTGCTGGCTGGGCGAGGAGCCAAGCGCCGAGCTTGGCCCTGCCCCTCCCTGGCACACTGCCTGCCACGCACACTCCGCAACTCAATGCACTGGCAGGCACGGGTT
The DNA here is from genome assembly GCA_023548195.1 of Bettongia penicillata ogilbyi. Lineage (NCBI taxonomy): Eukaryota > Metazoa > Chordata > Mammalia > Diprotodontia > Potoroidae > Bettongia > Bettongia penicillata. The sequence goes on along the minus strand of JAJHZJ010000131.1, from coordinate 4,594,016 downwards.
TCATTCCCACATCTGACATCCTGAGCAAGAGTGCTAGAGCCTGTGCGCTGGCTCCTGTCCGGCTGCCCTCCCACCCCACTCCCAAGGTTCATTACCAAATATCTCTCCTCCTTGCCTTGACTGCCCACCTTAGTGCTCCCCCTGTCTGACTAGGGGCAGATAGAGACCCCTCTCCCTGCCATCCGACTCAGTCTACCATCCTCCCATCAGTTTAGGTCAAATCTGTGCCCCATTTCTGCCTTTCCACCTCTAAAAGACTCCCAGCCCTGGGTTGCCTGCCTTGCCTACCCATCTGTTTGGCTGTCTAACTAGCTATCTGTTTCTCTCATTCTCTAGGGAGGAGTAGCTTACATTATTTTACATGTATTTTCCTACTTGAAGGAGCTGGTGTAAGTATAGATCCTTATTTTACATATGAGAAAAGAGGCTCAGGGAGTCACTTGCCCTGATTCCTAGTCAGAGGAAAAGAGCTGTCTCTCCCTCAAACCTGTGATAAAGTCCACCAACACTTCACTAGGAGGGTGAGCACCATTGTTTGATCAGATTTCTTTCTGAGTCTCTTCCCTCTAGCAAAATCAAATCCCCCTCCTCAGACCATTCTCCATCTCTTAGACTACCTAATTTCATTCAAAACTCAAGTGAAGCACCACCTCCTACAAGAAGTCTTTCCCAATCCCCCCAACCAGTCTTCCCAAGACAACTTTTATCTCTTTTGTATCTAGATCTATGATTTATTGTATGTGTTCTCTCCCGATAGAATCTCCCATGTCTAGTACAAAGCCTGACGCAATATAGGCTCTTGACAAACGTTTGATGATTGATTGATTGGTGGGAGGGAGCTAGGTGTGCTAAACTGAGAGTCAGGAGTATCTGAGTCCTGAATTCAAATCCATCCTCAGATATTTATTAATTATGTGCAAGTCACTTACCTTCTGTCTGGCTCAGTTTCCTCAACTACAAAATGGGCACTTTCCTTTCAGAACTGTGATATTTTTTAAGTGCTTAACAGTACCTGGCACATGGTAGGTGCTTCATAAATACTTGTAATGCTTATTTTTCCCCTTTCCTCCAAACATATGGGAAATAAACCCAAGGTTTATTTGCTGTAGCAAGAGGGACCTAGGTTAGACCTAAAGGATTCCCTGCCAAGGAAAGAGGCAATTGAGACACTGGTTTGGGAAAATAAGAGAGACTTTGAAAGTCTCTTCCTATCTTTCCCAGAAGAACTTTAAGAACGAGAAGAATTCCAAGCTCTCTATCAGTTTTCCCCCAAGGAGGCTTTGGGCCAGATGTACGGAATTAGGCTCAGTGAATTCTGGAGGGGCTATTAGGAAAGAATTTCTTTAAGATCATTGTTGATGGAATAGGGCAGTCTGAATCCCCGAAGTGTGTGTGTGTGTGTGTGATGGAATCTGAGGACGCAAAGGACAAGGTTTCCCAAAATTTCTTCCTCTCACCTGGGCCCAGTGAGGGACAGCATCTTTTATGTCTTGTAATAGAGGGGAGAAAGTGAAAGCTGCGCTAGGAGATTTGCCCGAGAGCTGTTAAATCAACAGACCCGGAATCCTCCCCACCTTTCTTCTTCTACTCCCTCCCCCCGTCCTGAGATGGGGAAGATATTTGTTTCACATACTTGGAGTTTATTAAATGCAACGCCTAATTAAAAGTACCTTTTCCTTAATGAGAGAGGCAAAGAGCTGGGAGTGTTTGAGTGAGGACTGAGGGGCTGTAGTTAATGAGGTGAGCCTAGCTAACAAGGTTGAAGAAGCAGGGTCTCTAAGCTGTTCTTATCACGCTTGTGTCCCTTTTCTGAAGTCCAAGACTCGCTTTCTCCCCCTTGCTCACTCGAATCCTCCCCTTTCCCTCTGTACCCTCACTGCTAACGCCTTCCCTCTGAGATTGTACCTTTCATTTACACTGTATATATCCTACACATACATAGTTGTTTATATGTTGTATTGCCCATTATAATGTAAGTTTCTTGATGGCAGGAACAATAATATTTACTCTTCTTTGTATCTCTAGTACTTAGCACAATGCTAAGAGTATCATTTAATAAATTCTTGCTGACTGACTGACTGGCTTTAGCAATTTATATTCCTTCTATCTTTTTTTTGTTATATTTTCTGTCCATAATAAGGTTCACAAATAACCTCCTTTGGGAAGCCATGGTCTATTCTGATAACCCTTGTCTCTGCTTCCTTAATGGATTATATAAGGTGGGGAATCTAAAGCACCCCATCTCATTTTATCCCCATACCTTAAGTGATTGATAATAAGTCTTAATCAAGCAATCAAAAGGCCTTAGACTAAATATGAAAAGTCTTTGAAAGCCACAGGCAGCTATGCGGTGTGGTGTATAGAGCTCTGAGCCTGAAGTCAGGTAGACCCGAGTTCCAACTGGCCTCAGATCCTTACTAGATATGTGACCCTCAGTGAATTACCTAACCTCTATCTGCCTTCTTCTCCTCAACTTTAAAATAAAGATAGTAATAGCACCTACCTCTCAGGATATTGTGAGGATCAGCTAAGATACCATTTGTAAAGCACCTGGCATATAATAGGTGCTTAACAGATGCTTGTTTCCTTCCTTCCATTGGATGAAGTGAAGTGACTGCGGACAGGAAGCCTATTTCAATTGGTTGGGAACTTAAAGACAGGTCAGCACCTCCTTGAAGAGAAGCTGTTGAGGGCTGAGGGGATGAGGTGAAGGGAGAGGCCTTGGACCCCTTGGACTCCCTTACATCTGTATGTAGTCATATCTTGCTCACCATAGTTGAGTGTCTCCATACAACACAATGATACTAGATGAAGCAATGTTGTAGGGGGTAGTTAATCCAATAGGGACATCGACAGACAGTGGGAATAGCATGGGATCTGGAGTCAGAGGAACTGGGTTTGAATCTTGGTCCTACTATGTGGTACCTGGGCAACTCTAACTTCTCAGGGCTCAGTTTCCTCATCTGTAAAGTGACGGGGTTGGACTAGATGACCTCTAAGGTCCTCTATATATCTGAAATACTACACTCCTGGAAATGTTTTAAATGAGAGATACTTCCCTGGGTTGGCAAAATTCAGCCTATGAAAGTTTAAAATACAGCCGTTTAGAGAACTGACATGAAAAATCTGGGGCTGACAGAACTAGCCAGAGCAATGAGAGCAAAATTGGAAGGCCCCTTTGGACCTCAGGAAGGAGACAGGTGCTGTGTCTGCTTCTACCACCTGTGAGGAGTCAGAACCATGAAAATGGAAAGGAATAAGTTATAATATGGGGCAGCTAGGTAGATAGAGTGCCAAGCCTGGAGTCTGGAAGATTCACCTTCCTGAGTTCAACTCTGGCCTCAGACACTTACTATCAGGGTGACCCTGGGTAAGTCACTTCACCCTGTTTGCCTCAGTTTCCTCTTATGTAACATGAGCTGGAGAAGGAAACGGCAAACCACTCTAGTATCTGTGCCAACAAAACCCCAAATGGCATCATAAAGAGCTAGACAGAGCTGAGAATAACCCAGCAACAAGAAAATAAACAACTTTGAAAGACATAGGACCTCTGATCAAAGTGAAAACTACATGGGAATGATGAAACCATCTAGCTGTGACCCAGAGCTGAGGGATTTAGGTGGAGCACACACCTACACACTCACACACATACACGCACATATATACACATTATGTATACACTCATATATACACATATCTGTTCTATACACTATATGTGTGCATACACAGAGATACATATATACATGTGTATATAATATGTATATAAAATTAAATATATGCTTATAAGTATACAATCATTGAGGAAATTTGTTTTACTTGACTATTTGTCACAAGAAAATTATTTTTCTTTTCTTTTCCAAGGAGGTGGGAGGTGGGAGGGGTAGAAAATATATTTCTGATTAATTTTTTTAAATAAAGAAACTTTAAAATAGGTGGGGAGGTTGCTACAGATGAGGAAGGCACTTTCAGGTGAGGTCAACATATTATCAGTTTTACTGAACTGTTTGACTTTGTTACAAACGCTCTCACAAAGCGGGAGTGATACGTAAGGGTAAAAGAAAAACAAAATACAGCAATAAAACTTCTTTAAAAAGAAAGGAAAATGGGAAGGAAGAATCAGTTACATTGGGAATGGGGGAAGTTTTTGTTTTACAGGTTCATAATTTGGCTCGGCAGGAAGGTACCAATTGATTTTGTAAACCCCTGAGGGGTGTCTTGGTCAAGGATGAGTTGGGCTAGATGTGTTTAGTCCCCTCTGACTGAGATTCTGCCATCTATGAAATCTTCCATGTTTTCCTTATGTGGTCTTCGTAAATTGCTGTGGTCAAAAGAAAGTCTTCACCTAGTGGTGAAAGTCTTCACCTAGCTAGAAGCTATATACAATAGGCATATCAAGAATGCATCCAAGCGATCCATCAACCAGGAAGTATTTATTGGGTTGGGATAGAGATTGGACCAATAATTTTACTGATATAGGGAACTCTTCACCCATCAACAAAGGTCAACCTTGTCTTGAGAGTTGCTGAGAGCAGTGGTATCAAACTCAAAAAGAAATGAACCACCAAATGGTATGTAAGGATCCCAGTAACTTAGAAAACCACATATTAAAATCACCTGTAGTCTATTATTCTATTTGGGGGGCGATGAGGTGTGCCATGGTGCATAGATCACAAGACCTATAGACAGAAAAACCCATTTTGCTGAGATCAAGACCAGTCTCATACACTTCACTTACTGGCTGTGTGACCTTGAGCAAGTTGCTCAACCCTGTTCGCCTCAGGGTCCTCATTTGTCAAATAATCTGGAGAAGGAAGTGGCAAACTGCCCTAGAATCTTTGCAAAAAATCCCACAGAAACTCCACATGGGGTCACAAAGAGTTGGACTTGACAGAACAACAATATATTTTAATTTATTGTGTTACAATTACATTTTAATCTGGTTCCTCAATGCTGGAGAGAGTTGCTGTAGCCTAGAGCTCTGAGAGGTTGTGACTTGCCCAGGTGTGTTTTTGCTAATCAGGAAATAAATTATATTTTTAGTATATTTTGTTTTTATTTTGTTTTGGAGACTGATTCTCCCTATCTCCCTATCTGCTAGAAGTGCATTGGCCTCTTGTGGATAGATTCCAGTGCTGCCAGGTCACTTTCCCCCCTTAGGCACCCTAGCTGCACATCCCAGGGGGGCAGTATACTGGTGTTATACTTCACATGATTACTTAATGGACTTTTAACCCCTTTTAACTCAGAACTCTTGAACCTAGGCAAACCACCAGCCTCAGCCATCCCCAGTAGCTAAGATTATCAATGTGCAACACCATGTCTGCTGGAAAAAATTTATTTTCAATCACAAATTCCTATCTACAAGCTTTGAAAGTATAATTGTATGTAACTTGAAAATACAGATAAGATTTTATAATGATAGACTACCATTTCGCAAAGAATTGTAAACATTTTGCACACTCAGTCTTTTTTTTTTTTTGGCAAAGTGTTCTTTTGATGACATAAATGAAGGAATAGATGACCCGAGCAAACAACTTCCAGAATAATACATAAAGGGCTTGGATTTTTTTTCTCATAAACATGTTAAAAGAAAAAAAAGAATCAATAAAAATATCTTACAGTCAGCTCTATATACATATGTGGGCATCAAGATAATCTTGAAGATTCTTTGAATGTCAGATATAAAATATAGGCTCCTTTAGAGTTTATAGCCCTCCTAAAAATGAATTAGGGGTGACATATGGGCAGCTGTTTCTTCCATGGGGTAACAAGGGCTGAAGCATAAGAGCTATTTGATGGAACAATTCATATAATTAGGGAGTGCAATTGACATGGGCAGTTAGGTGGGGCAGTGGATAGAATACTGGACTTGGAGTCAGGAAAAATTGTCTTCTTGATTTCATATCTGGCCTTAGATACTTACTAGCTGTGTGACGCTGAGCAAGTCACTTAATGCTGATTGCCTCAGTTTCCTCATCTGTAAAATGAGCGGGAGAAGGAAATGGCAAACCACTCCAGTATCTTTCCCAAAAAACCCCCAAATAGGGTCATGAAGAGTCAGACACAACTGAACAGGAACAACTGCAAAAGCAGTTGACATTGTCCCACCTTGGGGTACATATGCATTTCTTCTAAGCATTCACTAAGTTCCAGGCACCATACTAGGTGTTGGGGGTACAAAGACAAAATGGACAGTTTCCTGCCCTTGAGGGACTCATAGTCAGTCTATCATTAAAATAGAGGCCCCAGATTTCAAATGGAAAGAAACCTCTCTGTTTCCAGACTATTAAAAGAACTTTGCTTCATAAGGGTCTTTTGAGAAAGCGGACACCTGACTAGCATCCAGAATGAATAACTTGATGTTAGAGCAGCTAGGCAAGGATTAGAAATATTTCTGTGGAGATTAGCTTGGATACCTCCAAAATATAGGATGCATGTATGATATACCACAAAATTGCTTGGATCCAGTCAACATTATTTGGAGAATATTATTTGCCTGTTTCTCTGCACCTGTAAAATGCTTAGTAAATACTTTTAGGTCTTTTCCACATCACTCCATTAGTCTCAAAATGTGCCATTGTCTTCTTTGAGACATTATCTCTTTCTTTTCTCCCACTATTATACTGTCCTATGTCAGGAGGACCCAGCCTAGCCTGGGAAATTTCCCCCTAAGTTCTACCAAGGTATCCCAGAACCTTTCTTACAACTTGAAACATTCTCATCTACAGTTCTACCCCATTATGCCTAAGACAAGTAAATATTGCTGTTCTGTGACAGTAGAAGCCAGTAGTATGGATGGCTACCTGGAATAACCTGGTCTTCTTTAGGGCTGGGCCTTTTGGTGAGCTAAAGGGAAGAGAGAAGGAAAAGAGAGAGTCTTGTTATAGCAACAAGAGGACTAGACTTGGTGTCAGGTGACCATAGCTCAAATCCCAGCTTTGCCACTTACTACCCATGTGACCTTGGTTAAGTCACTTAACCTCTATGGTTCCCAGATTCGTCATCTGTAACATGAGAGGGTTAAGATAGATGATCACTAAGGTCTTTCCAATTCCAGATCTAATGATCCTAAAGCATCCTTAATTCAAAGTGGGAATAAGGAGAGGAAAGTCTGTGAAGGCAACACAGGGTTTCTTTTTTTAACATTATGGATACATTTTGGTTTTATATAACTTTCATTTTTGGATGTGAAACATTGTAACAGGAAATTTTTAAGAGAACAAAAAAATAGTTCTGCAAGACCAATCAACATATCAACGATCTGACAGTAAATGCAATGTTCCACACCCATAGTTCTCCACTTTCGCCAAGAAGAAAAGAAGGTGTATTTTTTTTTCTTTGAGAACAAACTTGATCATTAAAACTATACAGCATTCAGTCTCTATTTATATTGTTGTTATTATTTATTGCAATCACATCATCATAAGAACTCATGAGTTTGACTAGTCAGGCCTCCAGCAGCTGCCAAGGTCCTTTTCTTTTTCTTCTCCTATTCATGGATTGGAATAGGAAACATTTATCACATAAAAACTGAAAAATTTTTGCACAGACAAAAATAATGCAGCTAAAATTAGAAGGAAAACAATTAACTTGGAAAGTTCTAAACACGTTTCTCCGATAAAGATCTATTTTCCAATATATATAAGGAATTGGTTCAAATTTATAAGAAAAGTAGTCATTCCCCAAGCGATAATCAAAGGATATGAATGTGAAGTTTTCAAAGAAAGAAATCTACATCACCAACAGTCCTGTTTTTTTAAATGCTCCATATCTCTAAATAATTAGAAAAATGCAAATGAAAGTAGCTCTGTTGTTCCACTTCATATACATCAACAAAAAGAGGAAAGAATCAAACCCTTTGCCTTAAAGTTTCACTGAAACTCTACGAATTTCATCTTCTCTTCTTGGAATCCACCCCTCAATGAATTGATCAACAATCATTTCTTTTTAAAAATGTAATTAATTTGTTTTCAGTTTTCAACAATCACTTCCCTAAGTATTAAATTTTCTCTCCCTCTCTCCCCAAGATGGCATGCAATCTTATACGGGTTCTACACATATGTTCTTATTAAACACATTTTCACATTAGTCATGTTGCACAAAAGAATTAAAAAGAATGGGAGAAACTGTGAGAAAAACCAATCCAAAACAAAACATAACACAAGAGAAAATAGCCTACTTCATTCTGCGTTTTGATTCCATAATTCTTTCTCTGGATGTGGATGGCACTTTGCCTCAAGAGTCCTTTGGGAATATTTTAGGTCCCTGCATTGCTGTGAAAGGCTAAGTCTATCAGAAACAGTCTTCACACACTGTGGCTCTTACTATGTATAGTGTTCTCCTGGTTCTGCTTGTTTCACTCAGTATCAGCTCATATAAGTCTTTCCAGGTTTTTCTGAAGTCCTCCTGTTTGTCATTTCTTATAGCACAATAATATTCCATTACATTCATATACCACAGCTTGTTCAGTTATTCCACAATTGATGGGCATTCCCTTAATTTTGGGTTCTTAGCCACCATAAAAAAGAAATTTTTTGTACATGTAGGACCTTTTCCCATTTTTGTGATCTCTTTGGAACACAGCCCTAGAAGTGATATTGTTGGGTCAAAGGGTAGGCATATTTTTGTAGCCCTTTGGGCATAGTTTCAAATTGCTCTCTAGAATGGCTGGATCAGTTCACAGCTCCACCAACCATGAATTGGTGTCCCAACTCTGCCACATCGTCTCCAACATTTATCATTTTCCTGTTTTGTCATGTTAGCCAATCTAATAGATATGATGTGGTACCTCAGAGTTGTTTTGATTTGCATCTCTCTAATCAATAGTGATTTAGAGCATTTTTTCATATGACTACAGATAGCTTTAATTTCTTCCTATGCAAACATCCTGTTCATATCCTTTGATCATTTATCAATTGGGTAATGACTTGTATACTAGTAAATTTGACTCAGTTCTCTATATATTTTAGAAGTGAGGCCTTTATTACAGATGCTAGTTGTAAAAAATATTTCCCAGTTTTCTGCTTCCCTGCTAATCTTGGTTGCATTGAATTTGTTTCAATATTCATTTCTTTAGCATTTACTACATGCCAGGCACTGTTCTAAACATTAGAGAGACAATTAAAAAAGCAAAAACAGCCTCTACTTTCAATAAGTTTACATACTAATAGGCAAGACAACATGTAAATACATAGGCAGGTACGAGATATAGAGTAGATGAAATGTAACCTTAGAAGGGAAGGCATCGGCAGATAGGAAGGCCAGGAAAAGCCTCCTGCAGAAGTTGGAGTTTGAACGGATTCTTAAAAAGAGAATCTAAAGGGGAAGGTGAGGCAAGAAAGGATTCAGGCATGAAAGACAGCCAATGCAAAGGTCTGGAGATTGGAGATAGAGAATTATGTGTGATGTACAGTGAAGAACAGACGGCAAATCAGAATAGTTGGACTATAGAATGCATAGAGAAGAATAATATATAAAACTGGAAAGCTAGGAAAGGGTGAGGTTTTAAAAAAAAGCTTTAATAGTCCAGGGGTTTATATTTGACCCTAGAAATAATAGGGAGCCTCTGGAGTTTATTGAGGGAGAGCACTATAGGTGCCCTGTTCCACTTTCGTTTTAGGAAACTTAGTATGGGGGATGGATCGAAAGTGGGGAGATATGAGTCAAGGAAACCAATTAGAAGGCTATTGCAATATTTCAGGTAATATATCAGATTGCTTGCCATCTTGAGGAGGGGTGAGGAGAAGGAATATGGGAGAAAATTTTGGAACTCAAAATCTTATATAAAATGAATGTTGAAAATGGTCTGTTCATAATTGGAAAAAATAAAATACTATTTACATTTTTTTAAAAAATTGTTCAGGTATGTGTGAGTAGAGAAAGGAGTATTTCTAGGAGAAACGTTGTAGAGTTAGAAATGGCACGTTTTGGCAACTGGTTGAATGTATGAAATGAATGAGAGTGAGGGGTCAAGGATGTGGACCTTTGTGACCTTTAACTCCAACAGGGAAGTTCAGAAGAGGGTAGATTTGGAGAGGAAAGATCATGTGACATGTAGGATATTGTCCTACTGTCCTGGACCACTGAAGCCCCAATGAGAGGTTCTAGTCTTTTGGTCTATCCTGGCCTCTAAACTCAATTGCCTCCTTGGCCTCAGAAATCAACTGCACACTCCCTGCTGCCACCCCATCTGGTCGTCCTAATCTGGCATCTGCTTTTTCTTTTCTCTCTTCCTCCTGACTCCACGCACTTCAAATCACAGGAGTGTACTTTCTAGAATTTATTTACAAGGGGAAAGAGAACATACAAATTAAAAAATACACTAGGGTAAGGTAATTTTAAATGTATGTAAAAGAAAACCAGTCTCCAATGAGATGACTTCTAAACTTCAATTTAGGAAGCTTATGTTCTCTGTCTGGGCTGAGAGTTCTGTAACAGTGTCCAGAAACTTAAAGGTTTTAAAATGATGTCTCCCATCCCAAATCCCTGGGAGATTTAGGGATTTTCCCACATGGGTGGATACTAGATCAAGTTCATTATCCATTCCACAAACCCAGATGCATCCTCAGCCAATTAGGAAGCTTCCTGTTCTCATAGTGGGGTCTCAGTTCTTTTTTTCTTTTGTAAATAGTATTTTACTTTTTCCAAATATGTGTAAAGATATTTTTTTACATACATTTTTATAAGATTTTGAGTTCCAATCTCGCTTCCTCTCTCCTCCCCCTCCACAAGACCATAAGCAATCTGATATAGGCTATACATGTTCAATCATGTTAAACATTTTTCTGGAGGTTTAGATCTTACATTTTCATTCATTTGTTCATTCATTCATTCATTCATTCATTCATTCATTCATTCATTCATTCAACAACATTGATTAAGCACCTACCCTGTAGCAGGTACTATGCTGAATGTTTAGGGATATAATGATAAAAATGAAACATTACACTTACAATTTATTGGGGAAGAGGGAGAAACATGAACACAGATGAGTTAATAAAAATATATACAAAATAATATTGGGGGAGGACACTAACTGCTGCAGAGGTCAGGAAGGGCTTCCTTTTGGAAAGAGCATTGGAGTTGAGCCTTGAAGGAAATTCCAAGAGTCAGAGTCTGGGAAGGAGAGCATTCTATACATGTGAGACAAAATAGTATCATTTTACAAGTGAGGCTGAGGTCAGAAGAGTGGTACACCAAGATGGTAGCGTTTACATGTAGCAGCACTGGATTTCAAACCCAAGTCCCATCACTGAAGACATAGACACACTTATAGATATAGTATTCTTGTCACTGTATCACGCACTTAGCTCACAAATTCTGAGGCAGGTAGAGTAGAAATTGTTATTCTCCACTTTACAGATTTGGAAACTGAATTCCCCCAGTCCAAACATCTGGTAAATGTTGGAGCCTGGATTTAAACCCAGGTCTCATCCAAGTCTGGTGTTCAATTCTGAGACACCCAAATATTGCATCATGTTGCTCTGCCTGACTTCTCTTATGTCATGGTCATAGATCTAGACCCTTAAAGGCAATTGTTTCTTTTGTTTTATGGATAAAGTGACTTGCCCAAGGTCACACAGCTAGTGAGTGTAACTTCAGGGCTCAAATGTTCAGTTTTATCTACTACACTATTCTGATACCAATCATTCTGTTAATTAGAGCCCTAGTTAATTCAAGGGCAAGAATGAGCATTGTAGAGAGTGTTCCCATCATCTCAAAAATCAGAATAATTTGACTAAGTACAAAAGTCACCCCTGAAATCTCAAGAAAAAAATCCCACTCTTTCCATAGGAACACAAATACTACTCCACATGTCAGTGTTTTCATAATCTATCCCTTGCATCATCCCAGAGAGAAATTTTCTCATCCCTCCTGGTGGGAGAAGAGGGAGGAGGGCAGAAGAAAACCATTAGCACTGTTTATAGAAGACCCTGAGACAGAATGACTATTGGGGAAGGCAAGCCTATAATCTAATCACCTATTAGGAGAAGGGAAGATCTCCTGCCTTTCTAATGGAGGTTGATACGCTACATTTCCTCCTTCCCTCCAGTCTTACTCTTATCCATTTACTTTTCCTCCTACTCATTCACGTCCCTCCATGGTTGGACCTTTCCTTCCCTCAGCTTCTTCAGCAATAAATCCTGGTTTAGTGCTGACACAACCTCCTCCATCCATCCGGTAACTCAATTTCTGGGATTAACCCCAAGCCCCAAAGCCTGGTATACACGTGGCTGGTGGGAAACAAGACCAGGGCTGCCAGGAACTGAACACACAATGATCTGTGACACCACCAACACACCACTGTCCCCTCCAACCTCCCATCCAAGATAGTGCCCCATTCCACTCTCATATTGTCCACACTTCAAGGCATCCATAGTGGGTTGGGTTATCTACAATGAGAAGAAATTTCAGGGGGCAGTATCTATACCAACTGGGAAGTAGGAGAGCTTTGGAATTGTAAATACAACTTAGTTTCCATATTCTATTATGATAGAATGGAAAGATCTCTGTATTTTTAGTCAGAGGACCTGGTTTTGAGTTCCAGCTCTGAATTTTGCTTTTATGTAACATCGGGCAAGTTATTTTTCCTCTCTGGACCTCAGTTTTCTTATCTGCAAAATCAAGAGTTGAAACAGATAACTTGCTTCCTTCTGGGCTTTATGTTAGTGATGCTAATTAGTCATTAAATGTCATTAGCCTTGCAAAGTCATTGAAATATTTGAGCTAGGAGGAACATAGAAGATTACCAAATTCAATCCTTTCATTTGACAGGTGTGGAAACTGAGGCCCAGAAAAAGTAAATTACTTAATCTCAGTCTCAAAGCTGGTTAGTGGTAGAGCCAGGAATAAAACTCAGGTATCTTGACTTTCAGGGAGAACTCATCTCAGGACAACTCCCCGTTTTCTATTCTCTCAGTTCTCTATTTAGGATTCTATCTCACCCTTGTCTCCTTTCTTCCTCTCTCAGCCTACCTTGCCTCATCCTTCACAACACCCTGCCCCCCAACACATATTATTAGGGCTTCCATCTTCTTGAGGATGTTCCAAGATGCTTTCCTTCTTTTTATTTTATTTTATTTTAATGTTTTACAATCATTTCCTTAAAGTTAAGATTTTATCCCCCCCACCCTTCCCCCAATACCCCCCTCCCTCCCCATGACAGCATACAATTCTGTTTAGGTTCTACATATACTTTCCTATTGAGCACATTTTCACTATATTCATGCTACGTAGTCGAACTAAAATAAATGGAAGAAATCATATAACAAATCAACACATAATACACTGAAACCCACCCACACACAAACACGATCTGCTACATTCTGCAAATGACTTCCATATTTCTTTCTCGAAGTGTGGAAGGCATTTTGCCTTAGAAGACCGACATTAGGATTTTTTTTTTCTCAGTAGGTTCTTGTGTTATTACAAAGTTCCAAGTCTACCAGAAAAAACTCTCACACACTGTGGTCGTTGCTGTGCACAAAGTTCTCCTGGTTCTGCTCCTTTCGCTCAGCATCAGATCATATAAGTCCTTTCAGGCCTCCCTGAAGTCTTCTTGTTCATCATTTCTTATGACACAATAGTACTCCATTACATTCATATACCATAATTTATTCAGCCATTCCCCAATTGATGGGCATCCCCTTGACTTCCAGTTTTTGGCTACCACAAAGAGTGCTGCTATAAATATTTTTGTACACGTGGGACCCTTTCCCGTATTTATAATCTCTTGGGGATACAGTCCTAGTAGCGATATTTCTGGGTCAAAGGGTATGCACATTTTTGTAGCCCTTTGGGCATAGTTCCAAACCGTTCTCCAGAAGGGTTGGATGATCTCACAGCTCCACCAACAATGAATTAGTGTTCCAACTCTCCCACATCCTCTCCAGCATTTATCATTTTCTTGTTCTGTCATGTTTGCCAATCTTACAGGTGTGATGTGGTACCTCAGAGTTGTTTTGATTTGCATCTCTCTAATCAATAGTGATTTAGAGCACTTTTTCATATGATTATAGATATCTTTGATTTATTCCCCTGAAAATTGCTTGTTCATATCCTTTGACCATTTATCAATTGGGGAATGACTTGGATGGTTATATATTTGAGTCAGTTCTCTATATATTCTAGAAATGAGGCCTTTATCCCCGAGCTTAGCTGTAAAAATTTTTTCCCAGTTTACTACATCCCTCCAAATTTTGGTTGCATTGGGTTTGGTTGTGCAAAAACTTTTCAGTTTAAAGTAATCAAAATTATCCATCTTGCATTTCATAATGCTTTCTATCGTTTCTTTAGAAAAAAATTCTTCCCCTCTCCATAAATCTGATAAATACACTATACCTTGCTTCTCCAGTTTATTCATGGTATCAATCTTTATACCTAAATCATGTACCCATTTGGACTTTATTCTTGTGTACGGTGTCAGGCATGGGTCTATGCCTAATTTCCGCCACACAGTTAACCAGTTTTCCCAGCAATTTTTGTCGAACAATGAGCTCTTTTCCCAGAAGCTGGGATCTTTGGGTTTATCAAACAGGAGGTTGCTATATTCCTTGCCTACTGTGTCTTGAGTGCCAAGCCATTCCATTTGTCTACCCCTCTGTTTCTTAGCCAATACCAAGTGGTTTTGATAATTGCTGCTTTATAATACAATTTGAGGTCTGGTAGCACTAGGCCACCTTCCCAAGCATTTCTTTCCATTAGTCCCTTTGATATTCTGGACTTTTGTTTTTCCAAATGAATTTTGATATTATTTTATCCAGCGCTAGAAAATAATTATCTGATAGTTTAATTGGTATGGCACTAAATAAGTAGATTAATTTAGGTAGAATTGTCATTTTTATTATATTAGCTCGGCCTACCCATGAACAAGTGATGGATGCTTTCCTTCTTTTAAAACTTGAGTCCATTTTTCTCAATAGACTGGTTAACCACACCCACTCACACAACTCCTTCCCTCCCCTTCCCTTCCCTATATCCCAGCATCATTGGGATTCAACTTCTCTTCAGTTTCTAATAGTATCTGGTAATAGGGTGGACCTGATTCCTCTGATGTTTTAGGTATGAAATTAAGGTGAAATTAGAATCTCAGAGTACTTCCAACAGTTAATAAGAAGAGATTTACTTAGCCATATCAGAGAAAGGATTTTCAGAGAAGGAATGTGATGCTCATTTAGAACAGAGCATTGATTCAGTAGAGTACAGTTTTCCAATCTTGTTCTTGTTGCTGGTCTATGGTATAATGGGTAGCTATGTGGCACAATGAATAGGGTACTGAGCCTGGAGTCAGGAAGACCTGAGTTCAAATCTGACCTCAGAGACTTACTAGTCATGTGATCTTGGCAAGTCACTTGACATTGTTTGCATCAGTTTCTTCATCTGAAAAATCAACTGGAGAAGGAAATGACACACCACTCCAGTATCTTTGCCAAGAAATCCCCAAATGGCATCCCAAAGAGTCAGACATGACTGGAAAAATGTATGACTGTGACTATATGACTATGGTATGACCCCTTAGAGAGAAGCTTCAGCAACCTTTGTGTCCTGGCTGTTGTTGTGTACTCAAATGACCAAGAAGCAATGTCAATGTTCTGACTTAGTCCCCTGAGCCAATCTTAAGGACAATTTCAATATCTTTTAATGAAGAATTAGCCTAGCTTGCCTAGGGAAGAGGGTTAGGATATTTCCCCCACCACACCTTCCTAATAGAGAGGGTTAAACCCAAAAGAGAGTCCCAAATAGTGAATAATCAAAAAAACATATCTGTGAAATAGTAGAATGGGTCTATGCACATATATTTAAGTATAGATTTGTTTGGTATGTGGGGATTCTCTTCACTGCAAATATTAAAGCTGACCAGTGAAACCCTGACTCAGGAGAGACTGGGAGCCAGTTCAATTTCTATCTTCTGGCCCCTGCTCCAACCCTCCTTGATAATCACATCCTGCTGGGAGTAGAAAGCCTCACTTCTTAGAAAACATAAGGTTTGCTGTCTCTCACACCTTCCCTTGGGGCAGAAGGTTCTGACAGATTTCTCTGCTTACTCAATTAATGAGGGAGTTGATATGTCAACAAATTGTTTGCATTTTACATACATACATTTTTATGTATTCAAGAATAGATACTTATGTGTCAAGAGGGCTCAAAGACAAGATTGGCCTTGGAAAAACAAGTGTTGGCTACATCACTTAGTACTTACCGGTTAGCTATCTTAGCCTGTGTCTTTGTGTGAACACTAATACATGTTTAACTCCTCACTGGAAATCCCCTAAAGGCAGGGTCTGTGAATGTGAATGTGGATTTGACAACCCTTTCTTCAATACTTATTTCATTGACCCTTGACCTTATTGATGTGGGTACACACTCCCCTGGTTCAGAATGAAAACCGTCATTCTTCCTCTGTGTGATTTTGGTTGAAGTTTTCTTGTTAACCTACCATAGAGGTTCTATCCAACATGCAAAGGGACTTCTTTTTATCATTTTGTGAACAGTAATGTAGCACATGGCCTGCTCATCTGTTATCCCTCCAAATGACTGCATGACTGACTAGTCCATATCCTTTTTCAATCATACATGGCTGTATTTTTAGGATAATAGACGCAGATACATTGTTGTTGATATTGTATTATAGCCCATTCATCTTTATCATATACCAGACCTTCCTCTGCCCTCTGAATGGATATGCATCAAAGTTGGGGAGCAGGGAGAAGAGAAGGGACAGGAAGATGGTTGCCAGGCTTCTGGGAGAGAAATAACTTTAACATCTGTGTGGGATTCTGAGAACGCTGATCTGCTGGAGAGAAAATCACACTAGGAATGATTTGTGGGGCTGAACAAAGACTTCTAAAAGGTCAGTGTGTACTTAGGCAAGCTCCTTCTCTGCCTCCCAGGAGAGAGGTAAAGGTGGGAATGGAAATACAGAGAAAATTTAAGGGTTTTTAGTTCAGCACAGAGAAATACAGATTAAGATCTGGAAAGGACCTTCCAGGTCACCTAGTCTGACTCTCTTATTTTACTGAGGAGAAAATTTAGGTTCTAGGGAAGTTAAGTTGCTTGTCCAAGGTCATGTAGGTAGTATATGGTAGAATCAGTTTTTAACCCCTTCCCTGCCCAATCTTAGCCTCTCTCAAACTCCTAGAGGGTCATATTTTTGTCTTTGTATCTTAATGATCTAGCACAGTACCTGACACGTAATAACACTTAATAAATGCTTCTGGAATGGATGGATGCATGAAGTCCTCTGACTTCAAATCTAGGGTCCTTTTCCTTGCACCATGCTATCTTAAGAAAATTTTGGAGGGGGAGGAGCCAAGATGGCGGAGTAGAAAGACTCATGTATGCTAGCTCCAAACCCACAGCCCATAAATTTTCTGTAAAAAGAATTCCCCACAAATTCTGGAGCAGAGCAAGCCACGCAGAAATGCAGTGGAGGAGATTTCCATTCCAGAGAGCCCTGGAAAGCCATCCCCAGGGGTCTGTCGTGCTCCAGACAGTGGAGCCCACCCCGGCCCTGCCCTGGCCATGTGGCCCGAGAGAAGCAGATCCGAGCAGGCTTCAGGATCGGAACCTCTGGTGGCCGCAAAGGTCCCTCCACCCACAGGAGCTACAGGTCAGTGAGAGAGACTTCTGGGCTGGCCGAGAGGGGAGCGGGGTGCCTCGGTGACTTGGGCCCACTCGGGAGGCAGCGGCAGAGGCAGGGACAGCAGCAGACCCGGGCTCCCGGAGCAGACAGGAGCTCTGCTCCATTACTGAAGGTCCCTGAGGGAACTGAGCCTGGGAGGCGGCCCTGCCCCAACCTGAGCACCAGAACTTAAGCTCACATTGAATAGCAGCTGCACTGAAATAGCACTGAAAGCCCTGGGGCTGGGAAGCAGCATTTGAATCTCAGACCCCAAGCACTAGCTGGGAGGATCTAGGCTGGGGTGGACAGGAATCTCAGAAGTCAAGTAACTGGCTGGGAAAATGCCCAGAAAAAGGAAGAAAAATAAGACCATAGAAAGCTACTTTCTTGGGGAACAGATGTTCCTGCCTTTCATTTCTGATGACAAGGAACAATGCTTACCATCAGGGAAAGACATGGAGGTCGGGGCCTCTCTATCCCAGACATCCCAGGTGGATGTCCGGTGGGCTCAGGCCATGGAAGAGCTCAGAAAGGATTTTGAAAATCAAGTTAGACAGGTGGAGGAAAAACTGGGAAGAGAAATGAGAGAGATGCAAGAAAAGCATGAAAAACGGGTCAATACCTTGGTAAAGGAGACCCAAAAAAATGCTGAAGAAAATAACACCTTGAAAAATAGGCTCACTCAATTGGCAAAAGAGGTTCAAAAAGCCAATGAGGAGAAGAATGCTTTCAAAAGCAGAATGAGCCAAATGGAAAAAGAGGTTCAAAAGCTCACTGAAGAAAATAGTTCTCTCAAAATTAGAATGGAACAGATGGAGTCTAATGACTTTATGAGAAACCAAGAAATCACCAAACAAAACCAAAAGAATGAAAAAATGGAAGAGAATGTGAAATATCTCATGGGAAAAACAACTGACCTGGAAAATAGATCCAGGAGAGACAATTTAAAAATTATGGGACTACCTGAAAGCCATGATCAAAAAAAGAGCCTAGACATCATCTTCCATGAAATTATCAAGGAAGGGGGCGGAGTCAAGATGGCGGAGTAGAAAGACGCATGTTTGCGAGCTCTGAACCCCACAGCCCATAGATTTAATGTAAGAAGAGCTCCCCAGAAGTTCTGGATCACTGCAGTGGGTGCAGAAACATAGTGGAAGAGATTTCTGTTCCAGAGAGCCCTGGAGAGCCATCCCCAGGGTCCCTCATGCCCCAGAAAGCGGACCCCACCCCAGCGCTGCCCTGGCCATGGCCCCAGAGAAGCTGATCCAAGCAGGCTTCAGGGATGGAACCTCCGGCGGCCAGGAAGGTCCTACACCCACAGACGCTACAGATCAGTGAGAGACATGCTTGGGCGGACCGAGAGGGGAGCGGGGTGTCTCCGTGGCTTGGGACCCCTCGGGAGGAAGTGGTGGAGGCAGAGGCGGGGCGGCGGCGGAGGCAGTGGTGGCGCGGCCGCGGCGGCCCGGGACTCCCCCAGCAGCAGGCAGGATCTTCATTACTGAAAGTCTCTGCATAAACCACCTGAAGGAGCTGAGCCTGGGAGATGGGCCTGCCCCACCCGCTCCATTTCTGAAGATCTCTGCATAAAGCCCCTGAGGGAACTGACCCTGGGAGGCGGCCCTGCCCCCACCCCAGCACCAGAACTAAAGCTCACATTGATTAGCAGCCGCACCTGCCGCGGAAAGCCCATTTGAATCTCAGACCCCAAGCACTGGCTGGGCAGATCTAGGCAGGGGTGGACAGGAATCTCAGAAGTCAAGTAACTGGCTGGGAAAATGTCTAGAAAAGGGAAGAAAAATAAGACTATAGAGAGTTTTTTCGAACAGATGCAAATGATCCCGACTTTTGGATCTGATGATGGCGAGGACATATTCTTGCCATCAGGGAAAGATGTGGAGGGCGGGGCATCAGTACCCCAGACATCCCAGGGGGATGTCCAGTGGGCTCAGGCCTTGGAAGAGCTCAGAAAGGATTTTGAAAAGCAAGTTAGACAGGTGGAGGAAAAATTGGGAAGAGAAATGAGAGAGATGCAAGAAAAGCATGAAAAATGGGTCAATACTTTGGTAAAGGAGACCCAAAAAAATGCTGAAGAAAATAACACCTTGAAAAATAGGCTCACTGAATTGGCAAAAGAGGTTCAAAAAGCCAATGAGGAGAAGAATGCTTTCAAAAGCAGAATTAGCCAAATGGAAAAAGAGGTTCAAAAGCTCACTGAATTTAATAGTTCTCTCAAAATTAGAATGGAACAGATGGAGTCTAATGACTTTACAAGAAACCAAGAAATCACCAAACAAAACCAAAAGAATGAAAAAATGGAAGAGAATGTGAAATATCTCATGGGAAAAACAACTAACCTGGAAAATAGATCCAGGAGAGACAATTTAAAAATTATGGGACTACCTGAAAGTCATGATCAAAAAAAGAGCCTAGACATCATCTTCCATGAAATTATCAAGGAAAACTGCCCTGACATTCTACAACCAGAGGACAAAATAAGTATTGAAAGAATCCATCGATCACCACCTGAAAGAGATCCAAAAAGAGAAACTCCTAGGAACATTGTGGCCAAATTCCAGAACTCCCAGGTCAAGGAGAAAATCTTGCAAGCAGCTAGAAGGAAACAATTCCAGTACTGTGGAAATACAATCAGGATAACTCAAGATCTAGCAGCTTCTACATTAAGGGATCGAAGGGCCTGGAATAGGATATTCCAGAAGTCAAAGGAACTAGGACTCAAACCAAGAATCACCTACCCAGCAAAACTGAGCATAATACTTCAGGGGAAAATATGGTCTTTCAATGAAACGAGGACTTTCAAACATTCTTGACGGAAAGACCAGAGCTGAAAAGAAAATTTGACTTTCAAACACAAGAATGAGAAGAAGCATGAAAAAGTAAACAGCAAAGAGAAGTATTAAGGGACTTACCATAAGTGAACTGTTTACATTCCTACATGGAAAGACAATATTGGTAACTCTTAAAACTTTTCAGTATCTGGGTAGTTGGTGGGACCACACACGCACATGTACATGCATGCACGCACACACACATACACACATGCACACACATACAGAGACAGAGAGCACAGAGTGAATTGAATAGGATGGGACCATATCTTAAAAGAAATTAAGGTAAATGGTGAGAGAGAAATGTAGTGTGAGGAAAGAGGGTGAAATGGAATGGGGTAATTATATATCATTTAAGAGGCAAGTAGGAGACTTTTTAGTGGAGGAAAAAAGAGGAGAGCTGAGAAAAAAAACAAACAAGAAGTTTACCCTCATCACATTTGACTAAAGAAAGGAATAAAATGCACACTCATTTTGATATGAAAACCTATCTTACAGTATAGGAAAGTGGGGGAGAAGGAGATAAGCAAGGGGGGGGATGGTGGAAGGGAGGGCAAAGGGAGGAGGGAGCAATTTGAAGTCAACACTCAGGGAGGGACAGGATCAAAAGACAGAAGAGAAACAATGAGGGGCAGGATAAGATGGAGGGTAATTCAGTTACTCTTACGCAACACGACTATCAGGGAAGTCATTTGCAAAACTACACAGATATGGCCTATACTGAATTGCCTGCCTTCCCAAAGGCAATGGGTGGGGAGGGAGGGATGGGGAAAATTTGGAACTCAAAGTTTTAGGAACAACTGTTTAGTATTGTTGCTGCTACTAGGAAAGAAGACATACAGTTAATGAGGAATAGAAAGTCATCTGGCCCTACAGGAGAAAAGAGAAGATGGAGACAAGAGAAGGCAGGGATGACAGAAGAGAGGGCAGATTGGAGATAGGGAAAATTAGATTGCTTGGTGTATTGGGGTGGGGGGAGGGGAGAAAAGGGGAGAAAATTTGGAACCCAAAATTTTGTGAAAATGAATGTAAAAAAAAGTTAAATAGATAAATAAATATTAAAAAAAAAGAAATTATCAAGGAAAACTGCCCTGAGATTCTAGAACCAGAGGGCAAAATAAATATTGAAGGAATCCATCGATCACCTCCTGAAAGAGATCCAAAAAGAGAAACTCCTAGAAATATTGTGGTCAAATTCCAGAATTCCCAGGTCAAGGAGAAAATATTGCAAGCAGCTAGAAAGAAACAATTCCAGTATTGTGGAAGTACAATCAGGATAACACTAGATCTAGCAGCTTCTACATTAAGGGATCAAAGGGCGTGGAATAGGATATTCCAGAAGTCAAAGGAACTAGGACTCAAACCAAGAATCACCTACCCAGCAAAATTGAGTATAATACTTCAGGGGAAAATATGATCTTTCAATGAAACAGAGGACTTTCAAACATTCTTGATGAAAAGACCAGAGCTGAAAAGAACATTTGACTTTCACACACAAGAATGAGAAGAAGCATGAAAAAGTAAACAGCAAAGAGAAATCATAAGGGACTTAGCAAAGGTGAACTGTTTACATTCCTACATGGAAAGGCAAAATTTGTAACTCTTAAAACTTTTCAGTATCTGGGTAGTTGGTGGGACCACACACACACAAATACACATACACATGCACATACACATGTACATACATGCACGCACACACACATAACACATGCATGCATATACAGAGACAGAGAGCACAGAGTGAATTGAATAAGATGGGACCATATCTTAAAAGAAATTAAGGTAAATGGTGAGAGAGAAATGTAGTGGGAGGAGAGAGGGTGAAATGGAATGGGGTAAATTATCTCTCATTCAAGAGGCAAGCAGGAGACTTTTTAGTGGAGGGAAAAAGAGGAGAGCTGAGAAAAAAACATGAAGTTTACCCTCATCCCATTCGACTAAAGGAAGGAATAAAATGCACACTCATTTTGGTATGAAAACCTATCTTACAATACAGGAAAGTGGGGGAGAAGGAGATAAGCAGGGTGGGGGGGATGATGGAAGGGAGGGCAATGGGAGGAGGGAGCAATTTGAAGTCAACACTCAGGGAGGCACAGGATCAAAAGACAGAATAGAAACAATGAGGGGCAGGATAGGATGGAGGGAAATACAGTTAGTCTTACACAATACGACTATTATCGAAGTCATTTGCAAAACTACACAGATAGGGCCTATATTGAATTGCCTGCCTTCCCAAAGGGAATGGGTGGGGAGGGAGGGATGGGGAGAATTTGGGACTCAAAGTTTTAGGAACAACTATTTAGTGTTGTTCTTGCTGCTAGGAAACAAGAAACACAATTAATGGGGAATAGAAAGTCATCTGGCCCTACAGGACAAAAGAGAAGATGGGGACAAGAGAAGGGAAGGATGATAGAAGAGAGGGCAGATTGGTGATAGGGAAAATTAGAATGCTCGGTGTATTGGGGTGGGGGAGGGGATAAATGGGGAGAAAATTTGGAACCCAAAATTTTGTGAAAAAGAGTGTAAAAAGTTAAATAAATAAATAAATTTATATTTTAAAAAAAAGAAAATTTTGGAGACAAAGAAATATACTGGATCCGCATGATCCTATTGAGAAGACTTGAAAGTAAAGACTACTCAAGAGAGCTAACTCCAAGGTCTGGGGATTCTGGAAAGGAGCTGTTTGTTGCAGCGAAATTCTGTGAAAAGGGTACAGGTATTGTATTACTGGTCAGGAAAACTCATCTTCCTGAGTTGAACCCATGTCGTCACTTTAGCCTATTTGCCTCAGTTTCCTCATCAGTAAAATGAGCTGGAGAAGGCAATAGCAAACCAAATCAATATCTTTGCCAAGAAAACCCCAAATGGGGTCACAAAGAGTCAGACAGGCAACTGAAATGACAGAACATCAACAAAATCCCAAAAGAATCTGGGTACTGTCCAAGGTGCTGTAGACCCAGAGGAAAGAGTAAAGCAGTCTTCACTCTGAAGGAGCTTCTGTTATATTGGAGGAACTAGATCCAACCAGTCTGTAATCTGTGGGTGGCGAGGACTGGTCAGGGCAGGCTAGAGACAGCAGTCAGGAATCAAACAGAAATTTAATTTCAAAGTGAGGGAAATGGCTTGCAAGCAATGACACATGTTCAGGGTCCCCACCCCTAGTGAAGGGACCCAACTCAGTGAGGCTGAACCTTGATTTATATACTCATGGCTAGACAAAGAGTCAAACAGTGTAGCGTAGCAAGAGTAGTGAGATACACAGCAACAGTGAGGCAAGGTCGTCTAGTGACAGAAAGTCTGTTCATAGCGGGGCTTCATGCCTGGGTCTGTTGGTGCTTGCCCAAGCTCAGGGATCATCAATTCCAGAAGGTGAGCCAATGCAAAGGATTGTTGTTATGCCAGGCTCAGGGCACAGCTTGCTTGCTGGGTCTTAGCTCTGAAAAACAATGGGTCTCCTAATATCTTGACAGTACCTACACATTTAGGTATATGTAAAATAATGTTCAGTTTTCTTTTAGAAGGAAATTTCAAGGGGAAAGCACTAGGCACTAAAGAGATCAAGAGGTTTTGTGAAAAACAAAGATGAGAACAGTATAGGATGAGAAGGGATGGGCCAATTAAGCTCCGTAAGCAGCCTGAATCAGATCCCAGGGCCATGGAAATATGAATTAAATGCAGGGTTTGCAAATCCAAGTTTCTCTCACTTTTGTTATTGTTCAGTCACTTTTTCAAGTTCACATCCAGCTCTTCATGTCAAGAGTTCGTGTCCAACTCTTTGTGGTGCCATTTGAGGTTTTCTTGGCAAAGATACTGGAGTGGTTTGCCGTTTCTTTCTCCAGCTCATTTTAGAAATGAGGAAATAGTGGCAATTAGGTGGCAAAGTGAATACAGCACCAGCCATGGAATCAGCAGGACCTGAGTTCAAATCCAGCCTCAGATATTTGACATTTACTACCTGTGTGACCTTGGGCAAGTCACTTCACTCCAATCGCCTTGTTTCCCCCTCCAAAAAAAAAAGAAATGAGGAAACTGAGGCAAACAGGGCTGAACAGCCCAGGGTCATGTCTGAGGACACGTATGAACCCAACTTTTCCTTACTTCAAGTTCAGTGCTCTTTGTGCCACGTTGACTTGCCCAATGTCATATTCTTCTTGCTAAATGGTTCTCAAGGGCAGATGTTGGAGCATGTCTTTTTTTTTTTCAGAGGTTGAATCTAAGTTTAAGACTGATAAAAATAGAAATATGGTGACTACTCATGGGTCCAATGCTTACTAATTGGTACAGAGCTTTGATCTGCTCTGCCCCACCTAGGTGGATTGACCCCTCCTTAGGCAACACGCTATTACAGGTGTTGGACTTAATGCCTGACTGCTGGGTCTTTTCTCATCTTTGTATTCCTACCATCCACTACAATATGTTCTAAGCAGTAAGGAGTGTTTGTTGAATTAAAAAGGGAATCAAAGGCCATGAGTTCAAATCTTGGGTCTGAGACTTACTACCTGCATGACAATGGACAAATCATTTAATGTTTGTCCTTCAGCTTTTTCTTTCATAAAATGAGCAGGTTGGATTTTATGGTCTCTGAGATCCCTTCCAGCTCTATATCAATGACCCTGTAACATTGTTACCCAAGGGAGGAGAAAAGAGGCAGATATAAAGAACAGTGGAGAGAATGAATGACTGCTGAGGCATAGATTAAGGTGGACATGCAGAGAGGCTGGGTTGGGAAGGGAAAGTTTATGAGGAAATGTACTATGTGCTGTTTGGGAAATGGGGGAAAGAGGGTTCTTGGTTGGGGTTTGCAAACTTGTTGAGTGACCTTAGATAAGTAGTTTCCCCTTTCTTTAGTTTTCTTTTCAGTAAGATGAAAGGATTTAATTATGTGATACATAAAAAGTTTGAAAGATATAGTTTCTGGGTAATTAATGGTTTTATTAATCATGCTAGCAATAATTAATAAAAGGGATCAATGACAAGACCCCTCATGGAACTCATCCAATGCTAATATGCTCTTGGAAGAGTGGGTGTTCCTGAGGGTGACAGTCAACTCTGGTTGCTTACCAATCAATGAAAAGAATGAATATTATAATGAGGGTCTGAGGGACATGACTCTGATCACTTGGTCTTGGTCAAAGAGACTTATCTATACCCATATTACTCTGTCTAGGGTAATCTGAACAAAAGAAGGGAGTCTACTTTTACCCAGAACTGTCTGAGTAAAACACAATGGACCAGAAGTCATCAATTCACCTAAACTGGTTTTCCCAGTGGTGCAGGGTCTGAACAAAATTACATCTCTTTATCAGTCCTGCCCTTCAAAGGCTGACGGAATAGCCTACAGAGATTGATTTCTAAATGAGAAAAGGGGGAAAACCTTAATCTTAATTCAATAATTGGCTGTTAATATAAGACAAAAATAATCATTTCTCTCAGTTGTCTCTAAGGTCTCTTCCAGCTCTTGCCTTCTAAGATCCTAGGATGTGTGATAGTCCAAAACTGAAGCCCATCCTGTGAGTTAAAGAGTTTATTTGTGCAGATTCTTCTCTGGTCTTAAAAATACCAACAACACTCATAGGTTCATAGGATATAGAGCTGGAAGACACATCAGATATGATCATTTCTAGTCTAACCAGCTTTATAGATGAAAAAACTGAGACATAAAGAGTTGAATGACTTTCCCAAGGTCATATATGTCATAGTCCAAATTCAAGCTGCTTGGGCACTTCTTTCCTTGATCTCTAAAGTCACTTTATCTCTGATTTCCCTTCATTCAGACCGTCACTGGCTAGACAGAAAGAAGGATGAATTATCCCCATTGTTCACTTGACCAAAAAAAAAATGTCCAGAGAGAGGCAACTTCTCTAAAGCCAGGTATGGGAGGAGCCCAGATTTCTGGATTGCCAAGCCTCAGGCTCTATATGACTGATTTGAAGGATCATAGACAGGGAGAGATAAAGGGAAAGAGAGCACCAATCTATATCCATGTAGGCCCACACCCATGCCCTCAAATGATGGACTGAGTCCACCCATCCTTCTCAGCACAGACAAACAGACACCTGACAGATTAGAATACTGCAGCTTTATTGAGTGAAACAAACTTTATTTTCAACTAGAGGTTACACTGGGGAGATAGGGATGGGGTAAAGAGTGAAGGAGTAAAAAGAGATGGGAGACTGGGAGAGGGGCAGAGGTGGAGGGGGAAATAGGTGGTTTATTTTAAAAAAACACCAACATATTTCACCCTGTTAATAAGGGGGCTCCAATTCTGTTGTGCTTTTACCTATTGAGAGAGGAAAGTGGGGCAGACAAAGAGACATCGGAGCTTGTGATGGGACTTGTTGGCTTTTCTCCTAGGTCTCCTGGTCTTAGCTGAAGTAGTAGTTCTCTCTGAGTCAGCCTTCATTCTTTGTTTCTTCTCAATGTCCCCTTCCCTCCAACCCCATTTCATTGGTCATTGTGGGGAAGCTAAGGATAAAGGCCACTGGAGAGATAGATGTTTAGAGATTCCTAGGTGGAGGAGGAGGAATGTAAAAAAGAACTGGACAAGGTACAGGGGGGAGGGGTGTTTGTGGCTTGACTGGCAGAAGGAATAGTAAAAATTTGTATTTCTCCCAGAGTTCCCAACAGCTCTTAGTGCAGGAGGGGGAAAGGGAGAGGATCTCTTAAAAGGGGTTCCCAGTAAATAGCTCCCCTGCCTGACCCCCTTCCCCATACCCCAGACCAATCCCTCCTAACCCTGAGAGCTCGGGAAGGGGCAGACCTGCCAAGTCCTCCAGACTCAAAGCTTCCTATCTTTCCTCCCACATTCTAAACTTCAAGCCGACCTCAGCATTTCTATTTAGTTACCTCTAGGACTCCCAATAGGATTTACTTCTCAACCGACCACAGTGCCCCTTCCTAACAACCTACGTCTAACATACATATCAGCTATAGCCCAAGAGGGGAGATTTACCTAGGCATGCTCCACCCATGGCAACACAGACAGGCTTCCCACTAGAAACCCTGGTTCCAAAAGGAAAGAAGGTAGGATATAGGATGGGGAAGGGCTGACCTGCAACCCATCATCCAACTTAAATTCCAGTGACAATAGGGGAGAAGAAAGGAGAGAGAGGGGATAGCACTATCTCTGCTATCTGGGGACCACTGGGAGGGAGGATCAGGGTCCTGGGCTAGAGGAGTTTGACAGATATAGGTGGAGACTGGACAGTCACTAAATCCAGGTTATATCCCTATAGTATTGAACATCTCATAAGAAGTCTCTCACTTTATACCTGTTGCAGCAAGCCCTAGTAGCTGGGAGATGGGCTAGGAAAAGGCAGAAGAGGAGTAAGAAGGGCTAAAATGGATGGCAGTGGGGAGAGAGGAAAGCAGCAGCTCCCTGACAGTCACTACCACCAGAGTCCACCAGCACCAGGAGGAAATAGCTGAACAGAGATCACTGACCCCAACAGCCTCCAGGGCTCCCAGGGCCTTCACCCTGAGCTAAAGAAAAAGAATTTTAATCCTGCTAGTGTCATTAACTCATTGTGTAACCTGAGCAAATAATTTCTCCCTTTAGGGCCTCAGTTTCCTCACCTGTAAAATCAAAGGTTGGATTAGATGAGCTCTAAGGTCCTTTCCAGTTTTTACTTTCTAGTGTTGTATGTGTCCTAAGGTTCCCACAGTGCAATACAGCTGGAGAAGAGGCATGAGTCATCTCCTCCACTGAGTCAATGCTGAGACCCAAGCAGAGGGCATAGATTTTCAGACCCAAGCTTTAGCCTCCTTCTCCCTAGTGGGATAGTAGTAACTCCTAAGTCCTGGGACACTCTCCCCCTGTCAAGCTTTTCCCAGCTGCCCAACCAGTGGAGAGGGGAAGGGGGTTGGGGTGATATCCCCCTGGAATCTCACCTGGAATAATCCCCATTTTAAGGCCACAAAATGCCCCAGGTCCTGCCAGCCTGGAGGAAGGGACTGCCTTGGGTCCAGCCATGGCAACATTGACTTGGGTGCACACTCATATAACATACAGGCACATGAATACACACATGTACACACAGAGATGCTACATGTATAAACTCACACAGATTTTGAAGTCTATTCTGTTATATTCATCTCCTCCCCAATATCTTCATTAACCTCATCAACTCCCAGGAATCTCCCTGTCTTCCATGAACTCCAAAGCACCCTCTATAATACCCTGTGGAGCTCATCTTTTTGCATATGTGTACATTCCTTTCAATCACATTCTAAGTTCCTGGAGGGCAGCAGTACCTGCTTCTCTTTTCCCCTAGCACAGTTTTGGGGGCATATATAAGGGTGTCAATAGATATTTACTGAGTCCAGATTCTCAATCTGCCATGTGCCTAAGCCCAGTGCTGGTGGAGAGGGAAAAAGGAGAGACAGAGAGAGAGAGAGAGAGAGAGAGAGAGAGAGAGAGAGAGAGAGAGAGAGAGAGAGAGAGAGAGAGAGAGAAACAGAGACAGAAAGAGACAGAGATAGAGAGAGACAGAGAGAAAAGAAAAGAGGAGAGGAGAAAGGAAGGGAGGAGAGGAAAGGAGAGGAAGAGGAGGGGAGAGGAAAGACAGAGACAAAGAAAGACACAGAGACAGAGACAGAGAGACAGAAAGAGAAATAGAAGACCCAGACTGTGCCCCCGAGATGCAGATGGTTTGACAAAACACTTAGACAGTAGTACAGGACAGAAAAGGGTGATGAGGTTTCTAAGAACTGGGGCAGCAGAAAGTGAAGAAAGAAGCTCATTTAGAACAAAGGGATTGGGTAAAGTTCTGAGAAGAAAGGGTTAGTCACCAATGAGCCGCTAAAGAAATTGGCTAACACTATGATAAGGACCAAGCCTAGATCAAGTTGTTCCTGCTTCCCATTTCAGTCACTCTGGCCCATCCCGCCGCTCACTGCTCTGTAAGGGGACCACCCCCATCTTGTGAATCTTTTCCCAAGGCTTTTGTAGGAGAGGAGGTATGAGAAGAAAACTGAAGGGAGTTTCACTGATAAGCAAGTTGTTAGGTGATTAACCAGGTGTTAGCTGATAAGTAAGGCATCAGCTGATAGCTCTGGTGGCTAGTTGATGAGTAAGTGATTAGCTACTAACTAAATAGCTGATAACGGAGATTTGCTGATAAATTAAAGTTAGCTGATAGGGGCATGTCTGAGGAACCTCAGAGTTGGTAATCCATTAGCTGATAAGTAAGGAATTTAGCTGATAACTAAGGGGAGTTGATAGCATTATGTTGATTAATAACTAAGTGTTCAGTGGCATGGGGGTGTGACCCCTTCTCCCAAGTATTTTACTTTTAATAGAATCATAGATCTACAACAGGGAAAGACCTTAGAAGTCAAGAAGTCCAGCTGCCTCATTTTCCAGATGAGGAAATTGAGATCCTGGGAGATTAAATAATTTTCTGAACCCCAGTCCTCTGACTTAAAAGCCACTGTGCTTTCTATTGTACCCTGTAAAACTGGAAGAGAGACTCCTTCAGCACCCTAGGGAATGAATCACTCATGGCAGGATTTCAGATCAGTGTGGGTAAATACATTGGGGTACTGGGGCCTGCCCAACACCCCTGAAGTCATATCAGATGCCTACTCAGCTAGGGATACATATATGTAGGATAGCCACAAACATACAGAGACACAGATGCATGCTGAGTCACACACAGAGTTAGATACACACATATGTTCACCTGTGTGCACAAACACACACACCCAGTCCCACTTACTCAGAGGCCCACAAAGATGGTATGCGGTTAAAACTTCCTCTCTCTCACTCTCTGTCCCCAGAGGGTGTTGGAGAGGAAAAGCAGGATTAGGGTGGAAAGCATTAGGTTCCTGACCTGCAGGCCCCACTTCTCATTTCCCCAAGACCAGGGAAAGGACTCTGAGGGAAAGATCCCCACAAACTTGGGCACAAGCCAAAAGTTGAAAGTCTGTCCCCCTACCCCACCCTCACTCCTGTCACTGACCATGAAGGGAAGTCAGTGAGTCAGTTCTGGGATCAGTACAAATCTGAGGGGGGTGTTTGGGGGTTGGCGGTGGTGAGAGGTCTGTTTTGGGTGAATCGGGCAGACTGGGGGAGATGGGGGCAGGCTATTGGAATCACAACGGATATTACTTTCCATTAGTGGAGCAGGGAATTATAGGAACTGGAGGGGGGAAGGAGACAGAGCAGGATCCCTCCTACACATACTCTTCCCATGTCACATTTCGTACGATTAAGTCTTAAGCATAACTCCATTCCCCCATCCCTTAATGTCCAGCCTAGAGAAGATGGGTTCAGTTGTTACTCAATTTATTTCCTCCCTCCTCCCCACTTCCATCCTGTTTGGCCCCCTCTCAGATGCCACCAAAATCCAAATGGAGGCCAGTCCAGGGTGCTTTGTATAGATGTGTTTAAGGAGGAGGGCTTCTGGTTGATGTCAGAGTGGAGGTGCTATACAGCTAACTCAATTATCTGGGTGACTACCAAGGCATTCTGTAGATTACTCAGATCTGGGACAGGGAGAGAAAGGGAAAACTCCAGCCCTTGTTGGACAGCTCCAGGGAAGAAGCCAGAGAGCCCCCGGGCTGAGAGGAGGGATTTGGGGTTACTTGTAGATTTCTACACTCCAGCCCTCCCTCCCAGAATATTCTCATAACCCTTGAAAATTGAGAGTTGTTGGAACCGGTCCCCTAGATAAAGCAAATACAGTTGAACCCTCCCTTGTCCAAGGGCATGGGGGCAGAGGAATTCATTCAGGCACACCCAGGCAGGGTCCAAGCACTTGCTTCTATCCAGGTTAGGCAGTTGCACAGAGGCCCAGTACTGCCAAGCTGCTGTTTAACCATTAGGGAGAGTGGTAGGTAACAGGAGGAGAGCAGGGCAATGGATGAAAAAAAAAAAAAAGGAACAAGAGGATACTGCGAAAGGCCGCTGGGGAACATGGCCCAGCTGTCCTGCCACCAAAGTCCCTGGGGGTGGCTGTGTGGGCAGGCAGGGGTCAGTGCTGTGCCAACCAACAACAATAGGGCAAGTCCCCTGTGTTTCCATGTTAAAGAAAGTTCTGGTAGCTCAGATAGAAACTTGTGCTTTAATATATATATATGTATATATATAATGTGTGTGTAAGTGTGTGTGTATGTATGTGTGTACGCATGTGTGCGTCAAACCAGTGTCTCCAGGATCTCTTGAGATGGGCCTCACCCACACTCTCCTCCTTTGTTCGGCCACCACAAGCCCCCCTCAATGGCACTATGGCCCTGCCCCCTGGGCACCCCGGCTGTGGGGAGGGGTCAGTCTTTGGTACGATGTAGACACTTTGGTGTGCCGGGGGGCTGGGAAGGGGCATAGGAGAAGGTTGGACAGCGCTCATCATCTCAGCATTGCCAAGAGGAAGACGGTGAGGGGCCCAAAGAGCAAGGGGCCAGGTGGGCCGGAGGCACTGCTGCCAGGCATCACCACCACTAGGAGGGAGAGAGAAAGGAGACACATGATGAGCATTGGGAAGAGAACCAGTGTATGATGAATAATGTGTCTGTCTAGCCTAGAGAGCATGATGCCAAGGTATTAGGTGGCCTAACCAGCCTCCTTGGGCCCTGGCCTCCAGTCCCTCTCCCCCTGACCCTTCTCTCTAGTGACTCTGAACAGACCCCCTGCTAGCCGCTACTCAGACAAGCATAAACATACACACACACACACACACACACACACACACACATACATTCATAAAGCTAGATGGTACACATAGGGGCAAGAATGGAATGATTTATTCCTCTTTCTCTGGCACTGTGTCCAGATTAGGACCTTGCACACAGTAGCAGTTTAATAGCTATCCTAGAGAAACTTCTATTCTTAGACTCCACTCTCATGTTTTGTGACTCTCTCCAGGATCACCATTTTAAGAAGGATCCCCACCATTATTCACTATCCTCATGGCTGAGTTCACTCTCTAGACTTCTCAATAGCCAATCAGACAAACTGAGACCTGGGAAAGACCTCAATTTAAAAAGGTCACCATCCCCACTGCATCCCGGGCCATCTCCAGTTGTCCTGATCTACATCTTGTCACTGGTCCCAGGTGGTTCTGCACGAAACAGTGAGGCTGGTGACTTGCACAGTCCTGCCTCACTTAAATCCAATTCACTTGCAAATCATGACATCATCTTCCTAATGTCAAGTCCTGGCCAGAACAAAGGACAAACAGCAACAACCCAAGAACATGTCCCCCTCCCCCTTTTTCCAGCTTCCCTTTGCATTATCTTCAATTTGAATATAAACTTCTTGAGGGAAGGGACTAGCTTGTTTACTTGTTCGTGTATCTCCAAAACTTAGTGCAGTAACTGGCCCATAGTAAGCACTTAATAAATTTTCTTTCCCTTTCTTTCTTCTCTCTTTTCTTTTCTCTTTCTTTTTCTTTTTATCTAATAACAACAGTTGACTGAGTCACACAAATGTAAATACGAACTCATCAGACTTTCATAACTTCCCCTTAATTCTCCTCCACCTCCAAACCCCAAACCTTTGTTGGGGTCCACTTGCTTCCTAGGACACTCTCCCTTCTTCAGGCTGACGTCATCAATGGCAATGTCCCCCAAATAACCTGAGCCTCGAACCCCTTCAAAGATAATCTGGTGGGAAATGGGATCAGAGAAAAAAGAGAAGGGGGGGTTGAGGAAGATACTGCCAGAGCAGAGACTAGTTTTCATCAAAGCCCTCTCACTTCCCCTGTGCCTTTTTCAGCAGCAGCTCCTTCTCTCGTTGTATTCAAAAGAAACTCAATAAAATAATAAACAGTCACAGAGAGGAGGGACTCCTACCATATGGAAATACTTTGGGTCATTTTAGCCAGTCCCCTGCCCTAGGACACTGCTCCTCCCTCTATCTTTGTCCTGGTAATCAGTATATCCGGTAGTCTGAGGAGAATGCCCTTGGCTGGGTGTGAGGAGGAAGGATGAAGCAGGATGGTATCATCCTGGTACAGGATCCTAATATATAGGGACTATGCAAGTAAAGCAAGGACGTATTGTCAAGCCCCCAAAAATCATGCAGAAAAGCCATCCCTTACTCACCTGGAAAGGCCCACTAGGGTTAATTGGCACATGAGCCTGCTGCCAAGAGTTGCCTCTATTACCACTCAGGGACCATGCATGGGTCTCCAGGACCCCCTTGTTCCGGGATCGCACCAGAAGATTGAGGGAACCTAGTTGAGAGATGGGAGGGGAAGAAGGTATGGCCACTGAGGGACTCTCTTTGGGGAAAAGGGTAGGTCCAAATTCACACCCCTTTTCCACCTACTCCCAGTCCACGGGCACATAGTAACCCAGAAGAGAAGGTACTGACAGGGTAGAGAGGATGTGGGGAAGAACCTCTTTATCCTTGATAGAAGGAAACAGACTTGTTAGTGTTTGAAAATTTGGTTGACACCCAGATGTTTCCCCTCCACCGGGGTTCCTGGATAATAGACTGAGCTGGAAAGGACCTCAGAGCTCATCAAGTTGAACCCTGTTATTTTACAAATAAGTAAATTAGGGCCTAGACAAGTTAGGGTCACATAACCAGGTGGTGAAGTGGCTAACATGCTGGAGGTAGAGTCAGAAACATTTGAATTTAAATCCAACCTCAGACACTAGCTGTGTGACACTAGGCAAGTCACTTACCTTCTCTCTGCCTCAGTTTCCTCATCTGTAGAGTGGGAATAATAAAAGTGCCCACCTCTCAGGATTGTTGTGAGAATAAAATGAGATAATGTTTGTAAAAGGCTTTGCAAAGGTGCTATAGACATGCTAGCTCTTATTATTATTAACAGTAAATTTCTGAAAGAAGGAATCAAATCCAGTTCTTCTCCATCTAATCCAATAAGTTAGAATATGAATTTTATTTCAACCTCAGATAGGTAGAGACCAAAGGAAAGAGAAGCATAGGAAAATGATTCATACATAAAAAGGGTGTGGGGTATGAGGTGAAGTTCTCCAAACAAAATTTAGTTAAGGAAAAAAATATGCCCCCTCCTCTCAACTTAAGTGCAGTTACAATCAATCTGTGGCTTAATGCAAAGGAGTTTGTCCTCTAAACCTGCATGCTTCTATACAGCTAGATCCCAATTAATGAGATTAATGCCTCCCTTGAAAGCACTGTATGTATTCAAATTTACAGTATTTGAAATCATGTGTATTTTATTTTTCTCCTTTAGGAAGGAAACAAGCATTTATTAAGTATCTACTACATGTCAGGAATGATGTTAACTAAGCTCTTTTTTTACAAATACTGTCCCATTTGATCCTTACAACAACTCTTTGAGTTGAGAGTTATTATTATCCCTCTTTTACAGTTGAGGAAACTGAAGCAGCTCAGTGACTTGCCCAGGGTCATACAAAAAGTGTCTGAGACCATTTTTTTTATTTGTTCTTTGTCCAAGACCATATTTAAAGTGAGGAGTGCTTAACTCCAGGCTCTATCCACTCTGCCACCTAGCTACCTCAGTACTAGGAACAGAGCCCAGAGGCCAACTGGCCTATTTTACAGATGAGGAAACAGATCAGCTAGATGGCACAGTCAAATCGGACCTGGAGATTTCATTGTAATTGCAGACTCCCACTACTAATGTAGACATTTTCTAATTTATAGTCTTAGAGAGAGTAGCCTAGGACACTTAGGAGTTAAGTGACTTGCCCAGGGTCACACAGGTAGTATGTACCTGAAGCCAGCTTGCTGGCTCTGCTGCCATCTCTGTCTGCTTTGCCAATCTAGCCTTTAATAGCTTAGCAAAAGTTTCTCTGAGAAAATTCCAACCTTATCTACAAAGGAAAGTTGTGGGGGCAACCGAAAAAGCACTGGCTTGGGGATCCTGTACAGCTTTAGAGTGGGGAGTGACCTCAGAAATCTAGTTCAATCCCCTCCTTTAATACATGAGTGAGTTGCCTGAGGTCACACAGGCAAATGCTGGAATTCCAGCCCAAACCATCTAAGGATGCCTCATTCCCTCTAGACTAGGGAACCATAGGTAAGTCACTTAGTTTAAGTCTCAGAATAATAATGCTTGCCCTATCTACCTCACAGGGTTGTAGGAAGAAATTGCTTTGTGAAATGCTATAGAAATATGGATTGCTGTTATTAGTGGAAAGAAAACACTGTACTGGGAGTCAGGACACCTGGATTTTGGGGTAGAAAGTGCCTAGTCCAGCTTCGAAGGACCGTGCTCCTTGGTGTCTGTGAAAAGAGAATGGCCATTGATGATCCAGAATAGGCTGTCCTTTGTCATGTCCTTTCTAATTGCAGAGCCCAATCCTTAGCTCCCTTTTCTGTCCCCTTTCCCTATATAATACAGTGTATTATAAAAAGCTGTAAGGGAGCTCAGAAATAGGTGGTCCAACCTCACATTCAACTGATGGGAAAACTGAGGCTCAGAAAGGAGGAAGCCTAGTCTAGTCTAAAAATCACACATCAAATTCATAGTGGAGCCAGGAATTCAGGTCACTGTTTCTTTGAACCCTCAAGTCCAGAATTCTGTCCACTGCCCACTACCAGCTGTCAGGGTAGACATGCCTTGGGGCAACAGATCTCAGGACTCACCTGAGAGGGAAAGATGCTTCCCTGCTTCCCTTTCTTGGGCCAGCTGAGCCACCTGAATCCTGGGACCTGAGTGGTAGGGACAGAAAGCTCGAACCCCAATCTGGCTCTAATGGTGGCACAAGGAAGAGGTTTGAAGCGGAACTCCTGCCCAACTGGTGTGTCCCCCCAGCCTTTTTAGCATCAACCCTCCTTTTTATTATTCCCAGCTCCCCCTCCCATCATCTAAGACTGAAGAAGAAAGAGCTGGCGCTGAGGGATGGGAAATCAATCATCTATCGGAGAGGGGCTGGCTCTGGTGCCTGAGCACTGGGACTGGCATTTACATGGCGCTGCCCACAGACAAAGCCGCACCAGCTGGGATGCCAGATAGGCCCCCTCAGGGAGGAGGAGGCCGCCAAATGTTACCTGCCTGGGGATGAAAGCAGTTGGCTTTAATCTGGCTGGGGTGGGGAGGGAGGGATGTTAGCTGTGGAAAGACACACAAAGACCAAAGACAGCTGGTGCCCTGAAGCTGCCAGGCCGGATAGGGCATGAGCGGATAGCAGGCTTAGGGGGGTAAGAGAAATAACTAGGGACTTGGAAAATGAGGAACTCCACAGAGATTGAAGCCTGGGTAAGAACTCTGCAGACCAGAGACTTTAGGGAGGGAAAAGATACTTCCCCTTGCTCCAGATTGTTAGTCACAAAAGATAACATTGCAAGGAGTGTGGGTACCATAGTGTGATGAAAAAGAACATGGATTTTGGAATCAGATCCTAAGTTCAAATCTCATCTCTATTACTTGTTGAAATCCTGACTATGCTACCTAACTGGGTGATCTTGGGCAAAACTCTTAACTTCTTTGTGCCTCAGTTTCCTCATCTGTAAAAATGAGAAGTTTGGATGATAGCTTTTGGGATCCTTTTCTTCCAGCTCTAAATCTTATCATTCATATTTGGGAGCCAGGGGAAGAGGAGCATCCTCCTAATAATAATAACTTTAGGGATTTGTCGTTTTCCAGCCCCTATAGAAGATCCCTCATGCCCATGAGAGACAACCTCAAATTACAGTTTCCCCTCTTGTATATAGTAATATATGTGTGCATGTAGATATGCACACACACACACACACACACACACACACACACACACTTATCCCCTTCATCACCTTCCCTATGACCCAGCCTCAGTCCTCATTTCCTTAGTTCCAGGTTGGAAAATTAGTCTCTGTTTCCTTAGATAATGATGGAATTTCCTCCCTGGGTTATTCACCCTATAGTTTTGTCTCTGACCCATTCCCCCAGGGTTTAGATGTTGGAGACTGTGGGTATCTTCCTTGGACTTATCAATACCCCTAGCTCCTCTGAATAACTAATTTTAGATTTGTTACCCAGTAATGTATTACAGCCAGACCTAAATTTTCTGTTATTCTTGGTTCCCGGAGTTAAAGAACTATGCCATTAGGGAGCATAAATTTTTTCCCAATGTGTGAAGTAGGGCGGTCTTTCATTTGCCCTGAAATAATCGCCTTTAATATTTGCCTCCTAGGCTTCCCATTCATGGATTTGAGGGCTATGGTGTTTCTTCATCCATCTCAGACCCCAGTGGGAGCACCCAGAGAAACCCAGATACAGCTGAAGCCCAGTGAAACATCACGTTCCCCTTCTCCTGCCCCAGAGTCTACCTCAACTTTCCTGCTAATATCTCCTTCCCTTTTCTTCTTCTAGAGACTCTGTCTTTATCTCCAGCCCTACCAGAGGGGACCCAGAATTCCCTCTCCTTCCTGACCCTTAGATACCCTTCTCAATTCCCAATGATGCCCTGGGGAACTGATACATCCTAATGACTCTAGGAACTTTCCACCTGCCCTGTAGCTGCAGCCTTAGAATCTCAGAGATTTCATCCATCCTACATATTAACTGCATTGTCTTCTCTTATTGGAATACAAGCTTCATAAAAGCAGGAGTTGTCTTCTATTTTCTATCTATATTCCCAGAACTTTGCACTGGGATTAGCATATAGTAAGCACTGAATGAATGCTTTTTTATTCATTCATTCATTCATTCATTCATTCATCTCCTGTCACTATATGGCCCTTGATGCTATCTCTACCTTCATCCTGCTAACCTGTGAACAGGCTTCAACAATCTTTGGATCAGTATTTTCTCACCCAGATGCTGGCTTTGCTACTTACTACCTGTGTGACATTGGCCAAGTAATTTCCCCAAATCTATCCCTCACTTTCCTTTTATAAATATGAGTTTTGTACTAGATAGTGTCGAAGGTCCCGTGAAGCTCCAAAATGCTCTAGTCTATGATCCCAAGGAGAACTATGGCATAGCGGATGCTGGAACTGGAGTTGGCATCCTGAGGAAAATCCCTTCCCTGACATTATCTGTGCTCAGACGAAATAGTGTATGTAAAGCACTATCCATATTTTAGTTATTCTTATTCTGTGAAGCTATAAATTCAGCAGATAAACTATAAAAATGTTCTGCATTAATTATTCTTCCAGTTCCTGGAACCCAGGGTAGAAGGAACAGGAAGAAAGGAAGGAAGGAAGGAAGGAAAGAAGGAAGGAAGGAAGGAAGGAAGGAAGGAAGGAAAGAAAGAAAAAAAGAACAAGTTTTTAAAGATGAAGAGACAACTAAAGATGCTCAATGGGTAGAGCATTGGACCTGGAGTCAAGAAGACCTGAGTTCAAATCTAGCTTCGTAAATTTAATACCTGTGTGGCTCTGGGAGAGTAATTTAAACTGTCTACTTCAGTTTCCTCATCTGTAAAATGGGAATAATACTAGACCCTATTTCCCAGTGCTGTTGTGAGGATTAAATGATATATTTTTAAAGTGCTTTTTCAGACCTTAAACCACTATATAAATGCTAACTATTATCATAAATTCTAAAAAAAAAAGGGGGGGGGCTTTGATAGGTAAAGCTTTGTGGATTTCAAAAAACTGTGAATTTTTAAACTGGTGACTGGCAAATACTGTTCTAGACAAATCCTGACTCTGTTACTACTGGTATGACCTTGAGCAAGTCACTTGACCTCCTCCCACCCCAGTTTTGGTTTCCTCAACTGTAAAATGAGAGGACTGAACTAAGTGGCCTCTCAGATACCTTCCATCTCTAGCCCTATGATCCTATTTTTAGCAGACCCCCGAAGTTCCCTCCAGCTCTTGATTTATGATCTTATCTATAATATTATGACTTTGACCTTGTCTTCCTCTCCTCTATCTTTCTATTATTTTCTTTGCCCTCACAGATTTCTAATCTTCATTCTGATTCTTTCATCTCCTGTCACTGTATGGACATTGATGCTATCTCTACCTTCATCCTGCTAACATGAAGAGGCTTCAGCAATCTTTGCATCAGTATTTTCTCACCCAATTCCTGTCTTTGCTACTTAACCAGGGTTGAACACAAGCCCCCACCACTCAAGACAGCCACTTCGAGTCCTCTGAGGAAAGGCCATGTGGCTACTTTCTCCTCACAGTCCTGAAATCATTATAGGTGGAGCTGAGACCATCCCTCCCTCCTCCCGCTCCTGCCCCACACTCACCAATGTGCTTCCCGTACATGTGGTAGAAGAAAGAGACACAGTAGAGCTTAGCACTGATGTTATACAGTGGGCTCACAAGCCTTGCCCGGTCCCCCAGCTCCCGGGGCCTGGATGTTTCAATAAACATGTAATAACCTTGAGAGGAAAGAGGGAAGAGATTGCTCATCACCACCTTGAAGTCCTCCTTCAGAATTTTCCCAAAGATCATCCATCCATTTGAGATGTACTTCCTACTTTCTTTCCATCTCTTCCCCTTACACCAAAATCTACTTAAAGTTCCCCTCCTCCAAGAAGCCTTCTCAGATTGTATCTACCCAAAGACCATGTCTCTCAGCCTCAGCTAGAGAGCTCCTTGAAGGCTGAACAGTACCTTCCCTCTCCATGGGAAACACCAAGACAGCATGGTACAGTGGAGAGAGAACATTCTTTGGACTCAGAGAACCTGGATTCAAATCTACCTCTGAGACTTCTTACCTGTGTAACCTTGGCAAGTCATTTAACTTTGCTGTGACTTGATTTCCTTAACTGTAAAATATGGAGGCTAAACTAGATGGTCTCTGAGATCCCTTCCAGCTCTATGATCCTATATTCTCTGAATTCCCTGTTGCCCCTTTCTTCCCTCACTCACCCTCTGGAGTCCCACTTATATCAGTGGGGGGGCCAGTGTTGGGGGAGCGTTTGGGATTCTGGGTGAGGGCATTCTGTCGAGTCCAGTCAAAGTTGTCTGCCCGGTCTTGGGTGTAGCCACAGATCTTCTCATCCTCAAAGTGGCAGGTATTATCTAGGGGGAAGAATCAAAAAAGAAGAGAGGAAAGATGTACATAGAAGAGGAGGAGGGAGGCTGGAGAAGAAGGTCAGCCACTACCATTGTCCCTTTTCAGTTCCCAATTCAATCACCCACTCTCAAGTCCTATTTGATCTGTAGCCTAAGCAAGCATACAAATGAACATGTTTCTACCATTTCAGAGCTAAGGAAAACCAGGCAATAATATCTAAAGGAAATGGGACCACATACCTAAAGGAAATTGAGTCAGCTGTTCACCTCACCAGCTCAGGAGGACAAGGAAAGGGACACCCAGAGGCAGGGACAAAATAAGAGCCCAAGTCAATGGCAGGGAAAGGGAGGGCAAACATGGTTTAGATTATAGGGCCCAATGCCAAGGTAGGAAGTAATGTGACTCTCCCATTCATAAAATAATGCTCAGCTCTAACCTTAGTGCCCTGGGTCTCTTCTTCTTAATTGCCTTTTGGATATCTCCTCTTCTCTTCACCCAACCCTAACCCCTTCTTCAATCTCTTGGAGACAGAGAGAAAATTCATTCTCCCTTTCTTCTAATGAGAACCTGAATCCAATGCCATGCTGATCTGGGAGACTCTCACCACTATCACCACCACCATACTACCTGGGAGATGTCAGAAATGTTCTCTTGTGAAAGAAAATGAAAGGACTCTCACCTGATAGGTTCGGAGAGTTGGTTGCTGAGAAAACAAAGCAGAAAAATAAAGTTAGAGCCTTGTGTTAGTGTAGCCATTGTAAAGATGAGGCGTGGGGTTGGGGATAACCGGGGCACTTAGAAGCTAACCACAAGGTTGGGCTAGAACTGATGCCTGAGGGGAGAGAGGGCAGGACTGGAAAGGTTTCAGTACATTTTGATAAGAAATAAATAGCATGCAAATCAAATGAGATTCGAAATATTATGTAAATCCACATGCTTGCCTGCATGTGTGAGCAAATAAATCCAAGGCTCAGACGTATGTATCTGGACTGCAAAGTTAATCAAAAAGACCTAGCCAGTCTGATTCTGTTCCTGTTCCCAAAGTCAAGCAACCTGGAAAAAGGTTTGGGTGGGGTCTGCCCTGAGGGAGATGCTACTCTGGAGGGAGTAGCTCTCTCCAAGGGAAGTAGTGTCTCCAAATAGAGCAGAGGAAGTGCAATGGTCTCCAGTCTTCCATAAAGCTGAGGGGAAGTACTTTGGGCCAAAAGAAGGGGATCTCCTCCTACCCCCTTTCCCCCATGCTCAGTCCCCCAGCCACCTACGCTCCATGTATCGGATAATGCGGGCAGCCATGTCTCCAGCCCCATAGGTGGTGATGGGTGTGAGGCGGACCTCATAGCTATGGGGCACCTTCAGGTCAGTCAGTATGTATTCAAGCAACTGCCCCTTCTCCACTCGGCGAACTGGGATTGGCTTCGTTACAGACGTCCGAAGGCTTAGCTGGGGACATAGGCATTAGGGTCCCCATCAATTATGGACTCTTGAGTCCCTTCTCCCCTTCCTTCCCCCCACCCACATTGGCCCCTACTCTCCAAGGATGCCCTCAGTGGCATAGCATAATGGAGAGAGCCCATGGTTTCATATACAACCTTTATTTTTCGTTGTATATTGAAATGTTTATTGATGAATTCATAATCCAAATATAAAAATTTTAAAATGAACAAGGCATGGAGAAATTAGCTCTCATAGAAAAGGAAATGAAATAAAATAAAATTAAAACTGCAGAATCCACTGAGCATGGCTGTCATTAACTATGGGGGGAAAAAGGAGTCCTAAATTGGAAATCTTGAGAGCTGAGTTTGAATCCAAGCTCTACCATGAACAAGCTGTGTGACATTGATCAAAACACTTCTCATCTTTGGGATTCTATTTCCTCTTCTGTCCAAAGGGGATAATAAGTCCCAACTCAGACCACTTCACTGGATTGTTATAAGAATTAATGAGGCAGTGGATACACCCAGTTCTATACAAACATAAAATGTTCACCTTCTTACCTGATTTTGATTTTCTTGTAAATATAAAATCCAAAAGGTAAAAACTGGAAGGGACCTTAGAAACCACTCCTGATTTTATAAATGAGTCAACTGGGGCATGGAGAAATTAAGTGACTTTCCTAGGGTCCCGAAACTAATAAATGTCTGAGGCAAGACTTAAACCCATTCTTCCTGACTTTTAAGTCCAGTGTCCCATCCATTATGCCATAATAGGCAAGAAAGAGCTTAATGTGTCTGAGTCCCTGTCACCAAAATCTCAATTCCCCCTTCATTCTCTTTTTTAATTCTCTTTTTTAAATTATTTATTTTATTCTGAACTTAAGAAATAAAACAAGTATTTCCATAACATAGTAGAATAGGGGAAAAAAGATGACTGTATAGACATAAACTCTTTGCCCTGTGAGAAAAGCTGGTACACTCTCACATACACGTATCACTGATCTTTCCAAATTCTTAGATTGTAAGTGGTTTATTATAAGTGTTATATTATAAGTATTGTATTATATTATAAGTATTATAAGTGGATTATAACTGACCAGGCCAGGCCAGGATGTATTATTTCTATTAATCACAGTTGAAGGAGTATAGGGTGGGATGAGACGTATACCAGGGTCCCCAGAGCTTTTGCAGTCTTCTGGACTTCGAAAGGGCAGATGCCAATGACAAGAGATACATCCTGGTTTATCTCACTGCTTTTTGGTCAGTCTTTCCTATCCCTCCCCATATCCCCAATCCCATGAACTCAGGCATCCTTCAACATCCCAAGAATCATGGAACACAGTCACCTTCCTCACTCAAGCTCTTTTTTAAAAAATTACGATGGGACCTGCGATTTTATTGTGGTAGAGACCTTCCAATGAGAAAACTCCCCATACTAATGGATATCAACACTCCATCTGTAACTGGAGAGGCAGTGTATTGTTATATAGTGTATAGCATCCAGGAAGACCCAGGGTCACATCCTACCTCTGATAATGTATCTATGACCTTGAGCAAGTAACTTCCCTCAAAGCCTCAGTTTCTTCACCTGTAAGTGTTAGGCCCACTCTAAATCTGTGATCTTGTGATCATAAGCCTTAAAGAGTTTTCTGGGAACATTGCAAGATTAAATGACTTGCCCAGGGTGACACAATCCAGCATGTATCAGAGGTGGGACTCTCCCAAGTTCTTAATGAGGATTCTGGAGAACCGCTAGTTCCACTCTCCAGTCTCATATCCTTGTAGGGATAAGGACATTCTTTTCCATCCTCATTATAGCCCCTGCCTCCTCCTGTGCTAGCCTCTATGTCTGTAGCCCACCTGGCGAACGTCCAGCCGGTAGCTGAGGACAGGATCCACGGCGTCCGGCTCCTTCTGCGTCCACTGAAGCACGTAGGAGTAGTTCTTGGACAGCTTGTGGCTGCGGGTGGGGTTGGGGGTGTCGTAGTAAAACTCCGGGCTGTAGGCTTTGGCTGAGAGGGTGGGTGTGTGGAAGGGGGTTTGGGGCAATGGGGGACAGGGAAGGAC
Source organism: Bettongia penicillata ogilbyi (assembly GCA_023548195.1). Classification (NCBI taxonomy): domain Eukaryota; kingdom Metazoa; phylum Chordata; class Mammalia; order Diprotodontia; family Potoroidae; genus Bettongia; species Bettongia penicillata. The sequence goes on along the minus strand of JAJHZJ010000131.1, from coordinate 4,550,191 downwards.
AGGGTAGAGACAGAGGAGAGGGAGGAGTTTGGGGTGAGACAGAGAGGGAAGAGAGGGCATAGTTGGAGGATAAAGAATGAAAAGAAGAGACAGTTGGGGAGACAAAGAAGGAAGAGGGAATAGTTGTAGAGGGATCCAAGGGAGCGAGGAGAAAGGAAGGAAGGAAAGGACATAGTAAGGAGAATCAAGAGGGTAGATGGGGAAATGGTTAAGTGGAATCAAGAGAAGGAGGAAGAATTGGGGAGACAGAAATGAAGGGGAAGAATTGTGAGGAAATTGAGATGGGACATTAGGTAGAAACAGGGAATGGAGAGAGGGAGGGAGAGACAGAAAGGGAGTAAGGGAGATAGGGAGGAGTATAGGGAGAAGAGGGAGAGGGGAGGGAGGTGGGAAATGTCACAGGGGCCCTCTGGCTGGTGAAGGGTAGGGAGGGGAGGGGATGAGGAAGGTGACCAGTGATCTGAAGCCCCAGTCCCTCAACAGCTCAAGGTGCTGGACACCCTGGAAAGTGCATGTGTGGGTAAGGGTGAAGGAGAATATTTCCACAGCTTCTGGAGATGGTGCCCAGACAAGGTGGTGGGGATGGAGAGAGGCTGGGGGTTGGAGGTGTGGGAGTGGGCACACTAGACAGGTGCTTTTCCACAGTTTAATGTCATTTGAGCATAATGTCATTATAATGCATTGAATCTCCTTGAATGGAAGATATAATGGAGGAGTCTGGGATGCCCCCCCAAACCCTGTAATTCTCAATTATTACAACCCAAGGATATCACTTCCCTCCCTCCCCAGTCCCTCTATGTTTCCCCCAACCCACCAACCCATAGGTCCCCAGTTCTGTTGAAGCCCAGGCCAGCAGTTCAGAGACAGCACCAAACCATTCCAACCTGGCTTGGCAGGGATTGGGTCAGAAGGTTGAGAAGACAAAAAGAAATAGGGATCAGGGCTGCAGGAAGAGAGGGGAGGGAGAAAAGGGAAGACTAGGTGAGAAAGGAAGGGAACTGTGGTAAAAAAAGGGGAAAAGGGAAAGGGACTGTGGAGATAATGTAGGAGAGACAGGAAGAGGCTGGAGGGACACGAGGGTAGAGGATAGGGTTACCCTGCACTGAGGAGCAGGATAGAGAGGAAGGAACACTGGAGAGAAGGGAAAGGGCTACGAGGGAATACTGAGGGAGGGGGACTGAAGAACACTAGGGAGAACACGGGGACGGGGAATTGGGGAAATGAAGGAGGCTGGGTCCACTGTGGAGAGAGGGGAAGGACCCGGGAAACACCAGGGAAGAAGGGAGAGGAAAGACAACTATGGGATAGGGCAGGGAACTGGAGGACACTGAAGGGAAGGGGAAAGGACAGAAGAGGGAAAGGGTTGGGTGTACTGGGAATGGGCTCGGGCATATAGAGGAGAGGGTAGGAGACTGGGGACACTAGGGAAGGGGCTGGGGCACATTGCGGGGAGAAGAGAGGGCGATGGGGGACACCGGAGGGAACTAGAGAGATTTCGTGAATAAAGTGTTCTTTATTACGAAGTAATACGGAAGTACAAGCTAAAGTATCTGTCGACTGATGGACCATTGAAGCATCTGCCTTTTATTGAGGAGAATAACCTGCTAGAAGCTACTTTTGCTGCTTAGGTCTGCAGTTCAAACCCTGAAGCTTCCATGTAGAGAAGTAAAAAAGGAAGGGATGATCTGAGATGAGCACAAAACTTCCCTCCTCTGGCCAACAGCAGGTCCCAGCCAACCCGAGGAAGGGGCGGGTGGAGGGGGAGGGGCTGAGATGAGCAAAGGACCACTTAGTGGAGCGTGACTGAGATTAAATTGGAAAGGGCCACAGGTAGTGAGTGACAGGAAGAGATAAGGTTGAGAAATAGGGATCTTGGCTGGGAGATAAGACAGAGGGACTGGGCCGAGAGGTGAAGACCTTGACTAGCGATTGGGCTTTTCGTGACCAGGCCTAGTGGCAGCCCTTTGCCTGGAAGAGACAGCCCAGTCTGAGAAAAGTGCGAACCAGAGAAGAGGGCAGCGTTTGGGGAGGACAGGTGAGGGCCACTCACCGGAAACCTGGAAGAGGCAGGAGGCGGCGCCCACATCGTTGGAGATGGTGCATTCGTAGCTGCCGCTGCTCTCACGGGTGAGGGGGTCAAGGCGCAGCTCGGCGTGGTCTGGGGCTTCGCTGGGGGGAGCAGGCGGCGTGGGCAGGAGATGCCCATTGAAGCGCCACACAGCGGAGGCGATGCGCAGGGGGCTACCTCGAAGCAAGGTGCAGCGCAGCAGTACAGGTCGGCCCAGGGCCTGGCGCACGTCCTGGCTGGTTGGTTCCACCACTGGAGGGACTGGGGGAGACCGGATAGGAGGGGACACACCACAGGGTCAGCAGGAATCGTCCTCCGCTCCTCCCTCTCCCCAAGCCGGTAGACTGGAAGGGATTGGCATAGGATAGGGGTTGGGGTTTCCTCTAGGAGGACATATGCCGGCTTCAGAGTAGAATCGGGCTCTCTGAGGGGAAGCGACCGCCTATGTGTCTATAGCATAGGAACGGACACTCAGCACTCACATACACAAATACATGTATACACACACACACACACACACACACACTCCATCAGCAAGAAGAGATGCAGATGCAGGGGTAAATAGACATAAATAGAAAAACTTTCAATAAACATACCCGCAGCAGAATACCCTCAGAATTATAGAACCTTGGGGCTGGAGGAGGGGGACTTGAAGTTCATCTAATCCAATATCTATGTCATCCCTAGGAAGTAGTAATGGAGTCTTCTCTTGAAGATCAGGGTTGGTTAAATGGTGACTTTATTACATACAGTACTCAAAGAAAAAGTACCTGTACTCAAATGGAGAGTCTCAGTTTCCTGTACAATCCTCTCCTTTTGTCCTACTATGCATATGGAAGTGCTCATTTTAGCTGGTGTTTGTTGAATTCAGAATAAAAATAAAATGAAATGGAAATAAAGATGAGACAGCATCAACAAAAAGATCGCTATTAAGAAGGAATCCGCTATTTCTTGGGTTGGATAGCTCCAATTTTGTGGAAGTTTTTCCATACACGGAGCCTAAACTCCCTTGTCTGATTCTACCCTCAGATCAAGCAGAAATAAGTGTTATCCTCACCGACAAAAGTCTTTCATATACAGAAAATGCAACTGCTACCCCACAAGTTCTCTTTTATTCAAACTTATTTTGGATTCTCTCTAGTCTATTAATGTCTGTCCAAAGAGGTACCCAAAAGTGAATGAAATACTTCAGATATGGGTTGACCTGGGCAGAGTACTTTGGGACTTGTTGCCTCCCTTGTTCTGTATACTGTTCCTCTTAACACAGTATAAAATTACAAGTTTTATTTTGGGGAAAAGCCATGTGATGCTGTTCACTTTTATTGACCTTTGTCAAAAACCCAGTTTTTTTTTTCAAATGAATTGTTTCATCAGATCTCCTCAATTTTGTAATTGTGAAGTTGATTTTTTGAGCTCAAGCATAAGAGTTTACATTAATTCCTGTTAAGATTTTCTTAAAAGATTTGACCCACTTACAAAAACACCCTGCTATACATTTGTACACACACACATATGGTACACACACGCACTCATAGGCTTAAATACACACCCCCTTACACTCTCCCCATTCATGTTCACCTACAAATTCCTAGGATTCAAGATAAGACTTTCCATCCCTTAATTGGTGCTCTTGACTAACAAATCTCCGGGGACAGACACGATACTTTCCAATGATTCCCACTGCCTAGGGGACCTCTTTCCATAGCTCTGCCCCAAGATTCACGCCGAATTTACTAAAGATGCCAGGTGTGCATGAGGAGCTTAGATTGAGGAGATGATGTTTTCAAGACATCTTGGGTTGTGAGGTCCTTGATGCCAAGGACTCACTGACCTTTATCTTTGTATGTAGTGCTTGGCACATAGCAGATGGTTAGCAGTCAGTTAACAAACTTTTATTAAGCCATTACTGTGTGCCAGGCACTGTGTTAAGTTTGATTGATTGATTGAGGATAGATGTATACGGACTTGGGGTATCAGGGCTGGGAGGTTTCAGGGAGTTCGGATTGGGCTGCAGGTACTGGGGACACCTATTCTTTATCCAGTTGGGTTGGTTGAAAAGTGGAGGGGAGGTCATGGAAAAGTTATTGAGGGACAGGTATTGGGAGTGAAGTTCCAAGAGTCGGGAATGTTGACAGCAGCACTCTCCTGGCAAGACAGTTGAGTCATGTTCTTGGGTAGGAGAATTTGGGGTAGGGAATGATGGGAGTCTTGAAGATGCTTCCAGGAGACACTCACACTGCACATTGAGCTGCACCTGAGCTTCCCGGGACCTAACATTGAAGCCATTGTACCGAGCAGTCTGACATCGGTAGGTCCCACTCATCTCTCGGCTCACTCGTTCTACCCGTAGCTTCCCGTCTGGTGTCTCCTCCATGGTAGCTCCAGAGGGCAGCAGGCCAGCTTCCTTGTCCACTCGAGACCACAGCACGGGAGGCCTTGGTTTCCCCCGAACTTCACACTGTAGCTCCACAGAGGACCCCTCACGAACCATCACCACTGACCTGCCCTTGGGGACGCTGATCGTGGGGGGCACTGCAAAGGTGAATGAGGAGGATCAGAGGGAGAGTTTCCCACCTTCCATTATTTCCCAAGACTCATTTTCTGCCCTATAGCTAACATTTCCATAGTGCTTTAAGATTTTCATAGTGCTTTACATAACTTATCTCACTTGATTTTCACAATAATCCTAAGAAGGAGGTGTTCTTATTGTCATCGTGGTTATCCTTTCTATTTTACAGAAGCAGAAACTGAAGCTGAGAGATTCCATCACTTGCCCTTTCTAGATAATTAGTGCCCAAGGCAAGACTCAAATTTAGGTCTTCCTGACTCCAAATCCAGTGCACTAGACATTCCACCAAGCTGATTTTCTTGTTTTACCCATAATGGTGGAGGGTTCATGCAATATGTCCTGCCTGGACACTTCCTGGAATATATGCTTTGCCCTGTACTCGATCACCAGGGGTGGGGAACCTGCAGCCTCAAGGCCACATATGGCCTTCCAGGTCCTTGGGTGCGGTCTTTTGACTGAGTTCAAGTTTTACAGAACAAATTCGTTTATTAAGAGGATTCATTCAATGAAGTTTGGATTCAGTGAAAGAGTCAAATTTGAGGACCATGTGGCCTAGAGGCCACAGGTTCCCTGCCCCTGAATTCAAATCTTACCTTCCTCATTCAAAAAGTCCTTTCTCATTCAAAAAGTCAAACTTGACTATAACAGTACATAAGCATATGCTCTTAGGTATAGGTTTGTGTTGTGTTCGTCCCTTCCAATAAGCAGTAGAGAGCTAACCTTGAAGTCAGGAAGACAGGGGTTTAAGTCCTGCCCCAGACATATCGTCTGTGTGACCCTGGGCAAGTCGCTTAACATCCCAGTTCTCTAGATAGTCTTTGAGACTAAATTGCAGAGAAGGTGCCATTTGTAGGGGGTCCTTCCCCGCCCCACCCCAAGAGTTCCCTGTATCAGTGAAATTACAGGTCCAGTTCTTATTCCTATCATTTCCATAGGTTGAAATTCTCATTTATTGGCTCAAAGAATTTAGAGATAAAAGACACCTTTGAGATCTTGTAGTCCAACCCTTGAGAACAGAAAATTGAAACTCAGAGGGAGATAATTGTGTCACAGTGGAAAGAACATTGGATTTGCAGTCAAAATACCTGGGTTCTGATTCTGGTAGTGGTTACAGAATTGGCCTTTGAGCCCGGAAGACCTGGCTTCACGTGTTATTTCTGACTCATACCTATCACTGTAGGACCCTGAGCACATCATCTAACTCTCTCCTCAAGATAACTCTCTAAGACAACAAATTGCAAAGAAGGCATGGTTAAAGGAAGTTTCCCAAATAGAGAGTTTCCCTATATCGATACCTATATGATCTTATAAAAATCAGTTTCTCCATTTGTAAACAAGAAGTTGGACTAAATGACTTGTAAGGCTGCTTCCAACCCTAAATCTATGATGCAAAATGACTTGTCCAAGGTCACACAAAGATAGGAAGTAGTAGAATATGGATCAAAACACTACCACAAATCTTTTTCTTGAGAAATTGTTTCAGGTTAGAGTGGGAAATAGGAGTTTCCATTATCCTCTTCCTCTCTTCCCCCTCTTCCCCCCCCCCAACACACACATCCCTTGAATTTGAGAGAAATCAGATAATGCCTATGGAGAGACTAATAGGGAAATGTCTTTACCCAGGCTCAGGATAGACAGATCTGGCTAAGACTGGGGACTTAAATGATTCCCCCTCCCTCAAGCCCTTCCCTTGAGTGACCTCTCATTGTTCTTTCTCTAGAGTGACCTTCCTCTCTTCCATCATGTGATCCTTCTTCCTCCCTTTGGCTAAGATGTAACCCAATTTTCTTTCCTCAAGGTTAAGACGCCATCCTCCTTTCCCTTGAGTAATCCCCTCATTTCCCCAATCACCCTCTCATCCTTCCTTCCCTTGGGTAAACTCTTTCCTCATTCTCCCTTCCTATGGGTGCCTCCTATTTCACCTGCAGAATGCTAACCTGTCTCTGAAGAGATGTTCACCTCGACACTAAGATCTGGTACAGGTGCACCTTGAAAGGAGGCGACACAGAGGTAGGTTCCATAGTCACTGAAGCGCAAATCAATGAGCTCCAGGCTGCTGGTGACAGCAGGTAGTTCAGGGTCATTTCGAGTCACCAGCAGTCGGTCAGATATCCGGGCAAGCTTGCCATTCTTGTACCACTGGTAGGACACCTTCTCTTGAGGCACTGCATCCACGTGGCACGAGAGTTTCAGGTCCTGACCCAGCTGAATACTCTCACTCTCTTTGATCACATCTGGCGTGATTTGGAAGGTGGCATTTCTCATTGCTGTGAAGACAAGAGAAGTGTGCATGGGAAAACTACCAGAGAAATTGCATTTCCTCAGAGGCCAGAAATCCTGTAAGTAGCAACTGTACCCATCATACTATGTATGCATTCTCCCTGGAGGGCCAGAAGTGGGTCTCTTAACAGACCAGAAGTTATCCAAGTGCAGACTTTTGTCAGACTATTAACTCACTTACAAAAGGGATTATAAATGTTCTATTAGACAAAGAATCTAGCCCCTGGAAGCAATGTTGCGCTGTGGAGAGACTGCGAGCTCCAAGGGTTCAGGGACCTGTGTTCAAATCCCATTTCTAAGGTTGTCTTTGTGATCTATCCTGGGCCTCAGTGTCCTCATCTGTAAAAATGAGAGGGTTGGACTACATAATCTCTGAGGTCTCTTCCAAGTCTATCTATATGATGCTATGACTATTTCCTTGTACAGAAACCACTACATAACTCCTTTTGAAAACTGTTCTGCTTTTAAAAAATTTTTTATCTCTGAAACAAAAGAGTCTGCCTCTTTAAAACATTAAAAGCATGTTTGAAGGATGCTGGGAGTCTGCCTAGAGTTGTTAATGGATGACCTTAAGTATTTGATGTAAATTAAGATTTTAAACCAACCCAGGCTTCAAAGAGAAAGAGAAATGAGCCATGAGGAAGAAAAAAAGAACTCTTCCTATTGGAAATATACAATCACAAGGAAGTCATGGGGAAATGTGGCATGTCCCTAACTGTGATCACCCTATCTGTTTCTGATCCTGAAAGGGCTAGTTTCTTTAGAGACAGAGAGAGACTGTGTAGCTGATCAGAGCTGATCCCCATATAGTAAAAGGAGAAAGCCTTTGCCATCAGGCTCCTCTTAGGTAAAACTGACTGCATTAGATAGATTGTGGCAGTGATTTACTGGAAAGAGCCAAAAAGCTATCCTCAAGCCCCAAACCCAAGGTATTGCAAGTGAGAAGAAAAGTAAAATATTTGTCTTTTTAAGTAGAGTAGAAAAAATTAGGATTAGATGATTCAATTTGTTGATAAAATTAAATTTAGTGAAGAACATCCATGAATGCTTAATAGCATCTTTGTATTTGTATTTCATTAGATCTTGTTCTCTCTCTACAGTCATAATAATTACCCATTTATATGATGATTTAAGTTTACAAAGTACTTTCCTCACATTAGTTCATTCTAATGCTTTGTTATAGAGTTATATACTCTTATGAGAAGCAGCCTGATAGTAATGGTTAGAGAGTTGGCCTTTGAGACCTGAGTTCAAATGCTACCTTTGTCTGTAGAACACAACCTCTAGTCCAGTGATATCCAACTTAAATAGAAACAGACCCCTGTGACTTCATATTGACTTAGAAAAATCACAAATGTACATTATCTATGCATTATTGTGGGCCACCACTAGACCTGGAGTGAGGAAGACTTGAGTTCAGAATCCAGTCTCAGACACTTATTAATTGTGTGACCTTGAGCAAGTCACTTAACCTCTGTTTGCTTTAATCCACTGGAAAAGGAAATAATAAACCACTTCAATATCTTTGCCCAGAAAACCCCATGGATTGTGTTGGTATACTATGATCCACGGTCACAAAGAGTCAGACAAGACTGATCAACATGTTGTATTTTAATTTTATTAGAAATTTCTCCATTATATATTAGTCGGATTTCAATAGCACTCAGAGCTTTGAGGCTGCAACCCTGAGTCATTTGAATCCAGCTGAAAAAAAAAAGTGCTGACCTGCAAAGTTAGAGGTTTCCATATATGCCAATTGAGGAGATAGGAGCTCAAGCAGCTTCTGCTGCCGGTGGTCATAGCAATCAATACAACTGATAACTACCTAAACTGCAGGTAGATTGCAGCAAGGAGGGGAAAAGGAGTGGGGAGTTTGATAATATTGAGTAGATATATCTTTAATCACTATTGATGGGAGGGGAGGGCAAGGAGCAGGGGAGGGAAGCCAATTTTAAAAAAGCAAGGAAGTGAGAGGGTGGAGGCAAGTTGGGGAGAGGATATAAGGGGCAGGGAGCAGATTTAGGGTTCAAGCCCAGGTCCTTTGACACTCAAACCAATGCTCTTTCCACTACCCTACACTGCCTCCTATCGCTACTTTTATATCTTCTATCTCTCAATTCATAGGATCACCAGAGCTCAAAGGCACTTTGTGTTCATCTAGGCCAACTTGATCATTTTACAGTTGAGGAAACTGAGGCCCATAGGGGTTAAGTAACTCACCCAAGGTCACAGAGATAGTATCAGAAGTCAAATTCGAACTCAGGTCCTCTAACTCCAGAAAAAGTACTTTTTCCACTGTACCACAGGGCTTCCCTATTAGGGATATCCTTTTGGAGAAGGCTAGCCTCTGTATTACAGATACTAAAAGGAATTCTTTTGAAGGCCCTGCCTCCACCCCAAATAAGATAATTTTCTAGCAAAGGTTGAACTAAGCAGAGAAAAGAGGGAAGAGGAACTTTAGAATGTAGGGCTAGGCCAACAGCATGGCTGTAAGGGCAGGTTTCCTTCTAGTCTAGGATTCTTTAATTTACTCCTCTGACTTGCTGAGAAATGCTTGTGATCAGAAATTGAGATTCTAATCACACTGGGAGCTCCTTGAACACAGGGTCTGTATGTTCCTAATTAGCCTGGGAACTCTCTGAATATAGAGACTGTATGTCCTCCATCAGACTGGGAGCCCCCTGAGGGCATGGGTCATGTGTGTGTATGTGTGTGTGTGTGTGTGTGTGTGTGTGTGTGTGTGTATCCATCAGACTGGGAGATCCCTGATGGTATGGGCTATATGTCCCCATCAGACTGGGACACTCCTCCTCCCACTTTGAGAACAAGGACTGTATATCCTCCTATCATATTTTTACTCTGGTTTTCCTCCCTAGACCCCACTTGGGCTCCCTTAGCCCCACCCCCAATGAAATAGTCACTTACATCGAACCAACAGGTTGACTGTCTTCTTGGCTGGATTGCCCACATTATTAATGGCTGTGCAATTGTAGTAGCCAGAGTCCTGGGCTCGAACCGATGGGATGATGAGGGTGCCACCCTGGGCCCTGCTGCCTAGAGGTAAGGGACCTGGACCATGGGACCATAGCACCTGGGGCTGGGGGTCACCTCCAGTCAGGAAACAGTGCACTGTCACATTCTCCCCTGGGTTCACCACCAATGTCTCATTCACTGACAGCTTCAAGGCAGGAGGTGCTGAATAAGGCAGTAGGAAGAAGGTAGTAGAATGGTTATGGGAATTTGGGAAGCAGGGATTAGGGAAGAGGAGAGGGGATTGAGAGACACTAAAAGAGAGAGGAGAGGATTCAAGAATACCTGGGAGGAGGAAAGAGGGCTAGGGAAGGAATTAAGAGACAGGAATAGATCTGGGGAAAACTAGGCAAGAGGGGAGGGGATTGTAAGAGAAGGGTCTGGAGGAATACCAAAGGATGGTGGAAAGGTGGGCATTAGAGGAGAGACACTAGGAGAACACAGAGAGAGAGCGCATGCATGCAATGGTAGTATACTGGTGAAAGTTCAGTCAGGGTGGCTCCTCTGGGGACTAAAGACATGCTTTTGGACTAGGGGATTGTGCCACACCTTGATGTCCTACCTGTGGTGTTGGTGAGACGGAAGGTAATGGCCTTGTCAGGAATGCCACACACATTCCGTACAGACACCTGGCAGGTGTAGCTGGCATAGTCCTGGGGCCTCAGATTCTTCAGTTTTAGAACCTTGGTCTCCCCCTAGGAAGGGATCATGGATAGAGTGTAGTCGTAGTTATCCATTGATACCCACCGAGGGATCTGGGGCAGACTGGACTGGGCATACAATCTAAGGGATTTTGCTGGTCTCTAATCCTAATCTCTACCTTTCACACCTTCCCAGCCACCAGTCATCCTCAAGGAGCCCCATCCAGTGGGAAATGCTATACTCACCATACCTTCTATAGGTTTTCCTCCTTTCTCACTGTACCAACCCTCTTTCCCTGGAGCCATTCCCTGGCTCTGAGGTTGCCCTGTAGCACACCTTCCCTCTGTGGAATGAATAAGTGGACCCCAGGCCCCTGCCTTCCATCAATTCTATAAGCAACATCAGAGAGGTCTGTATTTCTCCTTCCCTATTCCTTACCACACTCTACCTTCCCCAGCATCCGCCTCCAACTTCCCCCCTCCAACATACATCGCTAAACAATCTAAAGGCCAGACCGCACTCAGAATTTATTAAGAATCGCCACAGTTCAGAGAGGTCCAAAACCTCAGGTCACTACTGCTTCTCCATGCAACCCTGGGCCCCCTTCCAAAGAGAAAATGAGATAAGGCTTTCCCTCCCTCCCATTGTTTTCCTTTGGCACACTGTCAGGAACATCTGTCTTCTATGCCTTTCTCTACAACACTCCATCCTAGAGATAGCTGCATATAAGTGGTAGAAGGATGGAAATGGGGAACTATCTCTGCTGACCTGAGTGTAGAGGGGTTCATAGATATCAACCCCATCATCCTGGCTGTGGGACAGGGTGCTGGAGCCCCGCTTCCAGATGAATCGAGCTGGTGGGTTGGAGTTGACGGTGCATCGAAGAAACACTGTCTTCTCCTGGTAGAAGCTACCACGAACATCACTCACTGTCTGGTGCACTGTTAACACTGGTTCATCCAGGTCTGGAAGAGCAGGACCCCCAAGGAGCTATCATTCCAGGAGGCTCTGAGGGGAGCTTAAACCCCACCTACTGCACCACTTAAGTAGGAGGGTTAAGCCAACCCTCTGGTCACTTTTGTCAGGGAAGTGACCAATCCCTCCAAGCTTTCCTACCTGAATTCTGATTCCCTGAGCTGAAATCTTCTTTTGCCCCTATTTCACTCTATCCTGAACCATTTATTTGTGCATATGTTATATTCACCCAATTAGTCTGTAACCTCCCTGAAGGCAGGGGAGAATAATTTTTCATTTCTGTATCCCATTCCTAGTGCCTACCATAGCTTTTGGCACATGGTAGATGCTGAAACAATGTTGAATTTAAATAAATTGAAGGTAAGGGTTTGGATTTGATGAATTCTTAAGATTCCCTTGGGATGCTGGACAGTCTTACCATCCCATGCCTCTCCTACCCTTCTTCCATTTATCATTTAGCTGTCCCTACTCAAGGACCTGAACACTCTATTTTAAAAATTTAGACCCCAATAAGACCATACTCAATGCCACAGCCCCTCACATCCCACCCCATCTTGAGGAGGGGTAGTTACCAAGTCCATGAGCAGAGTAGATGAGGGTCACAGTGAGTCCCCAGTTCTCTGGCCAGGCCCCAGTCCAGTTCCACCAGCATGAAATGGGGCCCCCTCAACCTCAGGGACCAGAGATCAGAGACTACAGGGTTCTTTTGCATGCCACATTCCCTAGCCTAGAAGCTGGCATGGAGAGGAGCGATGGAGATAGGTGTTGGTTAGCTTTAAGTAGGCAGGCTCCATTCTGTAACTTGTACCAGCTAAGATGGGCTTTTACTCTTATTTTTTTCTGTAAGGGCCCTAAACCTCAGAGAAGAAAACTCTTCAACTCATCTGTTTTAGCCTGAGCTGGCTTCTTCTCTAGAGCCCTGTACCAGGTAGGTGTAAACAGACACTGAATACAGGCACTGACAAGTGAGAGTAGGCAAGCAGGTCTCTGTGGGTACGGAGAACTGATGTCTGGCAGTAGGAGCAAGCCCAGGACATGATAGGTGGGGTGGGGAGCAGGAGACTTCTAAGTCCTTCCCAACCAAAGGTATCTTTCATTTTCTTTTCCCTTTCTTTCCTTCCCCTTCCTACTCACTCTCTCCTAAACTTCCTCCTCTGTGTGATGGTCACCTCCAAAGAACTGATGACCAACCACTTAGGGCCCCCAAGGGTGCTACATAGCTTATCCCTTTAGCAGAGGAGGTGGAAGGGGGTTAGGATGCAGGCTATTGCAGAGGACCTGGGCTGATAGTGGCTGATGGAGCTGGGATTGGGCAAGTGGGGGCAGGTGTCTGCCTCCCAGACTTACACTGCACATCTACTCGGATGGACTTGATCGCAGGGACCCCCACCCCATTCTCGGCTTTACAGTAGTAGCGGCCACCCTGTGTTCGAGCAATGCGCTCTATTCGAAGGGTCTCATTGAACACCGATGTCTCCTGGAACTTGTCTGAGGCGCTCCCTGCTGTCTTTGTCCACCGAACCTGAGGGAGAAGCAAAGGGATAGGATCAGATTCAGGGTCAAAGTCAGGCTGTGGAAAGCTCATATATCGGTCATCCAGCAGTAGCACCTCCCCCTACCACCTCCACTACCCCTCCTAACTATGCCTTTCACACTGTTTACGTCAGAATTGTCCAAGGACTCATATGTGGCATTAGGTATGCAGACCCATGAAAAAATGTATGTCAATAAGCTTACTATGTTCTAGGTTAAGCCAGCCTCAATGTTAAGGAAATGGTGCTTAACTGTACCCCAAGAGAACTGAGACTAACTTCCCACCACAACCAGCAAAGCTGCCCTGCCTAGATTCTGATCCCCTGAGCTGACATCTTAGACATATAAAGAGATACAAATATAAAAAGACATCTAGTCTTTCCCAATCATCCCACCCTTAGTTTCCACCAACCCCACTAACTACCTTATATTTATTTGTATTTGTTCCTTATATACTTATCGTTATACATGTTTCCCCATTAGAATGTAAGTTCCTTATCAGTACAGTTTCAACTTTTTAAATTTCTGTATTTCTAGCACCTAGAATGGAGCCTGAGCTATATAGATATAGATATATAGAGATAGATACATATCTATATATATACACATATATGTATGTATGTATATATATGTGTGTTTATATGTATATATATACACATATATACACTTAATCAATACTTCAGGATTGATAGATACATATAGATTTGTATCCAATCAAATCATTTAAAAAGATTCATGGGGTATTAACTGTTCAAGGCACAGTACTAGTGTTGTAGGCTATGCAGAGGTATCTAAATCAGTTTCTGCCTTCATGGAAATTACATTTTAAATGGGGAAATCAGACAGAAAGACACACACACACACACACACACACACATACACACACATATCTTCGGTCGTATTGAGCTTTAGGAATAGCTTGAGAAAAGACTTAAGGCAAGGAAATCAATGAAGAAACTGATGGGAGAATTTAGTCCAGAGGAGAAAAGGACATGAATTGAATGGAGAGAAAGGACAGATGGTAAAATGCGTTTGGAAAAATGATCAGATTTGACAACTGACTGCCCATGTGATGGCAGTGAGATGTTGCGGATGACATAGACTTTGCTAACCTGGAAGACCAGAATATTATGCCACAGACCAAAACAGGAAAGTTCAGAAGAAAGAAGAGCTTAGTGGAACAAGATAATATAATGAACTCTGTGAGTAGGATTATAATCCATAAAGATATATATATATGGCTGTCCCACCAAATAAAAGGATTTTTACTCATATCTACTGTCTCAGGACACAGAGCTGGACCTAAGGGATACATACAGCAGTCACAGGGTGATCTGGGGGGCAAGTTATAGATGTTGGTACCCTGGGAGTGGAGTATTTTCTCAACAGTATCTCTGCAACTACAGATGTGGGTCAAAGCTAAGTGAAAACTGCTCTGAGGGGGTCTGTGCCTACTTCAGAGAGGGAAAAGTTGGAAGTTTACACAGCCTCAGAAGACAACTTTGGGAAGAGACTGAATGTTGGATGATAACAAGTGAAGGAAATGGAGGGCTGTGTTGGAGATAAGCCCTTCAGATGACTATCACAGCAAGAACAGGATGTGACTCAACTTTCGACCCTCTGACTGGTTACAGTACTAATGACATCTCTTAAGCCCTGGGGTAGGAGCCCTCATTTTGGAGACCACTGCAGTTGGCAACGAGGAGCCATTGAAGATTTTTGAAAAGAGGAACGATATGATCAAAGCGGTATTTTGGAAAGATTAAAATGGGAGATTAAGGTATTTGGAGGAAAGATTAGAGGGAATTAGAATGAATTAGAAGGATTAGTTTGGAGGCTAGGAGACTACTTCACAGTCCAGACCATAGGGGATGAGGGCCACTGGGACTAGAAATGAGCCAAGTGAAGAAAAAAAGAAAGAAACCTTCACAAATAAGGCATGTAAAAAATGTACTATGTTCAATACTATGGTTTCCTTTCCATATTTGATAATAAAAGTGAATAGCAGGCAAACTAGAAACATTAGGAAAAATGATTATGCTAGAGGTGGGGAGATGGAACTGTAAAAAGGGAGTGATGGACAGAATGATGATATCACTGAAAGTCAATATACAAACACAGACTAACACAGATGTAGATATGTACACATAGCCATGGGCACACAGCTGTGGGTTCAGATCAGTCTGGACACAGAACTGCTGTGGATCCTGACCCAACGCTTCCTCTCTGGCACTAGCGAGGGCTCTTTCCTCTTTTACAAGCAAGGTTTGATCCAAAAGAGACTGCTTTGACTAGCGACACTGTTTCTAAACAAACTCAAGGGAAAGAGAACACATTAGCAAGGCCCTTCACACACCATTTTATTCAATTCCCTGCCTCAAGGTCAAGCTGTTTAAGTTTCTGTTCTATTTCCAAAAATCTCCTGAGAATGGCAGATATTTCCAGACAAAGCCAATGTGTGTTTGGCACCTAGCTAGAGAAAAGGATTGAGCCTGTGATTTCATTAGCATGGAGAACTCCCTAGACCAATGTAAGTCCAAACCTACTCAATAATTTCTAGATTTATAGATAAGGAAATGGAGGATAAGATGGTTTAAGTGATTTTTACCCAGTCACAGTAAGTATCAAAGGCAAGGTTTGAACTCTGATCTTCCTGATTCAAGTCAAGCATTCTATCAACTGCGCAGAATGTGAGCTCCTTGGAACGGGGCCTGTCTAGATCAGGAGTGGTCTTCTAGGTCCTTGGGTGCTACTTTTGACTGAGTCCAAAATTTACAGAGCAAATCCTTTTATCAAGAGGATTTGTTCTGTGAACTTTGATGCAGACTCTAGATTTTCTATGTATATACCAGTGCTTGGCATTCAAAGACTTTTGTAACCTAGCCCCCTGCTTCTTTTCCAGTCTTTTTTTTTTCTTTTGAGGCAGTTGGGGTTAAGTGACTTGCCCAGAGTCACTCAGCTAGTATGAAATGTCTGGGCTAAGATTGGATTTAAACTCAGGGCCTCCTAACTCCAAGACCAATTCTCTATCCATTGCCCCACCTGGCTACCCTCTTTGCCAATCTTCTCACACCTTGGTCCCCACCACATACTCTTCAGTCCAATGACACTGGCTTCCTGGATGTTCCACAAATAATACACTCCATCTCTCTGCTCTGGACATTTTCCTAAGTTGTCCTCCATACCCAAAATGATTTCCCTCCTTATCTTCACCTCCTGGATTCTCTGACTTCTTTTAGGTCTGAATTAAAATCCCTTCTTCTACAGGAAACTTTTCCCAACCTCTCTTAATTGTAGTGCCTTCCTTCTCTTAACTGTTTCCTAATTATCCTGTTTATAACTTGTTCACACATACGTGTTGACTTGTCATCTCTCTGATTAAATAGTGAGCTCCTTAAGGGCAAGGACTGCCTTTTGCCTCTTGAGTATCCCCAGTGCTCAGCACAACACCTGGCACGTACCAGGCACTTAATAAATCCTTATTAACTCATTGACTTAGAAAGTACTTAAAATTGTTTTCCATTCCATTTCCAAATAGGAGCTCAATAAATGTTTATTGTTGATCTACTATGAGAATAATGATTATCTTTGTGTTTTGAGTAACTAATTTATTACGAACGAGAGATAGATTTATTGAGGTCATGGAATTTTTGGGAAGTGACAGTAATATTATTTTTTAAAAGAGCATCAATAAATATATATAAAAAGAAAAAATAAAGGGAATCCACAGTTTTCTGTTTTAATATCTTCTAACCCCATGTCAAGAATTCCTTCCTAGTGTCCAACCATAATAATTTCTACTACAGCTTAAGACCATTTTCTCAGTGGGAAGGAGAATAGCAGTTGAGTACCAAATTCTTCCCATGCTTCTCCAACCTCTCTGTGAAACAACAGCTGACAATAACCTTTCTCCACCTCATTATTCATAGTACTGGGCTGCCCTTTCTTTATATAACACTAAAGTTTTTCAAGTATCTCATTTTATCCTCATATCAAGCCTGCTTGGTGGATTTTATGGGTATTACTCTCACAGGCATTTTTCAATTTAAGATATCAATGTGCCCTAATCAGTCTGATCTAGGGTATAGTTTGATAACTGCCTTCCTGGTTTGAGCTTTGAAAGATCTTCACCAACACTTGGGGTCTGATCAGTACAACTAAAGGCTTACCCCTGGTTGAACTCCTGCGGACAGTTACTGGTCCCAGACAACTGTCAGCCTCTACCGACTAACTGATTCATTAAAAAAAGAACTTCAATTCAGTCTCGCTCTTGCTTCCAGCCCCATGTTCTGGTTACTTAGCTATAGACCTGAGCCCCAGTTTGTGTCCTGAGCCCAAGGTCCTGATCTGGTGTTAAAGTAACCAAGCTATGGGCTCACTCTTACCTTTGAGGCCTTAGGAGGAGAGGTGAGGAGAGGAGGGAGGCCTGTTTAGTACAACAACATGGAACTAGGAGTCAGAAGATATGTATTCAAATCCTGACTCTCCCATGAATACCCTATGTGACTATAAGCATCACCCATTTTTGTGAGCCTCAGTTTCCTCTTCTGTAAAATGTGAGCAGTGGACTGGATGAGACCACTAAGCTTTTTTCCAGTCTATGAATCTATAAGATACAGAGATGGGGAAATAATTGGACAATTAAGTCTGTGAGAAAAAGCTAGAAGTACTAAAGGTGAGGAAGATATCATTCATAATACCTGACATTAACAGGACACTTTACAGTTTACAAAACACTTTACTTACATTTTCTCCTTTAAACCTTACAACAGCTCTGATCAAAGGACTAATTAGAATGAGGGTGAAAAACAGGATCATGAGTGAGCAGAGGCCTTTGATCCAACCTACGGTAAGGAAGAAAGCGTTACCTGAGGTCGTGGGTGCCCAGTGACAAGGCACTGCAAAACAAGGGTATCCCCCTCACGAATAGTGTAGACACGTTCACTGATGTTGTCCTCTTTCACTACACATGCCTGGCCTGCATGGACAATCTGAGCCTGAGCTGGAGCTGAGGAAAAAGAAGGAAGGGAATATTAGAGAAAAGAAGAAGGGGAAAGGGAGAAAAGTGAGTGGGTCAGGGAAGAAGGAGATGTCTAAGGATAAATCCAAGTCCCAGGATGACAGGTAGACAATAGAGAGATGACTTGATTCATGGGACTCTCCTATATCAAACTCTCCCAGGATCTAGGATCCCAAGAAAAAAAGAATGTTTTCAAAAATTCTTCTACATGCCCCAGCCACCAATCCAGAGAAGGTGTGGGAAATGAGGTTAGGGTTAGACTGTGCCCTTTCCCTACAACGAATCAAGCCAAATCTCATCAACAAAAATTTATTAAGGCTCACTGTTGGTCAGGTACTATGCTAAGCACTGGGGATCTCAAGAAAGGCAAAAAAAAATAGTTCTGGTCTTCAATTCCCCCATTCCAATGGGGGAAGATACATAAAAAGGAGGTGAAATGGAAAGAGTAGAAAGAAAGTACCCTATTAGTGGTATGATGGCAAAGTCCAGAGAATGAAAAAAAATGGTTGATCTGGGTACTCCCTCAAAAGTAGCAGTTCTAGGAGAAACTTACCAATGACAGAAGTGGGACATAGGAGTGAGAGGAGAAGGCAGCTGAGTCACTATGTCAAAGTCTGAGAATGGTGGATAACTACTTTGGATCCTTCCTCAAAATGAAGGTTTTGAAATCTCTCTTTTATCCTACATCTCTGTTACCCCTATAGACTCAGTCTGAAGTATACCAATTTGCATTTGGATTCATACTACCATAGACTCCCCTATTCCTTGTGGGTGTGGGAGCAGGGAAGGAAGGATGGGACAGTGGATATTCTATACACCCAAAGAAGGCAGGGTCTATGTCTCTTCCACCCAACAAAGAGCATCTGAAGACAGGAGTTGTAGCTCCTCTACCAGACTGGGAGTCCCCTAAAGGCAGGAATCACAAATCAATCAACTAAACTTTATTAAGCATATGTTAGACACTGTGCTACATGTTAGAACTGCAATTATAAAGAACAAAATAATCCCTACACACAAAGAGCTTACTTTTAAATGGGGGGTACTATATATTTGAATATAGGCATGCAGAAAACATATACAGAATATATGTTCTATATACACAGCATAAATATAAAATGAATAAATACAAAAATAAATACAAAAAAGTTTGGGATGGAGAACACTAAAAAAAAAAAAATGATCCCATTACCCAAGAATTTCTCCTTTCCTCCCCTTCCTTATCTCACATCATTGAGACATCTTCCCCAGTATCTCTTTCCTACTGGTCTCATTTAAAGAGGTGGCCTTTCTCCTTGCCAAAGCCAGCCCCTCTTCATGCATCCTTGATTCCATCCTCTTCCAATCTCTCTAACAGATTGCTTTCTCCCCAATCTTCCCCACTCTTTTATCTTTATGCTCTCCCTAACTCCCTAACCAATATCTACAAAACAGGCCTATCCTTTAAAAAAAATCCACACTTGATCCTATCATCCTGATTAGATGCCTATCATCCTTTATCTCTTTTTTTTTTTCTGAATAAATTACTTGAGAAAGCAATCAACACTAAAGGCTTCTACTTCCTCTCCTCTCACTCTTAACTCTCCGTGGTCTGAATTGACCTCATCATTCAACTTTTTTCAAAGTTACCAATGATCTCTTAATTGCCGAATCTTGTAGGCATCTCTCAACCCATGCCCTTCTTGACTTCTCTGTTGTATTTGACTCCATTTATCATCTCTAGATATTCTCTCTTCTCAAGATCTTCATGACATTTTCTGGTCCTATCTGTCTGACGGATTCTTCTAAACCTCCTTTGTTGGTTCTCCAATCATATCCAATCCACTGTCAAATCTTAGCATTTCTCCCTTCGCCGGCATCCCCTTCTCTCCATTCATATTGCCACCACTCTGGTACAAACCCTCATCACCTCTCACCCAGACTTATCTCTGCCTCAAATCTCTCTCTATTCCAATCCATCCTCCACTCCACTGACAAAGTGATTACTTTAAACCATTCATCTGTCCATGTAACCCCCTGGTCAAAGAATTCCAATAGCTCTCTTTCCCTCCAGGATCAAATATAAATTCCTCTACTTAACATTTAAAACTCTTCATACACCTCCCCCTTCCTGTCTTTTCAGTATTCTTACACTTTATAACACCTTGCCATCCAAATTTACTGACCCACTTTCATTCCTAATACACAATATCTCATATACTACCGCCTATCTCGGTGCTTCTGCAATGACTGTCTCCCATGCCTGGGATGGTCTGCCCTTTTAGTTCTCTACTTCTCAGTTTCCTGGGCCTTTTTCTAAACTCAGATCAAAGCCCAAAGTCCTTCCCCAATACTCCCCAAGCTTCTAATGTCTTATCCTCTCATATTGCCTTCTTTCTATTATGTATAAATCTTTGAGATCAAGAACTGTTTTTTTCTTTCTTTGTTTCCTTAGTGGTTAGCACAGAAAATGGCTAATAACAAGTGCTTAACAAATGTTTGTTGACTGGTGACTGACTTGGGGATCAGGAATGGATGGCTTTTTTGCCGAAGAGGATGGGAGGGGAGTAATGTCTAACAGGCTGCGTAGATATGTAGGCTCCAGATTACAAAGGGTTTAAAACAATAAATAGGATTTTTTATTTCATCTCAGAAGCAATAGGAAGCCACTGGGATTGATTATTGAGTTAAGGAGTCTTATGGTGGCAACAGTGTGGGGATGAACTGGAATGGAGAAGAGACTTGAGGTTGGGAGGCCAATTAAGTGAGAAGAGATAACGGTCTGAACTAAAGTGGTAGTTGTATGAATGGAGGACAGCAGTTGGATACTAGAGATGCTGTAAAGGTAGAAATGGCAAAATTTGGCAACTAGTTGGATATGTGAAGTGAGAGAGTGAGGAGCTGAGAATAATTCCAACATTAGGAGATTGGAAGGATGGTGAGGTCTTCAATAGAAATGAGAATTTGAAAGAATGAAGAGTTAGATCAGGGTAAGGATAATGAGTACAGTTTCGTACATGTTGACACTGAAACGTCTCAAGGGCATCAAGTTTGAAATGTCCAGTAGTCAAATAGTTATCTGGGACTGAAAAGTCATCTGCATAAAGAAGATAGTTAAACCCACTGGAGCTTAAGAGGTTATCAAAAAAGAGAGTGTAGAGGGAGAAGAAAAGAAAGGCTAGGACAGAACTTTAGGAACATCCACAGCTAGAGGAGTGACATGATGATGTCTTTTCATCAGCCTAAGATGGTAGGAACCATGTCTCCTCTCATCAGAGTGAGAGATCCCCAAGAGTAGGGACTATGTCCTCTCTCATCAGATTGAAGGCTGTTTTCTTCCTTAATCCTTAACCCTCTCCATACTATGCACACACACACACAATCCCCAGTACACACAGGGTTCTTTGAAAGGATGATGTTCAATCCAAAGTTGACTTTGAGCAATGTACTTTTGAGTTGGTCCCAACTTGGAAAAGACTGGGTGGGTATGATTTTGCAGTGTCATAGGATAACAGAATCATAGATTTAGAGCTAGAAGCAAACTTAGAAATCATCAAGTCCAACAATTCCATTTTATAACTGAGGAAAATAAAGGAGAGGTCAAATGACTTTGCCAAGGATCATACTGCTAGTGTTTAAGGTGAGATTTGAACCCATATCTTCCTAACTTCAAATTCAGCGACCTACCAATTAACCCTTATTATACCTTCAGTGAGCCCTCAGGTGTCCACCATCTTCCAGGACAAAGCTCCTTGTTTCCTGACCCTAGTGTCCTAGAAGGAAACCATTCTCTGTACCTGCATCCCACTTCAGCTGTATGAGCTGGAGAAAAGGGAAAGATCTCAGATTCTTTGCTGGAAACTACGCAATCTCTAGCCTATGAGTCCTTAATTCGTTGGTCACTCATTTCACAGTTGAGAAGATTTGAGAAGTAGTGGAGGGAGAATAGTGGGCTTAAGATAGAATGGTCCCTCAAAGGAGGCCATATAAGGGGAGCTCTTTGAGAATAGGGACTTAACTGTCTATTTGAGAGTTACAAGATCACAGAATTGAAATATGATCTCAGAGTTGAAATAGACCTCAATGATCATCTACTCCAACACAAAGATGAAAAGAAATCCCTTCTATGTCATTCACAGATGATTATCCAGCCTCCAAATGAAGACCCTCACTGCCTCCCCCCTCCCTCTCTCCACCCTACCTCATAAGGGGAACATGCCAATGATAACAGCTAACATTTGTAAAGTGCTTTAAAATTTATGAAATGCTTTATATGTGTCATCTTATTTGGTCTTTAGAACAATCCTTGTGAAGGTGTTCTTTTTATCCTTATTTGACAAATGAAGAAACATAGCTAGTATGAGTCATATATGAGTCACATAGCTAGTAAGTTCAAATCCAACTTCAGACTCTATGACTGGTCAAGTCTCTTTGTCTTTGCCTCAGTTTCCTCATTTGTCAAATAAGGATAAAAATAGTACCTCCATAAGGATTGTTCTAAAAACCAAATGAGATAACATATGTAAAGCATTTTGCAAACCTTAAATCACTATATAAATGCCAGCTATTATTATTAATATTTTCCCTCTCCTGGTGGTAGTGGTGGTGGTGGTGGTGGCAGCATGTGTGTGTGTGTGTTAAGTCTTCATTTGGAGGCTGAATGATCACTTGAGAATGATATAGAGGGCATTTCTATTCAGCTTTGTATTGGAGCAGATGACTCTGAGGTCCCTTCCAATTCCAAGGCTGATTCTGTGATGCTGGAGCTCTCAATCTGATGGGACAGAGAGTAAGTTCCCATCCTCAAAGAACATGTCTCAGGTCTAGCATTCTATCCTCCAAATTCAACTAGCTGTCTTAGAAGTTATAGTGTCCTGAAGTAGCTGATTCCATATTTAAATAGCTCTAATAGTTAGGAAGATTCTTCTATTGAATCAACATCTGCTTCCCAGAATCTTCTACTCATTGCTCCTACTTCAACCTTTGGGGTCAAATCCCCTTCTACATGAAAACTAGTCTAATGCTAAAAGACACCTCTCTTTTCCCTCTCCTAAATCTTTTCTTTTGCAGGATAAATATACCCAGTTCTTTCATCTAAACCTTATAGCATCATAGTCCTAGAACTGGAAGCAATCTCAAGGGCCACCTAGTACAACTACTTTATTTTATAGTTGAGGAAATTGTTGAGACCTGAGTTGAGATTTGTCCAAGGTAACACAGGTAGTAAGACAGAAGTGGCGTTGAACCAAAACAAAGTCATCTGACTTTAGAGTCAGTGTTTTTTCCCCTGTACCACACCGCCTTCCTTAAGCACTTATGATCCCCTACTTAAATTTAAATGTTATCTCTGATTTCTATGGAATCGTCTCAAAGAAAACATTCATTTGCCCTTACGATGAGTAGTCCTGATGTGAGGGAGTCATTCAGCTCCCTGTTCAAGTCAGCCTCGTTCTTGACTCCAGTATGACCTCGGGACACCTGTTACTGTTAAGGTGGCTGTCATCATGAGAGAAATGGAGAGAGAGGAAGACATACAGAGTGGGAAGGCAATTTTTTCCAACCTACCGTCTGCTATTTTCCTATGTCAACTAATTAATTTTGCTAACAAAGGTTTTGAAATCTTGAAAGTGCTGTCAGCACACTAAATTAAGTACCCCAGGGCAAACCCCCTTCACCCTGCCCTAGTTTAGGTTCTTCACATAAGTAAACAAAAAATCAAAAAAGATGCTTTTCTTTTCTATATCCCCTTCTATTTTCCTCCCTCCCTCTCTCCCTTTTTCCTTTTCTTCTTTCCTTTCTACTTTTAAAAAATATAACTGAGCAAGTAAGTATACAGTTATGATTCTACCAATTTCATTCTACATCATTTCATTGTGATTGTATGCTTCATATTTATCATTTTTGTGGCACTATAATACTCCATAGACTGTCTTTGAAGGCATGGATTATGACACATCTTATACTCCTTTGGTCTTCTTGAGGTCAAGGGATTTGTCTCTCTCTTCACACTGGAGGCTTTCTGGGAGCAGAGACTATGTCTCCCAAACAGACTAAGTGCTGTCTTGAGGGCAGGGAATATATCTTTCCAATTAAACTAAGGGCCTCTTGATGACAGAGACTGTGTCTCTCTGTCATATTGGGAGCAACATGGAAAAGAAGGAACTGTGTTCTCTTTCCATCAGCCTAGGGAATCCACAGAGACAGGAACGAACTTTCTTCCATTCCCTCCCCACTCCAGAGGGGAGGATGATACAAGAACATAGTCCTTGAGTTCATGGCCCCTGGGTGTGGGATGCTGTCAGGATAGCCAATCCAAGACCAACCCCCAGCAAGAATAATAGTTCTAAGAGAATTATGAAAGTTTCCCTATGTGCTCAAAACACAGTTTTTAGAATCCCAGAAACATTTTTCCTTCCCCTATTTCAAAGCTTTTAGTTTTTTCTCAAACTTTTATTTTTAAAGTGGTTTGCCCAACTTCAGAAGCCTGCTGTATTTCTCACCTCTCCCTTGGTTGCCCTCCTAACCCTTAATGTACTCTAGGAAGGTGCCTCTCCTCCAAGCTTGGAGGCAAACACTTTTTACCACCAAGTGAATGCAGCAATGCAAGCTCTAATAATGACAATAAAATAACAACATCAACTTAAATATATATAGATACTTGCCTATGCATTCTTTCATTTGATTTGTCTTGGTGCCATAGTGCATAGACAGCTGGATGTGAGTCAAGAAGACCAGTGTTCTAATCCTGCCTCAGATACTTACTAGTTTTGAGAATCTGAGCAAGGTACTTAGTTGCTCTCAGCCTTGGTTTCCTCATCTGAAAATGAGCACAGTCATAGCACCTACATCACAGTATTGTTGTGAGGGTCAGAGGAGATGATGGGTATGATCTGCTTCGCAAAGCCTTCAAATTCTATATAAATGCCTTTGATTTCTTGTCCCTTTATTTCTTTGTACTTATAATATGTTATTATCATTATTTCCCATAACAGAAGCACTGAAGTACAGTGAAAAGAGCCCAGGATTTGGAGTCAGAGGAACTAGGTTTAATTTCTACCTCACTGAATATCCGTGTGACCCTATGAGAGTCACCTCACATTTCTGGGCCTCAGTTTCCTCATCTGTAAAAGGGAGGCATTGGACTAGATGACCTCTAACATCTCCTCTCTGTCTAAAATCTCAGGGACAAATCATACTTTTGGGAATGTGTGTGTTTTGTCCTTGTCTTGGAGTCATTGATCTTTGTTCCAGACTTGTGTCCAGTACTAACTACTGACTCACTGTAGGCCTTGGTTTCCCCATTTGTGAAAAAGAGAGTCTCATCTCTGCCTGATCTGAAGACCTAAGGGGATCACAGTGACAGTGAAATCATAGACTAGATGGAAAATGCTTTGTCAAGTACAAGGGCTCTACAATGCTGTGGGTTGTGATCTTAGCCTCCAGCAAAAAGCTTTTAAGTGCCTGTCATGCCTGGCAGGGAGGGTCAAAGACATGCTGTCAGGATGCCCTGAAGTCCAGTATCAAACAATGGGTCATTGCTAAGGGAGTCTGGAGGGCAGACAGAGCAACAGCAGCGCCAGCAGCATCAGCCTGAAAGGAGGACAGCCAAGAGGAATGAATAGGGGTAGAGGAAGGGGGAAATCTGGGTGAGCAAAGACTTTAGGCTCACTTGGAAGCAGATGGAAAGGCAGTCACCAGTGGACCCAGGATCTATAAGCTGGGATGAACTCTGAAACAATAACTCTGTCCACTATTTACAACTGTATATATAGAGTCAGGGTGGGCGTGAAGATTATCCAAAAGTCTTGTTTCCTAGGGTAAAGTAGTACCTTGGAAAGAGCATCAGGCCTGAATTCTAATCCTGGCTCTGCCACTAACTTAGTGAGACCAACAACTTAATCTGTCTGAGTTTCAGTCTCCTTATCTGCACTTAGTATGATGTCTAGCACAGAGTAGGTGCTTAATAAATGCTTATTGATTGATTAATCTGTAAAGTAGGGACCCTTCCACGATAACAGGATCCTTTTCTGTGTGTTACATCCTCAGTGGAGTGTGAGCTACTAGAGGATAGAGTGTCTCTTCTTCTATGTTCTGTGTCCCCAGAGCCTTGTACAAATAATTGTTGAGCTACATGTGATACTGAGATGAACAGATAAATCAGTACGGATATGAACCCCGCCCAAAGGGGCTTGGTTGCCTCAAACCCTAGGATAGAGTTTATAGGAACATTTAGGATAGACATTAAATAAACATCACCAATACATTATAGAAATGCTGGTGAATGGGAGTCTAACATAGTCAATAGAGCATTGACCTTAGAATTCAAAGACCAGAGTCCATTCTGTCACATAATAGCTATGTGACCATACGCAAGACACTTAACCTTACTACCCCCAGGCACTCTTTAAGTCAATAAAATACCAGAGAAATTGATGCTCTGCATATATGGAAGGAGTTTCCACACCTCAGAGTCCCATATATTGACCCAAGGATTAGTGCACAGAGGGTTAAGAGGAAGAAAGAGAAGAAACATTTGGATAGGACCTTCAATGTGCCGGGCACTGTACTAAGTTGTTCTCCTTCTCTCCCTCCACCTCTGCTTCTTCTCCTCTTTTGCTTTTGTTTCTTCTTCTCCTTCTTCTTCCTCTTCCTCCTGCTTCTTCTCCTCCCCCAATAATCACATTTGATTATCTTTTACAATTGAGGAAACTGAGATAAACAGAGGTTAAGTGACTTGTCCAGAGTCACACAGCTAGTGTCTGAGAACTGTTTTGAACTCAGGTCTTCCTGTGTTCTATCCACTGTACTACAAGCTGTCTCAGCAATATCCACTTTGCCACCAGGGACACACGTGTGCTCTCTGTCTCTCCTCTCTTTATTATCTTGGAGACTCTGGGGATAAAGGGTATGTTCATTCCATTCTAGGTAGCCACAATCCACAGACAAATATAATAGTCCCTTACATTTATAAAGGATTTCATGTTTTCCAAAACTTTTATTTCCACAAGCTTTTTCTTGCCTCATAAAAATTCCTAGAGGTAAGCAAGGGCATGTATCCCCTCTTGCCTACTTTACAGATGAGGAGATCGAGACCTGGAAGGGCAGTGACAAGCTCTAGCTCACACAGAGTTAATAGTGATGTAAACCAAAGAACTCAAGTCTCTTGACTCCCGGCCCAGAACTCTTCCCACTGTACCAGGCTGATCGGAAAAGCAAAAGGCTTCTCGTGGATAAACAAGTCTTGGAGACGAGTACCAGATCTAAGTCCATTCCTAACTCTCTCTTCTTGGTCCATTCTGGCCAGCCCCTAAAGGATCAGAAATTTAGTAAAAGAGCTAATGCCAGAATGTCGAGGCAGGAAACTGCAGCTCTCAGCAGGGAGATCATGTCTGGTTTATCAGGGCCTTCTCTTCCTTCCTAG
Source organism: Bettongia penicillata ogilbyi (assembly GCA_023548195.1). NCBI lineage: Eukaryota > Metazoa > Chordata > Mammalia > Diprotodontia > Potoroidae > Bettongia > Bettongia penicillata. The sequence goes on along the minus strand of JAJHZJ010000131.1, from coordinate 4,522,677 downwards.
AAATCCTACCGAGTAGCCACAGCTTCAAGATTTTATGTCATACAGTATTCTGCACTGTCTGCTAGGATCCTCCAAACTGAACCTGAATTCATAAAATCTTACAGTCATGGAATGTGAGAATCACAAGACCCATAGAATTTTAGAGTTGAAGGGACCTTATTGAGGGTCACCTAATCCAGTCGCAAAATTAGTGGGTCAAATTCCATTAAGGCTATGCTGTCTGCCAAAGGGATGCTGCTATATACTGTATGTAGGTAGGCCTGGATTGTTGGGAAGACTTTACCACTTAACTGGCATAAATTTGGGCCTTCTCCTGATAGAGCATTCAGAAAGGCTATAAACAGGATTGCACTGTCCATGGTACCTAGTAGCTCTCAAGGAGCATCTCTATTTCCCATAAGCACTTGCTCCTGTGTGAATATTCCCCTATAGACAGTGACTGCCAAGGTAATTTCTAAGGTAATTTGACAGCAAGTAACAGGAAGACATGGTGGGGTAAGGAGAGGAGGAACTCCAGACTTGATTTTGGATTCTTTTCTCCTCATCTTTTCTTGGAAGCCACCACAGCAGACTGGTAGGTCTTCAAATGGAAATTTCTTTAGCTTGGGAGATAAAATTCCATTGTCCCTGGTTTTCTAAATTAATTAGTCAACATTTACTAGGCACTTAATCTATGGAGAGCACTGTGCTAGAAGTTTAAGGAGATGTGTTAAGATTCGACTCTGCCTCTGACCTTGTAGAGTTTACCAAGACGTATATTGTCCACCAGCCCCACCTTTCCATACTCCAGAAATAAAAAACACCTGCATTTAGATTAAGGAAAAAATGAGTTCTCTATCAGTTGAGGTGTTTGAGCAGTGACTGGAAGACCATTTATTGAGGATGTTGTAGATGGAATTCTTGATGTCTGGTAAAGATCGAGTTGACCCCTGAGGTCCCTTGAATCAATCAAAAAATATTTATTAAGCTCCTATTATGTGCCAGCACTGCACTAGGATCTGAGGATACAAAATACAAAAGTGAAACATTCTTTTACTTTAAGGAACTTACATTATTTAGGGAGGCAGACATACACAGCATGTAACATTCCAGCTCTCAACTCCATTCAGGGCAGGCTGTGCCCATTCCTGGAATGTTCTCCTTCCTCACCTCTGCTCCTGGCTTATTCAAATATCAACTAAAGTCTAACCTTCTTCAAGAAGCCTTTCTCAGTCTGCCTTAATCTTAGTGCCTTCCCTCTGAGACTATCCCCAATTTATTCTGCATATTTTATGTTTGTACATAGTTGTTTGCATTTCATTTCCCTTAGACTATTAGTTGCTGAGCAGAGACAGTTTTGATTTTTTGTTTTTCTCTGTGTCCCCAATACTTACCACAGTGCCTGGCACATAGTAGGACCTTAATAAATGCTAGCCAACTGGTTTATATGCAAAATAAGTGTATATTAGGCCGTTAAGAGGGGAGGGACCAGTAGCTGGGGGGATGGAATTAGGAAAGGCCTTATGTAGGAGGAAGCATTTGAGCTGAGCTTGGAAAGAAACTTGGTGTTCTAGGGGGAACTCTAATTCTATGACTGTGTAATATGTGAGAGATGGGGACAATCTGCAGCCAGGATGATGACCAGATGAATAAGGGAGAGTTGGCTGTATTTGCATCGTTGATTGAAATCTCAGGTCAAGCAAACCGAAAGAGGCTAGGAGCTGACTATAATATCCTTGAAGGCAGGGGTCATTGACCTCTCTTTCAGTTTTATTAAACACCCGCAATGCAGCAGGGCTGCTAATCCATGTGCTAACAAGACACAGAGAAGTGTAAGACAGGTCCCTGTCCTCTAGAAGTCTAGCTGGGGAGACAGGACATGAACAGGTACATAAAAAGATGAAACAACATTATGAGGCAGCATATGGTGAGCAATGAGAGAAGCGAGGGCTTTAGGAGTTCAGAGGAAGGAGAGACCATATGTTCAGACCCTCTTGTCATATTTCTTAGTTTCTCCCTCCTTCCCTGACCCCAAGTATTTAACATGGTGCTGGGCACAACATCAAGAACCTCTCTTTAGACTTTGCTGGATAGATCCAGTGAGCCATGTTCATCGGCCTTTCTCAGAAGCCGCCCCTCCCATTACCCCCCCCACCTCTGCCCAGCTCCTCTGCGCAAGAATGTTTATTGATCCTTTTATGCATGTAATGCAAATGGACACTTAATAATTTAACTGAGTTAACGGTGTTGAAATATTAACGGGCTTTTCTCTTTTAATTAGCAGCAGAGTGAGCCCCAGTCATGAGCCTGGGAGGCTGCTTGGCCGAAGGGCACCTGGCCAGTACCTTTCTAGACTTACGGTTGGAAGAAGCCTAGGAACCCAGGCTGAGAGGGGGGCCTTGTGGGACCTCATCAGAGGACTAGGCCCTCCTGCCCCCATCAAAACACTCTTCCCACAGCAAGACTGATGATAAGCCCTTCCCTGGCTCAAATGTCTAAGTCCAGCTGTGCTTTTCACTGCTGCCAGGACATACTGGCATAGAGCCCCCACACAAGGTAAGTTGCAGAAAATTACAGGCCTGCCTGGAGGCAAGGGGATGAACCAGACACCTGCTGGAGGGCCCTAGCAGCTAATGAGGTTCGGGTGCAATGCTGTTTAAAACAGGTCCCAACTTCACTGGAGGTGAAGCTTTAAAAAGTCAGTAAAAATTATTTATTATGTGCCAGGCACTGTACTGAGTACTCAGGATACAAAGAAGGGCAACAGCCCAGTCCTTGCCCTCAAGACCCCACAGTGGAATGGAGGAAACAACATGAAAACAACTATGCACAAACAAGATAGATACAGTGAAAGTGGAAAATAATCTGAGAGAGAAGCTCCAATAAATGAATGATAAAAGAAATGTATTTATTAAGCACTTACCACTCTTTTTTTGTTTTTGAGGTAATCGGGGTTAAGTGACTTACCTAGGGTCACACAGTGAATGAGAGTCTGGATCTGGATTTGAACTCAGGTCCTCCTGACTGGAGGTCTGGTGTTCTATTCACCTAGCTTCCCCTTAAGCACTCACTATCCATAAAGCATAGTTCTAAGCACTAGAGTTACAAGCAAGATAATCCCTGCACTCAAGGAGCTCACAGCCTAATGAAGGAGACAACACAAATAGACATTTTCAACTACAACGACAAGTCAGATGAAAAGCTCCCATGCTTAGGGAGCAGTGGCAAAAACAAATCATAATCCCTTCTCCTGAATGCCATTTCCACAGAAAAAAAATGACATCCGTTTCTGGTGCTGAAATATTTGATAGTACCAAGGACTTTCTTATCTAGATCATCTGTAGGTGTGGCTGTAACGTTGCAGGCACTTAAAGATTGCCTCCCAGGACGATGGCCAAGGGCACAAGGCACAAGGCTCTTGGGTTCAGGGTTCAGGGTCCTGGGATGTCTCTGTCAAAGTCTGAGGGGAAATAGTGTTTAAGGTGGTGATGGTCTGACTTGTCTGACACATGCCACCTCCTATTTATCTCAGGACACCTTGAGGAGAGCTCATTGTGTATGTGGGGGCAGGACAGGGTGACTTGGTCAGCTCTGACCTTTAATAAAATCATGCTGGCAGCCAAAAGGGGAATGGACTGGAGTAGGGAAAGACTGGAGGCAGGGAGACTAACCAGAAGTCTATTTAACAGTGCAGTCATGAGGTGCTGCTTCAGCCAGACTGACTTTCCTGCTTTATGCATAGCAGTGGGTTGGCAGTTGATGTTGATTGCTAGCCCCTTCTCCACAGGAGTTATTTCCCTGGATGATGGCTGGAAACAAGACTGATGGTTTAGGACTAGTACTAACAGTGGTGGAGGAGGGTGGAAGTTATGGGAAAGACCTTGAAGAAGTCGTGATTTCAGCAAAAGTGGAAGAGAAAAAGCATTCTGGGTGGGAGGTGGGGGGGAAAGAGTGAGGGGGGGCATCCAGTGCAAGATATGTTGGTAACATGTCCTGCGTGAGGAACATCAAGACTGCTGCTGGATTGTAGAGTACATGGAAGGATAAGTAAAGTATATGATGACTGGAAAGGTAGGATAGAGACAAGTTGTGAAGAGCTTTCATTATCAAACAGAGGATTTTATATTCAATCCTGGATGTAATAGGGAGTATGCAGGGTAGCTCATTGTGTATGTGTGTCGGGGTAGAGGTGACTTGGCCAGCTCTGACCTTTAAGAAAATCATTCTGGCAGCCAAATGGAGAATAGATTGGAGTAAGGAAAGACTGGAGGCACAGAGGGAGACCAACCAGCAGGCTTTTCAACAGTGCAGTCAGGAGGTGATGGAGGGAGAGGGGGAGAAAAAGGATGAGAAGTATAGGAAAGAAGGAGCTAACAGCCTACAGAAAAAGATTAACCTTCTAGCAGTTTCGAATTGTATCTTAGCTCTCCACCCTTTACCCCAAAGACCTAGTGACTAGCCCAGTGTTGGAAATTTGGGGATAGAAGCACCAACAAGGGCCAGTCAGTTCAATTAAACAAAAATCTAATTTAATAAACATTATTGAGCACCTATTATGAGGGCACCGGGGATGCCAAGATAAAAATTAAACCATCCTTGCCCTCAAAGAGCTGATATTATTTTTAAAAATTATTTATATATTCTGTTTTTACATTTTCATTTCTTACTCAGAAACCATTCCTTATCATAAAGAAAGAGGGCAGCTAAGTGATGCACTGGATAGAGTTCCTTGTCTGGGGTCAGGAAGATCTGAGTTCAAATCCAGTCTTTGCCTGACTATCTCTATTTGCCTGTTTTCTTAACTGTAAAATGAGGGTAACCATAGCACTTAACTCCCGGGATTGTTGAGAGGATCAATAATTATTGATTGCCTACCACAGTGCCTGGCTCATAGTAGGTGGTATGTACATGTGTCGAGCAGTCAGCTAGCATTTACGAATCACTACGCTAAGCACCGCGCCAAAGATGAACTGGGGAAGAGAGAGAGACTGGAAGCAAAAATTAGGAAGTTACCTATATTACACAAGTCCAGGACAAAAGTGAGGAGGACATTAAGAGTGGTGGCTAAGTGAGAGAAGTTTTCTGAGTCTAAATCAACAAGACTTGGCCACTGAAGGGATATGGGAGGTGTCAAGTATGCCTCTAAAGATACAAATGCAGGTCACTGGAAGGAAACTTGGGGAACCTGCAGAAGGTGTAGAATTCGGGGAGATTTGTTTATATTTTAGACACATTGAGTCTGGATGTCCACATACAGAAAATATGCACTATCTACCAGCCATGTATGCAGGGTTAGAGATCAGGAGAGATGAGAGCAAGACAGACAGACAGACAGATTGGGATAATAGAGATATATGTAGCAGCGAAGTGGAGTGGAGAGACAGAGTCCCTCATCCTTTCCTATATGTTCCTCACCGTACCACTGACTCATTGCCTAGATTTATCCAAATAAACATTCCTTCTCCATTCTGGGAAATAGTATTAAAGATCTCTAATTCTTTTTACTATTTTGTTAGCTCAAAGCCCCCAGCTAAAAACTTCTTGGGGGAAAAAAGCACCTATCTCTATCTCTCCTCTGGGGGATGTTTTCCCCTCCCAACTGCATTTCCAATAAGTATACCCAGACTAACAAAGGCCCTTGGTTGATGACTATTTATAAAGACAAAGTAAATGTCTAAAACAAAGAAAGGTAAACAGACTTTCCTGTGCCTAGAGGGAAAGGTTTCAGACTTCTGTTGAGAGAGCCTAAAGGGAAAAAGAGAATAGAGGAGTATTGCTTTGGGGTTTGTAATCCATAGGCTTCAGATAAAACCCCAATAAACATCTGTTCCAACACTCCTCTGCCCAAGTAGCCTTGTTCCAGTAGCCCTGGCCCTTTTCTTTGAGGTCTCTGCCTCTGACTGCATTTCTCCTCTCCCTCTCCACATGCCTTCTTACAATTTCCTTTTTTCCAGCTCCATGCATCCCACTAGGAGCTGACTTTTAAAGGTCACCCTGAGGTGCGGCTTATCATTACTCACTCTGTCCTGTTGATTCCTTTTTGATTCTTTCAAGGGACCAACTCACATCACATAAAGGGATCACTTTTACTGTTAATTTAACACTTCCTGGTCTGCCCCTTTTCTTTGATTAGTTACAGGGCTTTCAACACTCCTTTATTTATCTATTTAGGGAGTCATTTGCATAGAGATGACACTTGAAATGCTTGGTATCTGTGAACATCCTGGTCAGTGTACTATCCTTCTGAGAGTCGGGCAATTGCTATAAATTAATATACCCTCCCTCTTTCTCCTTACCCCAGGATCAGTGGCATAAAGCTCTAGCTTTAACTATAGCTGGAGACAGTTTGGGCACATCACAGAAACTCACAAGAAGATGGAAGGCTCCTTGAAATGGTGGAGTACAGGTATTAAAGGGAGACAGAAGCTTAAAGGCTAGAATGTAACTTGCTATGGAGTTTCAGATGACCATTGAGCTAGTAGGACTAGATAATAATCCACCATCCTTATCACCTTTGAGACAGATTTAGTCTTGATGTGTGTCCACAGCGGAATCTGGGAGGCTTCCTATTTTCTTAACCCAGTTTCCCAGAGTACTTAATCATAGGCACCCAGGAGTTTCACAGCTTATGATACTACTCAGAGAGCTCCTGCTTTCTCCAGCAGATGTATTATGCCTTCTCAATAATTTGACCCCTACTTAACCCCTCCTTTGGAGATCCTACCCAAGAACCCTGTGCCTCTCCAGTCCTGCCTTAGTTTACAGGATAATGGCTGGTCTGACACTTGCTATAGAAGCCTCAGCTTGGGGGAGAGACTCTGGGAGCAGTCATATCCCAGTCACTTCTGGAAAAGTAGATAATTCTACATTCTCGATAATGTAGAATGTTGTTTTTGTTGTTCTTGAGTTGTTTCAGTCCTGCCTGACCCTTCATGATCCCATTTGGGGTTTTCTTGGCAAAGATACTGGAATGGTTTGATATTTCCTTCTCCAGTTCATTTTACAGATGAGGAAACTGAGGTTAACAGAGTTAAGTGACTTACCAGGAGTCATACGGCTAGGAAGTGTCTGAGGCCAAATATGAACTCAGGGAGATGAGTCTTACCCATTCCAAACTCAGTGCTCTATCCACTGCACCACCTAGCTGTTCAACAAACATTTATTAAGTACTTATTATGCACCAGACACCAGGCTAAGCATTTTACAGGTATCTCACTTGATTCTCACAACAATCCTGGGACATAGACAGGTATTACTATCCCTCCTCCCACCCCCTCTCCACACAAATTGCTCCAATGTTGTAGAAGAAATACATGAAAAACTTGACAGTCTCCCTGCCTAACTCCTTACTGCTCTTCTCTGTTCAACTCTGTCCCTATTGAATTAAATGTCTCTCATCACTGTGAGAGTCAAGCCCCAGGGTGTCTCCAGTCAGTAGAAGTGCAAGAAAGTGTGTGGGGACATTCAGTGGAACTATCTGTAACCACTGAGAGCTGTAAAATTCTTCAAGGTCCCACTAGTTCTTTCATAGGGAGACCTGAGAGCACCCCTCCCACCCCTACCCCCACCTCCCAGTTTGACAGACAGATCAGGTCCCTGTCCTGGAGTGAACTCAAATATTTGTGAGTAACAAGGTCCTTGCCTTCAGGGATCTTTCCCTACCCAAGCTGATAGGAAATAGAATTATAGGAACACAATTTAGAGCAGAAAGAAATCTTCAGGATCTTTTTTAGTTCAACTCTCTTAGTTTACAGATGAGGAAATTGAGGTACCAAGAGGTAAAATGACTTAACCAGGGCATACAGTCTATAAGAGTCTGAGGCAAGATTTGAATTCAAGTCTTCCTGACTCCAAGTCCAATACCCCCTATCAATTATGCTACATTGTCCTCAGGGAACCTCCAGTCTAATCAGGGAGACATAGGCCCTGACCTTAGAGAGTCTTGAAGGCTAATGGGATGGAACAGTATCTGCCCTCAGGGAACCCCTAGTCTGATGACAATATGTAATCTCTGCTCTTTTGGAACCCCCATTCTAATAGGGAGACAGTTCCAGCCCTCAGAGAACCTCCAGTCTAATGGGGAGATATAGTCTCTAACCTTGAGAAGCTGCCAGTCAGAGGAGAAGACAAGGCCCTCAAGAGCTCCTGCACTTCTCAGCCCAGATGGGCAGAGATAAAACCCTGGACTCCTCCCATGCCTCTCCAGGAGCAGTTTTTCAGAATTCAGACCTCCACCATGGCAGGTCCCAGGGGAGAGTAGTTCTGGGCACTATCAGCTGCTAGAGAGTCCAGTATTAAGAATGGGAGGTCAGACCGGAATATGGACCTTTGGGGAAGAAAAGGGTTTAGTGATGGCTCTAGATGTACGGAGAGTTCTAAATCTGGGTTCAAGAAGTGGAGATTGGAAGCTCCAATTATTTAGCAAATCAGGCCCAGGTACTGGGAGTGGGGGGAAATGGGGAGAGAGATGGGACTGATTAGACACAACTCTCTAGTCATATTGTTCCCATCCCCCAGTCAACCCAACGAGCCCTCAGTGGCCTATAACCACCCCCAATACCTACTTTCAATTCCTGATGCCGTTAAATCCTCCCCATCTTCCCTACTTCCTCATATCCACAACCCAGCTCCAGGGCCCCTTAGCCAGGCTGTTTTAAAACCTCATAAAGCCGTGGGTGGGGAGTTACAGCTCTCCCAGGGCCCTGGGCCTTGGCCCAGGCTGCCAAGGCAAAGAGAAGGATAAACTCTGAGGTTTAAAACCGAGCAGCACTGAGATTTAATGTCCTCCTTACCTTTATTCCCTCACGCACTCATGCCCCTCCTCTCTAGCCCTAAATCACAGGCAGCTGCACCTGCTCCCTACCCCCATCCCAGTCCTCAGTCCCTCCTCCTACCTCTCCCTCCACTGTCCCTCTCCTGTCCCTTTCAGTTGTGTTACATTGATGATGATGATGATGATGGTGGGGATGATGATGATAGCTAGAATTAAATAGTGCTTTAAAGGGTTTGCAAAGCATTTTACATGTGATCTCATGTGATCCTTACGACAACCTATGAAGTAGGTACAATTATCATGACCATTTTATAGAGGAGGAAACTGAGGCTGAAAGTAGTTAAGTGATTTGCCCAGGGTCACACCACAATTACATGTCTGAGAAGGATTCCAACTCAGGTGTTCCTGACTACAAGCCCAGAAGTTTATCTCTTGCAACAGCCAGCTGCTTCTCAGAATTCCCAAGTGTCTATCATTCCTTCATGGGTAGAGGGTCAGCCTTGCCTATAGGTAGCCTCCTCCATTGCTACTTCCATAACAGTCTCTACCAAACAAATTCCAAACTTTCCAGTGAGTGCATACTGCTGATGCCTGGAACTCTACCATTAGAGATGCATTCATTGAGTTAAGTATTGCCCTTTCTCTTTTAAGATACAAACACCCTGGGAGTTTCACACCTTAATGTAAAGGATGCCTCTTTATGGCCAGGTGGCTTCCCAGAATCTTCCCGGTTTCGGTGCCTTGTTACCAACTTTTATGCCTCTAAGAGTCTCCGAGGTTGTGAGGAGATCCTGTTGTAGTTCAGTAGTTTCAGTCATATCCAACTCTTTGGGACTCCATTTAGGTTTTTTTTTTTTTTTTTTTTTGGCCAAGATACTATAGTGGTTTGCCATTTCCTTGTCCAGTTCATTTTACAGATGAGGAAACTGAGGCAAAATGAAGTGACTTGCAGTAAGTGTCTAGTAAGGTGTCTGGGGCTGGATTTAAATTCAGATCCTCCCAACTCCAGGCTGGCACTCTATTCACTGCTCCACCTAGCTGCCCAAGCTGGTCCTAGTCTTCTTCAGAGAGTGGGGTATAGGAGAGACTAGGAGCTTCCCAGATTTACAAAGAAAGCTGGAGAACAAAAGACTAGGGATCGATATGGAAATGTCAGGGGAGAGGATTCCAACTGAATCTGTAACATAACTCTCATACATAGGAACCTTTATACTATCTAAGCCTGAAAGATAGAGCCCAAGCAGGGAAAGAAAGAAGCAGTCAGTCATGAGGTTAAGAAGGACTGAGCCCAAGCAAAGGGAGGGAAGGAGGGCTTGCTGACCTTCCTCTCACTCGAGCCCCTCCGATCTATGAGGGAATCTTCAGTTCCCATCCTGCTATAGGGAAGGCTAAAGCCTGGGAAGTAAGGATGATATGATAAGCAATGAAAATTACGGTTATAAAACTTCCAACTACTTTGCTTCAGTTATCTTATTTGATTCTCACAACAATGCTGTGAGGTAAGTTGGATGCATATCACATTTCTGACTTACAAATTCAAAGTCTGGAGTTCATGGTCCAGCCATGCTGGAGAGTAATTTGGAACTAGGCATCAAAAATCTACTAAACTGTGAATGCTTTGATCCAGTGATCAAAGTATAGATCCAGTATAGACGGCTAGGTCTATATCCCCAAAGAGATCAAAGAAAGAGGAAAATGACCACATGTACAAAAATATTTATCTTTTTGTAGTGGCAAAGAATTGGAAACTGAAGAGATGCCCATCAACTGGGGAATGGTTGAACAAGTTATAGTATATGAATGTGAATATTATGGTGCTGTAAGAAATTGATGAAGGGGAAGATTTCAGAGAAACATGGGAAGTCTTGGATGAGCTGATGCCGAGTGAAGTAAGCAGAATCAGGAGAACAATTTATACAATAACTAGCAACAGTGTTAAGGAAAACAGTTTGGAATGAAAACAACATCAACACAATGACCAAAAACAATTCCAGAAGACAAGATAAAATATACTTCCTATCTCATGATAGAGAGATGAGTGCAGATGGTGTTTTTTTAAAAACATGGTCAGCGTGGGGATTTATTTTACTTGATTACAAATGTTTGTAAAAAGAATTTTGTTTTCTTGTTTTCTCAGTTGTGGAGTGAAAGTTGGAAGGATGAGAAGGCAGATCTGAAAATAAAATAAAATTTAGTATAAAATAGAATATGAGCTTCAGAGCTGTGGTGATTTGCCCAAGGTTATATAGCTGGCAAAACTAGGACTGGAACTCAATTCTGATTTTAATTCTTGTGTACTTTTTTTACCATAGGAGAGAAAAATGGAGAGAAACAAAAAAAGAGCATGGGAGAAGAAGGGGTAGAACAGTGAAATCAGTGTAGGGCCTGCATTGGGTAGGGGAAGAGAAAACAAAGGACTGATAAGAAAACTGAGTCTGGAAGAGGTTCATTGATATGGTCAAGGTCACATCAGGTCAGTATAAAAATCTTAGGGTTGAAGACAGTCAGATCTGTCTATGCCTCTGACTTCTGTTCTATATCCTATCACTCCTATCCCAGGGCTAAGCACACAGAAGCTACTCAATGTTGATTGGAACATTGCTGATATGTTGATTGACTGATAGAGGGACAGGAAGACTAATGTTGCTTTTGATGAGACACCAGTGAGGGATTTCAGGGTAACATGGATGGAAAGGACGCTGGATTTAGAGCCAGGAGAAGTGGGTTCATATCCCACTTCCAAAACTTATAGGTCTCTTTCCTTGTCAGGGGCTCAGTCCCTCCCTCACTTGTCAAAGAAGGTGAAGAATAATCGTGACATACGTCTCATAAAATTGTTTAGTCATTTGTCAGTTATGTCCAACTGTTTGTGACTCTATTTGAGGTTTTCTTGGTAGAGACACTAGAGTGGTTTGCCATTTCCTTCTCCAGCTCCTTCTCCAGATAGAGGAACTAAGACAAACAGGGTGACGTGACTTGTCCAGGTTCACACAGCTAGTAAGTATCTAAGGTCAGATTTGAACTCAGAAAGATGAGGGTTCCTGACTCCAGGCCCTGCACTCTATCCACAGCACTACCTAGCTGCTTCTGTCTAACTCCTGGAATAGTTATGAGTAAAATGCTTCCTAAACATTGAAGTGCTATAAAAATGTGACTGCCAGCATCAGATGGTTAATTCAGGTCAGGGACATTTGACTCCCATGAAGCTACATTTCAGAGATGCCTATTCTCTCTCACTGAGCCACAATAATCTCTGGTGTTGGCTAACCAGAGGTCTTGGGAGGAGGTCCTCGTGATCCTGGCCCAGCCCCACTTCCCATGCTGGCACCAGGATAGTGGATTAGTACAGGACTAGCATGGGAGCCGATGCTGGGGAGGAAAACTCCAGGGGCTGCTGTTTATTTTGTGAAAACCAAATCCAATAATGTGTTCTCCAACCAAGCACAGCCTGCTAGGAAGTTTTGGCAAGACTGCCTTCCTGTCTTCCCCCGCTGGGCTGTTCCACTCCCTACCCTCCAAGCAACCCCTTCCCCCAACTTCCCCAGAGCCCACCGAGAGCACCACCTGCTCCTCTGGGCCAGAGCAGGGTCAAGAGTAAGAGCCCTACCGGGGCCAAGGTCACCCTCCCCCCAAAGCGCTAGACCAGCAATGACCACCCTATCCCTTTGCCCCCTTCCTGCTTGGCATAAATTGGAATACAAATCAAAAGCAAAAGCTTTCCCCTGTTTGAACAAATTGCTATGGATTCCCCCCTGTCTCAGGTCAGGGCTCCCGATGGGGAATATTTTCACTCGCTGACTGCTAATAGACTCGAGAGAAGCTGCCGGATCGATGGGCCAATACGAAGATTAGCCAGGAACTCAAACGCTGGCTTCAGGCCAGCTCCCGCTCTGGCTCCCCAGCTCCTCCCATCTTCCCCTCACTTTACCCCTCATTCCACTCAGGGCTGGATGGATGGCTATCCAGCACTGGAGAGCTGTGTGAGTGTGCTAGACTGAACTGGAGACAATCTACCAACTACCCAGTTGAGGGTTCGGGGATGGGGGAGAGGAAGGAGGGGTTAAGGAAAAGGGGGTGGGGCTCAGAAGGGTAGAAACTAATCTTTAGAAACGAGAGGGCAGACAAACCGGGGGGCTCAGGAGGGCAGAGTCTAAGGACGGAGAGAGGAGGAAAAAGACAAACAGCTTTTTTTTGGCGCTGCCCGACCCGCCCTGTTTTGGAAGATTTGAGAAGCAAAAGCGTTTTGGTGGGAGAAAGTCTGGAATAACGGAGAAACCGAATACGTTCCGAAAGGGTTTAGATGCACGAATAGACGTCGAGTTAGAATGTGAACTTCTTGAGAGCAGGGATTGTCTTTTCTATCTGTATCTCCAACCCTTATCATCATGGTGCTTTGCACATGCTGAGTACTTAATATGTACCTTATTCATTCATTCATTCACTCATCTACAACACATGAACATTCACTTTCATTTACCCACATGCACATGCATTCGCACTGTAAATGCATGTTCACACATGTAGATATTGCACACACACACACACATAAACACCCTAAGGAGAGAAGAGTGGTGAGGAATGCATTCCAATATATCTGCTCATGTAAAACACATAAACATTCACCTTCATTTACCCACATGCACATGCATTCACCCTGTAAATGCAGATTCACACATGTAAATATTGCACACATAAACACACACACACACACAAAGGAGAGAAGAGTGGTAAAGAATGCATTTCAAAGCCTTTCAGGGCATCCTGGATTGAAACCATATCATCTCCAGAATTGTTTCCCCAGTCCTCTCACCCAACACAAAGACAAGTCATCACATGTGACAGTGGAAGCAGCTAGGAGATACAGTGGACCCAGAGTCAGAAAAGCCAAAATTCAAATTTGTCTTCAGACAGGTGACACAGTGGATAGAGTGTCTATGCCTGGAGTCAGGAAGACCTGAGTTCAAATCCAGCCTCAGACACTTACTAGATGTGTGATGCTAGGCAAGTCACTTGCCCCTGTTTGCCTCAGTTTCTCCATCTGTAAAATGAGCTGGAGAAGGAAATGGCAAACCACTTCAGTATCTTTGCAAAGAAAACCCCAAAGGGGTCCAGAAGAGTTGGACACGACTGAACAACAACAGCTGTGTGACCTTGGGCAAATCATTTAACCTGTGTTTGCCTCAGTTTCATCTGTAAAATGGGGATAATAATAGCACCTACCTCCCTGGGTTGCATAATAATTGCACAGCTTTTAGTACACTGCCTATGTTGGTTGTTATTGCTACTGTGCTTAGCAGAATGCCTAGCACATGGTAAATGTAACTTAATAAATGCTTGTTCTTTTCTCATCCACTCGTCCCCACTTCTAAAGGGATCAAAACCAGCTTCCTGGACAGGCACCCTGCTGCCCACAACTACTACCATCACAAGAACTGATCCGAGGGGGTGAACTATGATGGTAGAATTCGATCCCAGTCCTTCCCACCCCTCTCCACTCTGCCTTCGATTTCTCCAGATGCTATTTACTCCTTAACTGCTTCTACCTTTCCTTCCTCTTTCTCCAAAGAAAAAGAGATTAGAAAAGGAACATGAAAGCTGAAGACAAGGTGGAAATTGGCTTGATCATTTTTCTCAAGGCTTCTTAGTATGACCTGAGTGCCTAGTAAGCGATGCCAAAGGCCATGGCAGGAGGACAGGACTACCCTATTGTGATAACCTCTGTCCAAATAATTCTCACGGCATCCTTCAAAAACAACAGAAATGGGCAAAGCTCCAAATAAACCAGTCTGTGCCCTTTCCTCAATCCTTCCCTTTATGAGGCTATAAGCCCCTACCTTTGGCTACCACCCTGCCCTAAGTTTGGAGTCACCTCTACCTCCACAGGTTTGTGTTGAAGTGTCTGAGATAAATCTATCCCACAATGCCATGCTCATTGTCTCCGTTAGAGAAATGAGGCAGTTGGGTGGTTTTCCCAAGGACATAACAGACAAGTCTGTGTGGAAAGAGGGAGTAGGACCATAATGTAGCTCATGTTTGTAAACAATTTTAAGATTTCTCAGTTAACAAGCACTTGCTCTTTGCCAGACGCTGTGCTAAGGGGTAGGCATACAAAGGAGAAAAAATATAAACACAAATGTGCCTGCCTTCAAGGAGATAACATTTTGATGGGGAAGAAAACATATACATAAAAGGTATGTACAAGATATACACAGAGTAGATGGCAGGTAACCTTAGAAAAGAAAGCGTTAACAACTTTTTGGTCTTAAGAACTGCGTCTTGAAGGATGCCATGGATTCCAGGAGGTAGGAGTTAGGAAGGAGGGCATTCCAGGAAAGGATAAAAAAGTCTTGAAAAGTAGGAAGTTGTGGAGTTTTAAAAGGCAAAGAACAAAGGGTTTGCTTCCTTCCTTCCTTTTTCCCTCTCTCTTTTTCTTCCTTCCTTCTGTCCCCCCTTCCCTTCTCCCTTCCTCTCTCCCTTCATTCTTTCCTTCCTTTCTTCCTTTCCTCCTTTCCTTTTCTCTTTCTCCCTCCCTTCATTCCTTCCTTCTTCCCTTCTCCCTTCATCCCTCCTTTTCTTCCTTCTTCCCTCCCTATTTTCCTTCCTTCCCTCTTTCCTTCCCAGCAGTCCTGTAAGGAAGCTAGAACAAGGAAACTGAGGTTCACAAAGAAGAAATGATCTGCTTGAGATCCAAAGTTAGTGAATGAAGAGGTCAGACTCAGGCCTCTTACTCAAAGGGCAGATGGAATTCCATCCACATCCCGCAGCCTTGTCTCAGTAGAGCTTGGGCCATTTGACACAAACTCTGTAAGAGAGAATTCCATTGAGAAGGAGGAGGAGATGGTTATAAAAATGTCCTTTGGAACACTAACTGATTTCTTTCTAGCCCAAGTTATGGATCAAAATCTTTTACATGGCTTTGATCATGGTTCCTGAACTGGGAGAGCACACTTGTAGGAAGGGGGTGGGGGAAGAGAACCAGGTACACACAACATCAAAACAGAGTCCACAAGACCTTCCAAAACCCTAAGTTCTACAATGAGAGTGCTTCCTTGTTCACTCAGGTAGTTAGACTTGTCAGTCCCTCCATCCTCTCCTTTTATTTTTATTATTATAATATTTATTTAAATATTTTATTCATTATTATAGCTCCTTTTATTTACCCTATGTCTTATGCCTTGGTCACCTAAACTTCAGATACCTGAGTAGGAGAAGGGCTGGGCCTAAGGCAGTAAATTTGAGGCTCCCCCGGGTCAGGGGCATGACCTCTGAATCTCTAGGTATCAACCTGAAAAAGGCCTTCTGGGACTCATGCTAAAAGGGAGATGGGCTAAGGGTCTTATTCCCAGACCCTTCATAGTATAGAATAGTAGAACATAGAATATCATGGCTGAAATTCCCCTCAGACAATAAATTACCATCTGTCCTCTCTTCTCTCTTGTAGCCTCACTCCCGTATTTATGGTCTTTATTCCCACAATCCCTCCCTGTTCTGCCAGTCCTTCAACCTTATTCTGTCTTCACTCACCTCCTTTTGGAGCTGAAAACTTCCAGTTAGCTAAATCTATACTGTATTCTCCTAGGTCCATAAATCCTACAAAACCCTTGTTCTTCTAGTGTTCTGGCCCAGCTAATCGCCAACCCTGGTTAAATTCCACCAATTGTCTCTGCTCCTACTCCAGAAATCACAAAAGACTGTTGGCTGCATTTGCTACAAATTCATGTTATTTGACCTCACTTAGATGCTTACTGCTGGAAGGCAATCCTTTTATTCATTTCTGATAAATTCCCTAGCATATGTCCCAAAGTGGTTGTTCAAAACCTTCCCCTCCATCCTTAAGTCTCCAAATCTACTTCCACCACTACCTGCTTCTAGTTAGCATCTATAAAATGCTTTAAGGTTTGCAAAGTACTTTACAAATATTACCTCACTTGAGGCTTACCATAACTCTGCGTATTTTACAGATGAAGAGCTAAGGCAGGCAGAGGTTAAATTGCCCGGAGTCATGTAGCTAGCAACTACCTGGGGCTGGATTTGAACTCAGGTTTTGCCAATTCCAAGTTCAACATTCTATTTCCTGTGCCACCTAGCTAGTTGCCTTCTAACAGATGATCTCACTTTCTCCTTGACCAATAAGATTAAGACCATCTCTACATGAGTTGTGCCGTACTCCTCCCTTATTTCAGAGGATGAACTGAATGTCCTCTACCTTCTTCACCTTGATCTCATCCCTTCCTTTCTCCCCTCGTGGCTTTGCTCCATCAGTCACAGAATCATCACATTTAAGAGTTTCATGGAACCTCAAAGGTCATCCAATCCAATCCATAGACCAGTGATCATCCAACCTCTTTTTGAAAACCTTCATTGAAGGGAAACCCTCACCTTCCCAAGTCAGCCCACTCCAGCTTAGCATTACCTAATTGTTGAGAAGACATTTTCCTACCATAAAACCTAAATTTACCTTTTAGCTTTGTCCACTGAGGCCAAACGGAATAAGTATAATCTGCCTTCCACAGGGTGACCTTTCAGGTAAATACCTGAACACAACTATCTTGTCTCCCTCCTCTCTTCTAAGTCTTCTCTTAAGAGTAAATATGACCATTTCCTTCAGCCATTTCTCCCATGTTATGGACTCAAGGCCTTTCACTACCTGATTATTCCTCTGGACACTCTCCAGATTTTCAATCATCTCCACTATCTCTATCTCTTTAAATTTCAATTTCTCCCCGGCTACTGGTGCCTCCTCCTCTACTCACAAATACAGTCCCCTTTTCCTAAAAACAAAATCTTTCTTTGCCCCTTTCACCTCCCCGCCCCCCCCAAACTTTTAGAAAGAGAAGTCCATCCTTATCATTCCTGCATCCCCACTACCCACACACAGACCTGAACCATCAGCAGGTAAGTTCCTTGAGGACAGAAGTGGTCTGTCTTTCTTTGTATCCCTAGAACTTAGCATAGTGGTTGGCACATAGCAAATGGCATACATTAACTAAGTCAATGGACATCTTATTAAATAGCCTCATTTTACAGATGAGGAAATGGAGGCCCAGAGAGGCTAAATGAATAGAACGAGGAGGTCACACAGGGTAATTCTTCTTTCCACTACAGTACATACTACTTAAATATCTTTTTACAAGATCACTTAGAGACCTCCTAATGACCAAGTCCTGTGATTTCATCTAAGAGGGCCTTGATCTGTCTTCTTCATGTAACGTTGTGGGCCACCCTCTCCTCCTGGCCAATTTATGCCATGACTCTCTCCTAGTTCTATTTCCACTTCTCTTAGGATTCTTTTTCATTCTCTTCTTATAGTTAATTCATTAGTTCAACAAGCATTTTTAAGCACCTAAAATATGTGAGTGTATCTATACACATATGTGTATAGATATGGAGAGAGAGAGAGAGAGAGAGAGAGAGAGAGAGAGAGAGAGAGAGAGAGAGAGAGAGAGAGAGAGAGAGAAAGAGAGAGAGAGAGAAGAGAGAGAGATCACTTCTCTTATGATTCCTTTTCATTCTCTTCTTATAGTTCATTCATTTAACAAGTATTTCTTAGTCACCTTAAGCATTATGTAACACAGTGCTTTATATACGTATATATACACATATATGTAATGTATATATGTATGAAGAGAGAGAAAGGGAGGGAGAAAGAGAATCCTCATTCTTTTTTACTTCTCTGAAGCTTTTAACAGTGTTAAGCACACCTTTCTCATTACTCTCTCCTCCTCCCTCAGAGATACCACACTCTCCTTGTTTTCCTGCAAAGTTCTCTAACCAATCTTTTGTTTCAGCACAAGGAGAACCAGGACAAGTAATGGTATACCTTCCTTATCACCTCTCCATCCTCCAGGACCTTTCTGTAGCAGTGAACCTCTACCTGTCATGAATCTTCCATCTCTCCCTCCTACTGGCTTCCTTCCCATTTGCCTACAAACCGGTTTCCACAATCCTAAAAAGAAAAGAAATTCCTGTTCCTGCTATACTTATTTTCCCTTTTTCTTCCTCCTTTCCAGAGCCAAACTTCTTGAAAAGGTTTTCTCCTACCCATGCCTCCACTTCTCCACTCCCTACTCTCTCCTCTGACTCCTTGTAATCTGGCTTCTGCCCCAATAATCTACCAAAATTGCTCTTTCAAAGGTCACAAATGACCTCAGAAATCACCAAACCCCATGACTTCCCTTTTGGTTCCAGAGTTTCCTTCTCCTTGACCTTTTCTTCAATATTTGAAACTGCTGATCACCTCCACCCTTCTACATAATTTCTTTGCCCTTAGTTCCTAAGACACTATATTCCTGACTTTTTTTTTATCACTCTCATCTCTGTAGTACGTTCTTCATCCTCTTTCCAAAGACTTTTGGTGGACATTCCCCAGGGACATGGCCTTGGTCATTGTTTCTCTCTCCACACTGTGTCCCCCTGGAAATCTTACCCATTCCCACACCTTCAACTCCAGTTTCTATAAAGAAGATGACTAAATCCATTGGACCTGTGCTGCAGAGCCACAATTCCACTTGTCTACAGGGGAGCTTCACCTGCATATCTCACTGACATCTCCAAGTCAACATGTCCAAAACTAGATTTCTTATCTTTCCCCTCAAATTCACATCTACCTTTTATTCTGTTGTTTCCCCACCATTCATCCAGAATCCCACATGTGAAGTCTTGTTGTTACTTCTTCCATTTCTTATATCTAGATACAAAGTTCCATCCATTCCACCTCTCTGATGTCCCTCACACTATTCCCCTTTTCTCTGTTCTAGTCTCCCACTGCTCCTAGAACCATCTCCAGTTGTCCTGATCTATATCTTGCCACTGGACCCAGATGAGAGAGTGAGGCTGGTTCATTTGCAAGTCATGGAATCACCTCCCCAATGTCATGGTCCTCTTCAAGAACAAAGGACAAACAATAATTTTAGTTATTACCACCCTTGAGCATCTCTTGAGTGACACCCACCTGTGCTATTACAATAGCCCCCTGACAGTTGTTTCCATTTTAACTATCCATTCTCTTTTCTTCACATATTCCTCCTCCTTATACATACACACACTCCTTGTACATAAACTGGTCACGTCATTCTTTTACTCAAGATCCTTCAATAGCTCCCTATTTCCTACCAATCAAAGTTCAAAATCCTTAGCTTGTTATTCAAGGACTGCCACAATCAGGCAATATCCTTCCCAGCCGTACCTCACATAGATCTGTAACTGCAAAGATTCTCAGAGGTCATCTCATTTCACAGATGAGGAAACTGAAGCCCAAAGAGGGTAAATGACCAAGGTCACGCAAGTAGCCATCATGTACTCTGACTTCAGAACCAGTCTTCTTTCTACTGTGCCACCTTGCATCCCTTTCATACATTCTAGGTTCATATCACTTTCTAAGCTTGAAATGCACCCCCCAACTGCACTCTCCCACTTCTGTCTGATGAATTCTTATCCATTCTTTAAAATGCAACTCAAATATGCTTCCCCTCATCAGTAATGTCCTTTCCCCATTCAGTTCTAATAGAGTGCTTTGTTCCCAGCTCTGATGCATTTATCATGTATTACTTGAAGGTTTAGAAATCTTCCAGTGATGCTTTTTAATTTCTTAAATCACTGTCACCCTCCAATGATTCTCCCCATCCTACTCTGTAATAGAGCCTTTCCCTATAAGAAAGAAGCACAATTAAGCAAAGGCAACATATTGGGTCATTTCTCATAATGAATTATTTTGTATCATAGTTATCTGTTCAAATGTCATAGCCCCCTAATAGTCTCTATAAGGGCAAGGATCCTGTGTTAATTAAGCTTCATATTCCCCTTTCCCTCAGTTGGCTAGTACTGGTGCTGAATCAATATGTGTGGAAAAGATAAAAATGGAAAGAGCAACAACAGTGAAACACTAATGATGAAACCAAATGCCACTAATTACAATCAAAATATTTATTAAGCATTTATTAAGCACCTATTATGTGCCAGGTACTGTGGTAGGTACTGGGGACCCAAATACGAAGAATGAAGCAAGCCCCATTCATCATGAGCTACAATGGTCAAGGTTAGCACCAAAGAAGAGCTATGACAAAACATGTCACTCCCTTTCACTTCTTTGCAGAGGTGGGAGGCAATGGGTGTGGAACATTGCACATAATATCATACTTAGGCAACACAGGATCATAGATAAAGAACTAGAAGGGATATTAGAAGTCACCTAGACTGACCTCTCCAGTTTACAGATGATTGACTAAGGCTTAAGAGAGACCAAATGTCTTGTCCATGGTCACATAACTAGTTAAGTGTCAGAGGCAGGATTTGAACCAAGGTCCTTTGATTCCAGAACTAGGACTCTTTTCATTCTATCACACCATCTCTTTTATGTGATTAAGTTTCCTAAACTTCCCCTCCCACGCACCCCCATTTTGGCTTCACCAAACTGCTAAAGGAATCCATACTACCAGGAAAGAAAGAAAAAATTAACTTCCTCCCTGCTCCCTCAGACTGAGTCAGGGTCAAAAGTGAATCCATCAGCTGGCTACCAGAATCATTCAGTTCAGGACCAAGGGCATAGACCAGTCAGGAAAGGACAAGGTGCTTTCTGCTGTCGGTAACTGGTTCGGTTTTCTAGTTAATCAACATGTACTTATTAAGTACCTACTATGCACTAGGTTCTGTGACACTTGCTGTGGCACTGCCAGGTACTGCCCTGATCTGACTGACTAGCTCTCCCTTCCTCATGAGGTCTATGGACAAATGCACTAAGAATTTTCACAGTCCTCTCAGGGGTCAATGCCAGTCAAACCCCTCACAGCCATCCTTGAAGATCTTGGCTCCTGGGGAATATAGTGGAGGCTCCATCTTCTCCAATCACAATATTTAAAAAATTCTGAACTTAAGAACCACCAACAAGAACAGACATCCAAATGCACACAAAAAAGTTTTAAAACAATTGTACATGACTATAAACTGTTTTGAATCTGTTTTTTAAATGTGTAGATTATTTTAATGTATATAATACTCCAGAGGCAGCCAGGTAACACAGTGAATAGAGCCTGGGCCTAGAGTCAGAAAGACTTGAGTTCAAATCCAATCTCAAAGACTTACTAGCTGTATTACTTTGGGTACTTCACCCTGTTTGCCTCTGTTTCCTCATTTGTAGAAATGAACTGGAGAAGGAAATAGCAAATCCCTCCAGTATCTTCTGCCAAGAAAACCCCAATGGGGTCACGAAGAATAAGACATGGCTGAAAAAATGACTGAAATGAGGGAGAAAAAAAAGAAGGGAATTGGATTAAAGATTTGTGCAGTTCCTTACAGCCCTAAATTGTATAATCCTGACATATCATGACTAAATGATCCTTCCAGTTCTTATATTCCATGTTCTATAGAACATGAATCTATGGTTACAAAGGGGCAACCTGAGGCAGGCTATGGAAAGGCCCTGCTTATTGTCTCAACTGTCTTATCCCAGCACTGAGTAAGGAAGTGGAGGTGGGGGTAAAAAGAGGGGCCCAGGGAGATCACTCCAATGAGCAAGTTCCTATTCCTTAGGATTCTTTGTTAGTTTCACCAATCCCAAAGATCATGAGAACCATTCGCAAGTATCTCATTCCAAAGGCAGAAGTAGGGTTCTTGCTCATAGAGAATGGGGTCCTTAACCAGAGATCCATGGACTTCTTTTTCAATATGTTTTAGTTCAATATATTTCAATATATTTTCAACATATTTTGAAGGATTTCAATAGAATTGTTTTCCTTTATAATACATATTTCATTTTGGGAGTTAAAAAACATTATTCTGAGAAGAGGTCCATCACCTTCACCAGACTGTCAAAGGAGTCTGTGGCACACACAAAAAAATGGGTTAAGAACTTCAAGTATAAAATATATTGAATAATTCTCTTTCTATCATTTTGGTCATCGAAGTGTATTTTCTCTCTGGTTGAAAGCAAAGTTGGTTTATGAATATGATGTGGCACAGGACACATAAATCTGGATTTCAGAGATACTTAGCAAGATCAGACAAGTAACAGACAGAGTGAGTATGAGGCGTGGGAGAAGCAGTCGTGAAATAGGTTGACACCAAGAGAACTGAAAGCCAAGAAGATGAAAAAGTATGGAAAGAGCCTAAGAAGGGAATAACTGGGAATGAAGTCATTTGGAAAGATGACCTCAGGAAAATTGCCTTCTGCTCTCTGTACCTCCTCTTCTTCCTCTGGAAAACGACTAAGACATTCGTCAATAAATAAGTGGTGAGAGGATATGAACAGCAGCTACATGAAAAAAGGATCTAAATCACTAATTAGAGAAATATAAACTAAACCACTCCAATGGATGTGAAGTGAAACCTCAGAGTTGCTTTAGTTTGTATTTCTCTAATTAGTAATTTGGAATATTTTTTCATATGACTGTTGGTAATTTGGATTTATTTCTTCAAAAATTAATCTGTTCATATCCTTTCTTTTTTAAAAAATAATTAATTTTTAGTTTTTAACATTCACTTCCATGGAGATTTTGAGTCTTAAACTTTCTCCCCTACCCTCTCCTCCCTCTCCTCAAGACAACATGCAATCTGATATGGGTTCTACTTACACATTTATATTAAACATATTTTCACATTAGTCATGATGTAAAAAAGAGTTAGAACTAATCAAAGGAACCACAAGAAAAAGAAACAAAACAAAACAACAAAATAAAAGGAGAACAAATAGTCTGCTTCCATCAGCATCCAGACTCCAGAGTTCTTTCTCTGGATATGGATGGCATTTTCTATCATGAGCCTTTTGGAGTTCTCTTAGATACTTGCATTGATGAGAAAGACTGTCTATCAAAGTTAGTCATAGCACAATTCTACTATTACAATGCACAATGTTCTCCTGGTTGTGCTCACTTCACCCAGCATCAGTCCATACAAGTCTTCCCAGGTTTTTCTGAAGTCTGCCTGCTCATCATTTCTTATGGCACAATAGTATTCCATTACATTCATATACCATAACTTGTCCAGCCATTCCCCAATTGATGGGCATCCCCTCAGTTTCCAAGTCTTTGCCACAACAAAAAGAGCTGCTATAAATATTTTGTACATGTGGGTCTTTTGTTTATATCCTTTCACCAAATGTTAGAGGGACTAGGGAAAAATAAGTTACACAAGGCCACCACTGGTGATCCAGCCATTCTGGATAGCAATTTGGAACTATGGCCCCAAAGTTAGTAAATTGTGAATACCCTTTCAGCCAACTCTGCCATTTCTAGGCCTATAACCCCCAAAAAAGATCTATGCATAAAGATATTTATAGAAGCTCTTTTCATGTTATCTAAAACCTGGAAACAAAGAGAGTTCTTACCTACTAGAGAATGGCTAAACAAATTATGCTATATACATGTAATAGAATATTACTGGATCATAAGAAAGGATGAAATGGATGGTTTCAGAGGAAATTGGACAGACCTCTATGAACTGATGTGAGTAAAATAAGCAGAATGAGAAGAACAATTTTTTATAAATGATAGCAACATCGTAGAGGAAAATAACTTTGAAAGACTTTAGAACTCTGTTCAATGCAATGATAAACCAGGAATCCAGAGAATAGAAAATGAAACATGACACCTGCCTTCTGATAGAGAGAGACGATGGACAAGTTGCAGAACGAGTCATACATTTCTGGCCTTGGCCAATGTGAGGATTTGTTTTGCTGAACTATGTATATTTGTTATGAGGGTTTTATTTGGAGTTTTTTATTATCCAGTTTGGAGGAGGAGTAGCAGAAGAAAGAGATAATAAATGATTGTCTTAAATAATTAAAAATAAATAAAATAAGGGAATTGGATTAGACAATCTCAAAGGTCTCTTTCCATCTCTGACATTCCATGATTTCTGTGATCTATGGTTCAAAGGCAGGACCTGATAAGAAAGACAACCTAGTTTGGAAGATGGTGACCAGAAGTGTCACAAAGGACTGTGAAAATTCGTCAAAGCTAGGGAGAATAAAGACATTAGCCTTTGGCAGAGGGGTTGAGTAGGAGGTTTGAGCACAGAAACCTAGGAAAAGTAATAAAGGCATTGCTCCATTGAATAAGCATAGTAGAAAGAACCTACTATGTGACAGGCACTATTCTAGGTATTAGGGATACAAAGACAAAAATAATTAAATGGCTCCTGCCCTCAAGGGGCTTATATTCTATTGGGGGAGGGGAAGGGGAATCTGTGGTATAGAATTTATTGATCTACTGATTGCTTGAATCTGCTTCAGACTAGCTATACAACCACAAGCAAGGTAACTGACATTCTCAGAAACTATATCCTCATCTGATACTATATACCAAATACTTCGCAATCTAATTGTGAGGCTTTCCAAAACATGCAATTGCCCATGATAATCGCCATTTACATAGCACTTTAAGGTTTGCAAACACCATTTTTTGTTACTGTTCGGTTGTCTTCTGACTTTTAGTGAACCCACTTGGGGTTTTCTTGACAAAGATACTGGAGTGATTTGCCATTTTCTTCTCCAGCTCATTTTACAGATGAGGAAACTGAGGCAAACAGGCTTAAGTGACTTGGCTCAGTATCATACAACTGGTAAGTGTCTGAGGTCAGTCTTGAACTCAGAAGGATCCTGCCTCCAGGCCTGGCACTCTATCCACTTTGCCACCTAGCTGACCTTGCAAACTCTTATTTTTGTCCTCACAACAACCCTGTGAAGTAAAAGTAATGCCTCCATTTTACAGTGGAGAAAACTGAAGAAGCCAGTGGTTAAGTGACTTGTCCAAGGTCATACCGCTAATCAGAGACTGGATTCTAACTCAAATCTTCCTGACCCAAGGACCAGTGGCCTACCTACTTTGCTACCTACTAAGTAGTTTATATTAAGGATGCCACCGTCATCTCACTCAAAACCTTAGACACCCTCTACACTTCACTCTTATGGACCTTATCTATATACAGGTTTCGTGACTTGTCAATTCTCCCAACACTGCATCTCTTACGTTTGACCTCTTTTCTATGTTCAGGTCCTCATCACCTCTTGGTTGTACAATCGCACTTGCCTCTTGAATGCAGTCTTCAATCCACCAAAATGACCTTCCCAAGTCACGAACCTGATCATCTTGCTTCCCTGACCAAAAGCTTTCAGAGGCTTCTATTGATTAAAAGATAAAATACAAATTCCTTAATCTTCCCCATCTGCCTCCATCCCTTTTTGATCTTATTTTACTCTCTTCCCCTTCTGGAGTGCCTATCCCACCCATGAGTGGAAAAGGTTCTACAATGGCAATAATTGTACCTGGGTTCTTATTCTGACTCTGGCACATACTACCTGTGTGACCTTGGCAAATCACTTAAAGTCCTCGGACCTCAGTTTCCTTACATGTAAAATGAGGGTGATGGATGAACTAGATGGTCTCAGGAGTCTCTTTTGGCTCGATATCTATGCACCGATAACCTTCCCCAAACTCAACGTTGAACCCGCTTCCACCTCTGTGTCTTTGCACAGGCCATCCTCAATGCCTGGAGTGCATTCCCTCCTCACCTCTGCCTCTCAGCATCCCTCTCATCCTTCAGACTTTATCTCAAAGGCTACTTCATTCATGAAGCCTTTCTCCCATTTCTAATGCTTTCTCTCTCCTTAAATTACTTTGTGCATTTTTGCCTGTATAGATTTTGTATCTCCTTCAGTAGAATATAAGATCCCTCAATAGAGTCTAAGTTGCTAGGAGACAGGTCTTTTTCATTTTGTCTTGGTATGCCCAGCCCTGAACACATCCTAGGCACTTAATGGCACCTGTGGATTTGAGTTACATCATTGCCTAGGTGACATTAAATGTGTCTTCCTGCTCTAACGTTCTGTAATTCTCTAATTCGATATATTGACCTCTTCTGCTTGCTCTCAATACAGAGACTCTTTTTTATGCAATCTGTCCTGAGTCTCTCTGTTTCAATCGGATTCAAAGTGGGAGCTCCTTAAGGCAGAATCCTGAACAGGGAAACACTTCAACCTATTCAACTCAGCAAACATTAATTGGCCACTATGTGTGAGGCAATGTCCATATAGAATTGCAAAGACAAAATTAAAAGCTATAACCTTGCTCTCAAAGTACTTACATTCTACAGGGAAGATACAAAATGTATCAAGATAAGGAAACACAATGTAATTTAAGAAGGCAAAAGAATACTAGCTATTAGGGGGATTGGACAAAGCTTCCCTAAGGATGTGACCCCTAAGTAAATACTTGAGAGAATATAGGGATTATGAGTGATGGAGGTGAGGAGGGAGCACGATCCCTTGGGGTCAGAGGACCTGAGTATAAATTCAGGATCTGCTACTTACTAGTTGTAATTACTTACTTAATTTCTCTGGGCCTCAGTTTCCTCATCTGTAAAATGAGACCTTCCAGATCTAAATCTATGATCCTATGAGGGCATTCTAGGCAGCTTTTGCAAATATTGTTGTTTCTCTGTTGTCTTGAAGAGGACCAATGACATCATGGAGTAATGTCTTGATTTTTGTGTGAATGGGATTTAAGTGAGGCCGAGTGGCACCAAGTCGTCAACCTCACTCTCTTCCACAGTCATTGAAGTCCAGTGGCAAGACAAAATGCAGGAGATGACCTAGGTTTAGGAATAGCAAGGACAATTTGGTGCATGGAGGGAGTAGCAGCTAAATCTGAAGTGAAATGAGCATGTCAGAAAGTAAATGCCAGGCTGAGAAGACAGTAAAAGGTCTTTGACAGTGGTAGTCACATTTGCATAGCACTTCATACTTTTAAAAGTATTTTTGTATCTATTAGCTCATTTGATCACCTCAGGGCAACACACCAGGTAGGAAACTTCTCAGAGCATAAAGTAACTTTAGAGATTCAACACAAAAACTAAAGCTTCTGAGATAAGGTTAAATGGAGAGATTTTAACTGAAAGAAAAACTAGGAAATCTCTATTTTTTCTAAAGAGTTGTCAGAAAATGGTAACAAGCCATTTCTTCAACTCTACTGAGAGTAGAAATGAAGGAAATGGGCATAGACTACAGCAGGAAGGAAAGCAGTTATCCATCAGGAGAAACTTCCCCCACAATGAGGGGATACTCACTACTGAATACTAGATACTAAAAATTGAAGAGCCACACAGAAGGGGTTCTGGGATCATCATCCTCCTCAAGACGACTTTAGAAACAGGAGGGGTCCTTCTCATCTGAGATAATTTGTGTGCCATCCTTGTGTGACATTATTTCTCAAGAGCCATCCCCCAGAATCCGGGAATCCCAGATTGCTGAGAAGGAAAGGGACTTAAAAATCATCTCAATAAAGGGAATGGTTTCAGAAAAACCTAGGAGGACTTATGTGCACTGATACAAAGTGAAGTGAGTAGAATCAGGACAGTATTTTACACAGTAAAGCAATGTTGTAATGATAACCAACTGGGAAAGACTTATGAACACTGTGAATATAATGATTCAAAACAATTCCAAAGGATTCATGATGACAGATGTAATCCACCTCTGGATTAAGATTAAGAACTGATTGAAGTACTTTTTTTTGCAACATGGCTAATGTGGAAATGTCTTTTACTTGACTTTATTCTTGTCTTAGTGAGTGGGAGAGAGGGTGGAAGGAGAAAGAAAATTTAAACTGAAAAATCAAATAAATAAAAATTTTAAATTAAACAAAAGTCTCACCCAACAGCTTCATTTTGTAAAGAAAGGTCTAGATAAGGTAAGTGATTTATCCTGGATCCACTGGAAAAACTTATCCAAGTTTACTCTGCTGATAAATGGCAGAACGAGGATTGAACCTAGATGTCACAAAAGATTAACAGCTAGAAGAGATTTTAGTCCTGGTCCAATCCTCTCGTATTACATATAAGAAAACTTAAGCCCAGAAAAAAGAAGTGATAATAAAGACCACACAGGTAATAGGGATTTGAACTCATAGCCTCTTACCCCAATTGAGGAGTCACTCTTCCTTTGGAGCATCCTATTCTTGATTCCGCAGAGTTCACAGATGAATCCAATGAATAAAATAGGACAGGAATTATTATCTCATTTTTATAGGTTGGCAAACTATGACTCAAGGTCACATAGCAATGCCCCAAAGGGACAGAACTGATATTAAAATTCAAAGTTTTTTCCACTCTATTCCCTTCATGGAGTCTTTTTATAATCCCAGTACAGAATGGATGACTCTATCCAACAGATACTAGGAGATTGATTTCCATGAATATTTACTGTGGAAGGAAGTGAAGAGGGAAAGATGAAGCAGGAGAAGATTGGCTGGCTTGGATTCAGACTGAAAAAAACAGTTCTTAGAATATCCTATCAGATGAGAATAAGTCATAATAGCAGTTTTCTCTCTATAATGCTTTGTATACATTATCTCATTTGACCTTTGTAATACATCTATGGACTAAGTAGGATAGCCTAAGGATTATATACCCATTTTACAGATGAAGAAACAAGGTCTCAGAGAAGTTGAACAACTTGCCTTTAGTCATAGTAATAACAGCTGGCATTCATATAGGGCTTTAAGACTTGCAAAACATTATGTAGATGATCTCATTTGATGCTCATAATTTTCCTGTTAATATAAATGCTACAGATGTTATTCTCTTTTTACAGACAAGGAAACTGAGTTTGGGAGAAATGAATGGAATTGCCTAAGGTCACGCAACTAGTGTCTGAGCTAGAATTCAAACCCACGTCCTCCTGATTCCAAGTCCAGGACTTGGTCCACCACATCTCATAGAGAGCCAACTTTGAGTATTTGATGGGCCATCATATGGAAGGGAGCTTCATGCTGTTCTGTCCCAGGGGGAAGGAGCAAGAAAAATGCATGGGAATTCCAAAGAGGCAAATTTAGAATTGATGCCAAGAAAAGCTTCCCAAATAACTAGTCATCTAAATTTGCAGTGAATTGCCTTTGGAGTTGGTGAATCCCCTCTCATCGGAGGTGTTTGAGTTGTCATTGGCAATCTTCCAACAGAAGATACCTTTACAAAGACTAGACAATTCCTTGACAGGTTAGAGCAGTGGGCCAACTCTAACAAGATGAAATTCAATAGAGATAAATATAAAGTCATATATGAGTTCAAGAAACCAACTTCCCAGGAATGAAATGGGGATGGGGTAGGGAATAAATACCCATGGTTAGACAGATTTTTTTTCCTGGAGAAGATCTGGAGGCTGCTAGCTCAATGAGTTAAAAAAAAAGAGCTAATAAAATCTTGGGCTGTATTGAAAGGCATAATATCTGGGATAGTGTTCTTCAATCTGTTCTTTTTGTTTGGACCACAACAGAAAGATTCTGTTTAGTTTGGGATACCTTAATTTAAGAAGGGCATTGAAAAAGTGAATATTGACTGGAGGAGGACAATAAGGCTGGTGAATAGCCTGAACACTATGTCCTATGAGGACTGGTTCAAGGAGCAGGACATATTTAGCCTGGAGAAGACTTAGTGGGACATAATCACTGTCTTCAAGTACTAAAAGCCATGTGACAGAGGGATTAGATGTAGATCTTGAGCTGTAAGATACCTCAGAGGTCATTGACATTAACTCCCTCATTTTATAAATGAAGAAAACAAGGTTCAGGAAATTTAAGTGACTCACCCAAGGGCATACAAGGTAAGCCTCAGAGGTGAGACTTGAACTCAGACCCTCAAATTCCAGAGGTGCTATTTTTTCCCTATACTATGCTGACTCCAAGAAGGCAGAGCCAAGATCAGTGGGTGAATATTGCAAAGGGGCAATTTTAGGTTTGTATGGAGGATTTGAGCCCTCTGAAAGTTGGATGGCCTGCCTTGGGAGGTACCTCCTTAGAGGTCTTCAAGTCGGTATGTTACAGAGGATGGGGAATTCTTTTGGGAGACATTAATTGGACTTAGTTGCCAAGATTCCTCCCAACTCTAAAAATGATTCTGTAATTCCTATGAAAGAACAGATGTGGAACTTACCTGGGTTTCCCTATGCAACTGTTCTGAAGCATAACTTTATGTGTGTGTAACATATGATCCAGGTATGAGGGTAGAGGGAAAAGGGGGCAGAGATGGGGGAGTCACCTACAAAGAAAAGGATAAATGACTCAGTAAGAGAGCCGGTGGTCTAGAGATGAGAAAGCCCAGGACATTTGTTAGTGAACTTGATGGACAGGATACCACATCTACTTCTCTGGGCTTCAGTTTCCTCTCCTGTTACATGAAGGGGTTGGTGCTTCTACTTAGGCCCTATCTATCTCTAACTAATTTATTTTAAATGTAAATGAAAGAAGGAACAAATAACCACACTTCAAAAAACAAAAGTTGCAGGTTTCCATCAAAAGTCATTAACAATTGAATGTCTGGCCATCCAAACCTGGGATTAGAGTAGAAATTCCCTGGAAAAAAAGAGGTATCCCTTTCTGAGCCTCAATCCTGTGGCATTGGTATTGCAAGTTTTATCTTCCCCGTTTTATAGAAAGGAAATTGAAGATCAGCAAGATGAAGTGACTTGCCCAAGGTCACACAAAATTAGTAATTAATCGAGACCACATTAACTCTTCTTCTTGTTCAGTCATGTCCGATTCTTCATGACCCCATTTGGGGATTTCTTGGCAAAGATGCTGAAGAGGTTTGCCATTTCCTTCTCCAACATTAACCCTATTATAATGGAAATTCTACCTCCATAAGAAAAGGGAAATGGTAGCTTTGAAAAAAAAAGTTCCAGAGTCTGAGTCTGCCCAATGGAAACAAAGACTTGAGTCTCATCTCAAAAGTCTGAACCATCCCAATAGGGATGTTCAGTTTTAAGAGTTCAAGAAGGGAGAAGGGGAACAATAGGGACAAGTCTACTCAGTTCAGCAAGAATTTAAGAGGATTCTATATGCCAGATACCATACTGGGTACTGAGGATACAAAGGTAAAAAATCTGAAACATCCCCTATCCTCAAGGAGCTTATATTTTATTAGGGGTGTGGTGAAGGAACATGTACACAGATAAATAAATACAAAATATATACGAAAATAAACACAAAGTAATTGGGAGAGAGAACTAGTGGGAAATAAGCAAAGACTTCTTAAAGGAAGTAGCTCTTAAAATGAGTTCTAAAGGGAGTGAAGGGGTCCAATAGGGAGAACTGAAGGGAAAGAGCATTCCAAGGATTGAGTATGGAAGGTTAAATTGTATGGATGGATACCAACAAAATAGGATGGTTTGTCTGGTAACAAAAAGATCAGTTGCTTGCTTATACTCACCCTCCTCATGCACTACATGAAAAAGACAGGAGGTTTTAATAGAATGCAAATTCAATAGGAGTCAATAGAAGAATATGGCAGCCAATACAACTAGTGCGAACTCAGGCTCCATTAAGATCAACATGGCATCTAGCAACCAGGAGATGGTAGTATCACTCTTTTCTGCACTGATGAACTTTCATCTGAAGCATTTGATGAAGGTAACTGAGATGGTGACGGATCTCAAAAACATGGCAAAAAAAATATCAGATGAAGGAAATAGGAATGTTTAATCTGAAGAAAAGATGATGTAGAGAGAACATGATGTCCATATTCAGAAAGGCAGTGAGGTGGTGCAGTGTATAATGTTCTGGGTTTGAAGACATGAAGATCTGACTTTAAGTCTAGTCTCAGACACTTAATGGCTGTGTGACCCCAGGCAAGTCACTTAAACTCTGTCTGCCTCAGTGTCCTTAAATGTAAAATGAGGATGATAATAGCATCTACCAGAGTCATTATGAGAATTAAATGAGATCTTTGTAAAGCACCTGGAACCATAGTAGGCTTTTAATACTTGTTTCTTTCAAGAATTTGAAGGACTATTACCTGGAATGGGGGCCAGACTTTTTCTGTTTGTCCTCCCAAGGACAGAACCTGGTACAATGGAAATCAAAGACAGATTTAGATTCCATGTAAGGAAAACTTCATTTCAATTAGAGCTACGCAACAGTGAAATGGGCTATCTCGCAAGATAGTAGTATTCCTTTCCTTTAAGGTCCTCAAGTGAAGATTGGATCCATCTACTTTTTCAAGTTACTGTTGAGTAGATTCTCTGACAAATCTGGGTTGGACAATATGGCCTCTGAGATCCTTTTCACTTCTTAGATTCTGAGAATATCTGTGGTTCTGGATTCCAAAAGAATCCAGTTTCATAATATAGTTTCATATAGTGAAGAAAGTTCCGAGCTTAAGCTCAAAAGGCATGAGGCACAAGGAGTCCTAGGTTGGAATCCCCTGACTATAATTAGATGACTCTAGGCAAGCTTCAGAGAACATAGTTTTCACATCTGTAGTGAAACAGTAGGCTTTTCAATGTTAAAAATACCAAAACAGGATAGAAAGGTGGTTAACAATAATTTTTTAAAAGGCAAAAATGAGAACTAGCTATATAAAAACAATGACTGAGTTTCCTTAGTTTGTCTTTGTCCTTTCTCAATTTCATTCGTGCACTAAGCCAAGGAAGATTTGGGGAATGTCTAATCCTAAGAAAGACGATAGTCTAAAACAGAGGGTTCTGCTCTTTACCCAGAAATAGAGATAACAAAGATATAATATTAGCTTGGATGAACTCTATCTGGTTTATGTTAGTTACTTAGGGTGGTGATGACTAAAGGGTTGTCAACCTCTCCTTAGAAAGAGGTTCTATCCACTGTTCTCTAGCAGATTGAAATTGAGAATAGCACCACATGGTCCTGAAGAAATGAAGCTGAGAAGCTGGTAGTAGGGAGCAATATCCAGATGATGGCACTACATAGGAATGTGAAAAATATAGGAATAATGGTACTTGTATTAGTTACTTTACAGGTCATTTGTGAGGACTGAATAAGGAAATGTCTATGAATGTCTATAAAGTCTAGCCTGAACAATTACTCTTATTTGCTGTCATTTTTATGACATAGTCTCTTACCCATTGGAAAAGCTGTCTACCATTTTGATCCAGAAAGAAGATAAGAGGACTGTGGGAACAGGAAGACTTTCCTATCACATTGGGCTTGCCTCTTTTCTGCCCTGCCCCAAATATTCAACAGCCTGCAAATATGGTCTGCATTATCTAATTTAGGGTGTACCAAGATTGCTTCCTCCTCCTCTCTTTCCGCCACCAAAACTCTTCCTTTCTCTTACTTGAAACTTCAGTATTAGAGATTCACTCCTTTGGACAAGCCCTGCCTGTTCTCTATTAAATGCATATGTTCTTATAAGTAATAATTCCTTAACACTTCAGTATGTCATTTAAAATACCTAAACATTTCTGTTTATTGAACTGGACTGAAGTAGCAAGACAACTGCTAGATCAATGCATTCATGGAAAGGTGGGGAGAGGAGGAAGGAAGAGGGAGAATGTAGAAGAGGCAAGCTAGAGGCCTAAGGTTACTTGGCCTTCATTGAATTCACAATTTTACCAAGGATCAGCACTGAATACAAGAAAACAACAATGAAATATTCAGGTATTCTGATGGAGATCATGGGAGAGAGGACTAGGATAATGTATATATGAGTCCCCAGACCATGTAACTGATTTCTCAATGAATCCTGACTTTCAATGGGAGATGATACAATTGATATCAAGGGTTTAGCCCTTTATCGCTCCTTGTATTCTGATTTTTGTATTAGAAATACTGTCTATAAGTCTCTAATGGAGGCGTGAAAACATAGTACAGGATATGAGTCAGTCCAAACCAAGCTGACTTAGAAGATGACACACATTTCTCCAATTTGAAGCTAGGGCCATGTTAAAGGTATCGCCAAAGTAGATGTGGCCACATTCTGGGTTCCTTGGGGATAATAGAGATAAATGGGGCTATGATGAGGGCTTCAGGGGGGCCTAGGACATTTGGCCTTGACCTAGGCTCAGCAAAGATGCCATGCACTGGTTTGGTCCTGGTCCAGGGAAGAAGATAGAGGCAGAAGAAGGAGGAAACAGGAAAGACAATGGGGAAATATGGTGGCCAAGAGCTCCCCCTGCTGGCCACATCTGGAGCCACGGCAGCAGTGGCAACGGCCCAGCCATCTGTACAACCGATTGCACTTGTGACCCTGGAAGACACACCTGGCCAGGTGTATTTAAAAAATAAATAAATAAATAAATAAAAAACCTAGGAGAGTGGGAAGGAAGAGCCAGGGAGTGGGGAAACCTGAGACTCCAGAGGCCAGCTCCTCCTGTAATGGGTCCACTAGATGGAGTTATTCCAGCTCCCCATCTGCTTCCTTCCCAGATCAAGAGATAAAAGGACGTAAGTCCCTGATTCCAGGCATCAAGCACAGGACTGTGTGCCTCATACCCCCTCCATCACTCCATTCCAAAATGACAACCAAGTCGTGTGTCCTCCTAATTCCCTATCAATGGTTTTTGGAGCAGGAAGAAATCTCTGACTGAGCCTCAGTCATGGCCCTGGGTTTCCACTCCCAGCTCCAGTTATTGATTTCCTACATCATTCATTTACTGGGAGTGACGGGTATGATTAGCTCTCCCCCTTCTCCCGGTAAAGTCTGAGGACGGTCCCCTTGTTTCAGAAAATCAGATCTAATACAGGACTCTCAATTAGGAAACCCATCCCCAGTGAGACTAGGATTACAGCCAGGTCCCTAGACAGAGCCTGTCCCTGATGTCTCATCTCCCCTACCCTAAAGTGCCTTCCTCTAATTAAATTCCCTCTCTTCTTCCTTACAGCAGCAGAAAACCCCTTTAAAGACCAGCTCCACCACCTTTTCTGGGAGAAAAGACTGCCAAATTCACAGTGGATCACAGGTGTAGGCATGGGGTTTCACCAGCACAGCCCTAGACTTTTCTTCTCATGTCTCAGGTTTTACACCCTAACACAAAAAGGCTGGGCTAGAGGACATTGGTCACAGCCTTCTTCCAGGAGTGCTGGACAACTACAATCCCAAAATGGCACAGAATACTGCTTCCCCTACCCAGATCCTCACACACGCACACACAGAGAGAGAGAGAGAGAGAGAGAGAGAGAGAGAGAGAGAGAGAGAGAGAGAGCAGTGCAATTGTCACAGCTGGAAGGCAAGGGCAAAAAGTAGGGAGCTTTTTTTCCAGTTGAAGGCCTTTGGACCCTTGAGGAAAACTCTCCCTTGTCAATGAAATAGATCTGTAGCACCCCAGTTCTCCAGAATCAGGGCTCCCTACATCTCCACTGTCTTCATTCCTCCCTGTGGCAAAGCACTTCCTTGTGCCCATTTTAGAGGGCAGTGCTCACTGATGGGTCAAGTTTCCAAGACTACCTTGACAACTACAAGGTACAGAAACACCACTGAAAATGTTTTCCTAAATATATACGCTGAGATTGGGAGATGGGAATGGAGTTGGGGGTGGGGAGAGTAAGATGGGAATCACATTCTATCCTCCCAACTCCCTGGGAGACACACTTCTTGAAATTTTTTCTCCCCCAACCCCCCTTAAAAAACCTGACATGGTGATAATTTTATAAGCTATGTTGCTCTTGTCAAATTATTCAACATCTGTCTTCATGTTCCCACAAAAATTAGCATAGGAGAGTAGTTTCTGATGACACCTTTGGTGAAATATTTTGACTTCTACCAGTAAGTTGCAAACAACCTGTCGTAAGGATAATGTCAATTTCCAGTCTCGCATATTAAATAATCCAGAGGTTTGTTGTGCTTTTGTGGGGGAGAGTAATCCTTGCCCTCTAAATGGCTGAAAGGCTTGTGGGGGTGAATATAAAGGAAAGAGGAGGGGACTCAGAAAGGAAGCTTTCTGAACAGAAGCTAATTCTCACTTTACTTCATCCCACCCCACCTAGCAAGTCTATTGTCCTCAAGACTGGAGCCCCATCCGAAACCCTGCCTTTCCCCCTCAGTCTACTAAGAAGCCAAATATACAGGCTGACCCTAGAGAATGACAAATGCGGACAGAGAGATTGTGAGGAAATGAGAAAGGAGATTAGGAAAGGAGTCACCAAAGGACCCTCTGGCCCTAGAACTCAGCTGCTATAGTATCTGCATCAGGCGGGAGGAACAGGGTCCAAGAAGAGAATGGACTAAGGGTGCAGAAAACAGAGTCTCTGGTGAAGTAGATTCTCTTTCCCTTCTCCCCATTCTCCTCCATCTCCCTACTCAAGGTTACCCCCAGGAGGAAGGGGGGAAGAGGAGAAGGATCTCAAATAATCGCTAAAGTCCAAAGGATCTGCTATCAAATGAAATGGCAACAGAATTTATGATAGAGTCAAGAAGTGTATTGAGGGGTTGGAGAAAGCAGACTGAGTATCCCATTTCAGGGTACTAATTGGTACTAAGGAAGTACCAATTCTTGAGTTCCTAGATCCTGAACATACAAACTGTTACCCCACTTGAAGGCAGTTCTGATTACAGTGGCTCTTAGGGTCAGCAATTTAGAAATGGAAGGGACTTTAGAAGCATCTGTTTCAATCTTCTCCATTTTATATATGAGAAAACTGAAATCTGGAAGAGTAAAGAGACTTGCCTATGGTCAAATGGGTAATAAGTGTTATAGGCAAGATTTGAACCCAGTCCTCTGACTTTAAATTCAGCTCTCTTTCTATGCATCAGAGACTGAGTCAGATCCATTTTTCCTAATTCCCCTTTAAATAGAAACCTCTAAGTGTTCTAAATTGGTCCCCTACCCCAAGATTAAGATAGTGACCTGTTTATCTCACTAATGTCACATAGACTCAGTACACACACACCTTGACAAACAGGGTAATGGAAAGCAGTGGGACAAAAGTCAGGAGATCTGGATTGGAGTCCTAGCCTTTACATTTTCTAGCCATGTGACCCTGGACAAATTATATGCCTTTGCCAAATCTCATCTAGCAAAGGGAATAATAATATTTGTACCTCCTGAGCCACAAGGTTTTTTCTGAGGTAAGTGTTCTATAAACCTCAGCTTGGCATACAAATGTTTATACTATTGTTATCCTCTTCCCCAACACATGGGAGAAGCAGAGCATTGTTTCTTCCTCACACTGGGTGAGTGAATATTTGGAGAAGGAATGTTTTTTTATTGGACTTTTATGGTCATCTGCTATCGCTCATCTATTTCTCCAAGGTCCACATCCCCAGATACAAAGTCAACTAGTGGGTAGCTCTGGACAGCTCCTTATTTCTCCTCTTGCCTAGATTTTCTGGGGCTTAATCCCAGTTCCTTACTGCCCTATAGGCCCTGCAGTATAAAATTGAGCTTCTTATAACTTTCCTCTCCAAACTGCCCCGGGAATGGCCTGTCACCTCATTCCCCCTCTCCCCCCCACCCCCGCACTTGCCAGGGTCACTCCCACTAACCTCACCCATCTTGACTGGTTTTAGAAAAAGCTGCCGCAGTCTAAGTTCCCCAGTCCAGTCCTTCCAATCCACCTACCTCCAGAAATCTAAGAATCTGCTGGCCCTTCTAGTTTACCCCAGAACCCTAACCCAAGCCTAGGGCTTCCTTCGAACACATCTTCCTTTTTCTGTAACTTTTTCTGTTTTGAGAATAGACCACCTGGAAATGAGTAGAGCAGAAATTCTGGTCTCTGACCTGCAATTCTTAAAATCAAACCAAATTTCAGTAAGAGAATCTCCCTTCCCCCTACATCTGTCTGGAATTTCCTGTATCTCAATTAAATGCATTGTCACCTGCCATCCCCACCCCCTGCATACAAGTTCCCTCTTGCCCCATCCACCTTAATAAAACCTTACAGCCTAACCTGTCCTCTTAAGGTTCTGTCCTGCTGGAAGCTTACAGGGATGGAAATTCTCAAAGAAAATGTAGGCTCCCATCATCAACGAGGCTAGGGCTAACTTCATTCAATTGTTTTTCCCCTGATTTGCTCAAGTTGAGACCCTAGGGGACACCAGGAGGGGAGAAAACATAGATACAAGGTTTGTAAAGTTATGCCTGAACCCCACTCCATTGCCCTCCAAAGCAATAGTTCCTGAGACTATACACCTTGCAAATTCTCCACAATCTCAGGAGAACAGTCTAGCAAGCTGTCATGACCAAGGTTCTCCAAATTAAGAAGCTTTGAGGTCTCTGGAGAAAAGACTAGTTAATGTAGCAGAGAGGTAGGGAAGAGTTACTAGATGGAGATGATAGACTTGTCACAGAATAATGCCAGTGAGTACTAAGAGGGAGACTTTGGGAATGGTATGATAACACAGCAAAAAGTGGGGGGCTTTTCCCATTCCTCCTACCCATCCAGGCCCTCTTTGCAAGCAGACTGGCTCAAGAAAATCTATAATTTCCTCCTCAGGAAACAAATAAGGGAGAGTAAAGAAAAGGTTTAACCATTAGAGGAAGGATGATACTGGAAGAGGGGAAAGAAAGGGAAGAAGGAAAGGAAGGAAAGAGTGGGGGAGAAGAAAGGCAGAATGGAAGGAAAAAAGAAAGGCAACAAAGAAAAGAAAAATGGAAGGGAGAAAAGATAGAAAGGAAGAGGAAGGAAGAAAAGAAAAGGAAGAAGGAAAGATGAGAGGGAATGATGGAGAAATGAAAGGGAAAAGAAAGGATAAAGCAAGACAGGGGAAGGAGATTGGAAAAGAAAGGAGGGAAGAAGAAAGAAAAAGGGAAAGGGGAAGAAGGGAGAAAAGGAAGGGAGAAAGGAAAGAGAGAAGGGACAAAGGGAGTCGGAGAGGGAAGAAAAGAGAGGGAAAAAGTAAGAAAGAAGAAATAAAGAGACAAAAGGAGAAAAGGAAAAAGGGAAAGGAGAATGAAGGAAAGCAGAAAGAAAAGAACGGAGGAACAAGGGAAAGAACGAAGAAAAGAGGGAAGGGAAGGGCTGTCCTGAATTTCTCTCTTCCTTCTATCTCAGCGCTCTAGGATACTGGGTGGGTGGAGGTCTCCTGCTGGCTTTTCCGCCTCCAGCTTCTTTCTTCCTCCTTCCTTGCCTACACTGGCCACTCCGGAGGACCAGGCAGCAGTAGAAACGCAAACTAATTAAGAAGCTGAGAGTTTGGCTGGAAGCCTCAGCCAGCCCCGCCCCGGGGGGAATTAAACCTGCACTAGCCGTTCTAGTCCCTGAGAACATATTACATCCCCACCGCACCTCTAGACACGCCGGCCTTCTCCTCCTTGCACAGTGTCCCCACCAAGAAGGCTGAATGAACACACATACACACCGGGAAATAGGACTTCGTTTCCACCTCAAGTCTGGCATTTCTGGGAAGAGAGCAACTTAGCAACATCCCCCTACACACACACACACACACACACACACACACACACACACACACACACACACACACACCACACACCCCAAACTGTACTGATGACCACCATCAGATCTGAAACTCACATTATAAGTCCCCCTAGCCCTAGAGACAGAGAGAGAAAAAGAAAGTCCAAGCAAGAGCTTCGTTCCTCCCATCAAAGCAACACATCATTAAAAAGTGTCCTACAAAGACACCACAGCGTCAGGGGAAGCAAAGCAAGAGTCATTGGGGTGGCTGCCTGCCTATGCTCTTGGGACTCCGGGGGAGAATACTCCCTCCCGTCTTGCTAACTGTCCAACAGTCCTACAACCACAACCACCAAGTAACACCACCCCCACCCCAACAAGGGAGCTCTGCGTGTCTCGGAGAAGGCCTGCTTGGAAGACTTTATCGCTGGATCTAAGGGGCGGAGGAATGAGAAGACAGGGGCCAGAGAGGCAAAGAAAACGGCTGCACCAGCTAGCTCCCTGCTTCTCGGCAAATCTAAAGGAACACTTATGTGGGGAGCTGGGGGCGGGAGCGGGAGAAGGAAAAAGAAAGGGCAGGCATTGCTGGTTTTCTCCCTGACAAGATCTCTGAAAACATTTTCAAGAAGGACCCTGGTGTGTGCATATGTGTATGGTGTGGAGTAGTGTGTAATACGGTCTGCACAAATGGGTACCTTTTGGGTACATGTTGTACTTCTGTTTTCTGAGGGAAAGTGTGTATTTGTGTGTGTGTGTGTGTGTGTGTGTGTGTGCGTGTATGTTCCTGGGCTACAGGGAGTACAGGGAGAAGAAATATCGGGGTGTGTGCTCTGTCAGTAGCAGGGGTGTCTGGGAAAGGAGTGTCTCGGCAGATTGTTTCGACGATGCTAGGGGAAGCGGAGACTCAGGCACAGGCGCCCTTTGCCCTCCCGAGCCTAGAAAAAGCTGGAAAAGACAAAGCTGCCCTAGCAGGTAGTAGAAGGGAAATCGGGATGCAGAGGTAACTCGAGAGCGGCCTGGGGAACTGGAAACTGGCTCTCCTAAAAGCCTCCTTGTATGTTCCCCGCCACACACAACCCTGTCGCTACAGACTCCCCTCAATTTTCATTTATGAGACCAAACCTTGTGGGAGCAAGGCCTGGGGAGGAAGAGGTTGCCGTATAATCGACCTAGGCGCGCCCGCCAACTTTGAGCTAAGACTGCTTTTCTGAGCCCCACTCCCTGCTCCTCGCCAGGGAGTGCCAGGGAAAGATGGACATCAAGCACCTCTCACCTACAGTCACCTTTCGGCCCACAGCCGTCACCACGATCCCCAATTGGCAGCAGAGTTCAGGGCTGCCAATTCCCAAGCTTTCCTTTCCTTAGGCGCCTTGGGGGAAGCCAGGATCAGGAAGCAATTCCCCGCCCGCCCTCACGACCACGCGCACTTTGCGCCCCCGGCAAACTTTACGCTCTCTGCAACCTTGTTGGCGAGGGACGCCAGTCAGGAGGGAAATCTTACCGTAGACACCTTGTCCCTTGCAGTACATAGGGACCAGGGTGAGTAACAGAAGGCAGGTCACCTCCATCTTCACCGCCGGTGCCTCATCCCCGCGGGGCAGCGCAGCCGGAGAGGCGGCGAGGAGCGCATCCACTAGGGCGCCTCCTTGCCTTCGGTTTGTCCCCCGAAGCTGCTCTGGAGACAGTGGCTGCGGCGACCCGGAGCAAGAGACTGAGGCCGCGCGACAGCTGCGGCGGCGGCAGCGACAACAGCTAAGGCTGCTCCTCCAGAAACGCCGCTGTCAAAGCGGAGATCCAGGGGGCGCTGGCCGGGAGCAGGGCGGCTTGGTCCACCCCGACAATCCAGCCAGCGCCCCGGCCCCTTCGCCGGGAAGAGTCTGGCCCAGGGGCAGCGGTGATCTAAGGACAGGGAGCCTCGGCTGCAGATCTCAGGGGGCTAGCGGGGAGGGACGAG
Organism: Bettongia penicillata ogilbyi; assembly: GCA_023548195.1. Lineage (NCBI taxonomy): Eukaryota > Metazoa > Chordata > Mammalia > Diprotodontia > Potoroidae > Bettongia > Bettongia penicillata. The sequence continues at coordinate 4,480,883 of JAJHZJ010000131.1, read as the reverse complement.
GTGAGGAGGGAGAATAGAAAGCTTGCTCCCCTCCACTCTGGGTGCAAAAGAAATGGGTGTTCGGGGGAGGCGGAGGACTCCTCCCCCTTCTGTGGGAGGGGGCTAGTCAGTGGGGCCCCTTCTTCTGCGGAGGGTCTGACAAATTGGAGAGTCAACTTGGCAGTTTTCCCCCACTCCCAGAGGGGATACCCCTCCCCGTGGAGGGGTGGGGGGGGAGAGAGGACGGAACAAGAGGTGTCTCCGGCGCCAAATAAATTATTCTGACAGCTCTAGTCCCAGCCCAGCTGAGCTAAGGTATCTGCGCCCTGGCAAAGTAGGAGACGGCCGGACACAGTCAGCCCCCGCCACCTCCCCCTAAACAGAGAAGCCTCCAAACCCCGCAGTTTTTCCACTCCCAGAGTGGCGGGAATGGAGAAGCGGTTCGGTCTCCCTGGAACTAAAGTCGAGGATTCCCCCAGGGAGGGACAGCTCTTTACCTCGACTGTCCACGGAGCTTTCCTGCTCTTCTCCCCGGGTCCTGGAGGTTCAGAGAGCAAAGTTAGAGGAGGCTTCGGCTCCGAAGAAATCCGAGGTCTCGTCGCCTCCAGGGACCCGCGCGAAAGACAGGGGGAAATTCAAGAGAAGACCGCCCCCAAAAAGAAAAAAGGAAAGAAAAGTTTGAGTTGTTTTAAAATATATGAAAAAGACCAGCTTCTTCCTTCTGCAGCCTCTGGCTCGACCCTGGCCAGGGCGATGGTGGGCTCCGCGAGCTCGCTCTCTACCCGCTCGGCTCTCCTCCTCTGCCGCTGTCTGTCCGTGACTGGCGCTAGCTGGCTCCGTAGCTCTCAGGAGAACAGGGCTTAGCCTTCCCCGAAGTTGGCCAGCTCCCCCCGCCCCCGCCCCCGCCTGCCTCCCTCCCAGGCCAGCTGCTGGGGGCCCTCTCGGGCGGGGTGGGGCACTGGCTGGGGGCTCCCCCCGGGGCGGAGCAGAGCAGTCCAGTGGTTCGCGAGCCCTACTCGTACTAGACCTCCCTTCTCAGTAACTTCGCCTTCCGTGTGGTTCTTTTCATCCGTCCCCCCCTCCCCTCGGGCTTTTTATTTCAACATCCTCCCCCCTTCTCCCTCTCTCTCTCCTTCCTTCGGTCTCTCGCTCTCCCTCCCTTTGTCGCTCGTTCTCCTGTTTGATTCCCCTCCAGTTAAAAAAAGGAGCCAATTAAAATGAGCGGAGCTCTCGCAGAGCCCTGCCTCTGTCCAATTTCCTCGCCTCCCCCAGGACCAATTAGAGAAAACAAAACAGGGATGGGGTAGCAGCCTAGCAGCCGGCTTCTTCTTACTCTCTCTCTCTCTCTCTCTCTCTCTCTCTCTCTCTCTCTCTCTCTCTCTCTCTCTCTCTCTCTCTCTCTCACACACACACACACACACACACACACACACACACACACACACACACTCCTCCCTCTCTATCCGTTTCTCCCCCTCACCCCTTCTCCCTCCCTTCCCACCCCTTCTTCCTTCTCTCTCCCTTCCCTCTCCCTCCTTTGCTTTTGCATTTCCTCGCTGCCCCTCGTCCCCCCCGCCCTCCGGGCAAGGAAATGTCAGAAAGCAGAAATGGATCCATCTATCCTGAGGACACTGGGAGAGAGAGGGACGTGGGCTTTAGCAAGCTGAAGAACAGGTTTAGGAAGCCGCACTCGCAAGCGCGCGGACACACACACACACACACACACACACACACACACACACACACACACACACACACACAACTGAGCTGCTGCACACGCAGGCTGCATTGCATGGTCGCACCGAACCGTGTGCAATGCAATCGTAGCATACTCAGTGTGAATGCATAGAAAAGGAATCGGAGCCCGCCGGGTACTGAACGCTATTTTTTTCCTTCCTTTTTTTTCCTCCACTTCCTTCTCTATGGAAGAGTGGAGTGGGGAATAGAAAAGGTTGAACGTTTCTCTGACAGGAGGCTGGGGGCTGAGGGCAGCTATGGGGTAGGGGTGGAGAGATGGTGACCAGAGGAGCGAAATGCTCCTGGAGACTTGTATGCGCTCTCTCTGCGGCCGGGAATTTGGCGCTGTTAGCTCTCGCCTGTCTGCGCGCTGTCCTCCACAGGGCCTTGACCTAGGTCCGGGTCCCTGCCCCTTCTCCAGCCAGCTCCGGCAGCCTCTTTCCTCTGGCTCTGGCAACTGGCATCCAGCCTCTGAGGTCACCCGAGTAAGGGACGAAGCCCGAAGGCGGAGACAGAGCGCGGCACTCGCCCTTGCTGCCCCAAAGATGCCAACAGGTTTGCCCGCGGCCCGGCTCCCGCCTCCACCCGGCCATCTCATACTCCTGCCATGTCCTTCCTCTCTCATTCTTGTGTCTTCTAGGCGCTCCATGGACTTCTAGCAGTTGGTTTAGGGAGGGTACCTTCTTTGAGACTAGCTTTCCCTCCACCTCCCTGCAGACACCTAAGGGACGCTGGACCCTCCCAGTCTAGCGCCCCCCTTCCCTCTCCTTAGCCCACATCTATGTCCTGAAGGCCGAGAGAGCATAACCAGGGCTCTGGGGCCAGGAGGAGGGCGGCGATAGAGAGCTGCACTTGGGGCTGGTGTCCCTGCTTCCCCTGGGGCAAGGGAGCGGGCGGGGAGGCACAGACGATTACTGAGAGGACAGCTGGGCCACCCTCCTCCAGTTGCCTGGCACTATTCTAAACTGGTTTCTATTTTTCCCAACCCCATTTTGCGTCTTCCCCTGCCCTTACACACAGGCAGCCTGTTAAATCTCACCTGCTTTTCCAGTCTCTGTTATTATCTCTGCGTACCCTCGGGGTTTTTATTAGGGAGGCCAGTGGGAGCTCTGACTCGGGGAGTCGATAATAAGAGGGAGGATTAGGAACATCCCCACCCGACTACCTGACTCTCAGTCTCCTTCTAAATGTAGGGTGACGCTCTCCCCCTAAAACTTGGGGCACTTGTCTGAATTTCCCCATTCTAAATCGAGCAGCAGTGGCCTAAACTCCTTGACCTTTGGCTCCGCGGCCTGGAATCATGGGTGGGTGCCCTAAGGAGAAAGGTGATCATCCAAACCTTTCTCTGCATTTAGGTCCTTTTCCACACCCCTCCTCCACTGTCTCCAACACCCCTTCCCTCACCAGCTTTACCTCTTGGATTAGACAGTGTCAGGACTGATGCCCTTCTCAGGTCCAACACCATATACCCCACCCCTCTCTCACAATTCACCTCTCACACACAGCCTTCAAACCCAGAATTGGGACTTCCCAAAGGACCATCATTTATCCCAACCCAGAGAAATATAGAGTCCAGGATCATTTCTCAGGTTATTGTTCTAACAGCCAAAAAGATTGTTATTCTTCCACCCAAAGGAAAAAGTTGTTTCTGGTATATTTTAGGATGTAGTTGATAGAAAGCAGGCCTGGGGGCCAAGAACTAAGATGGAGTCCTGCTTCTGACAAAAACTGTGTGATTCTGGCAAATCATTTGTCCTCTCTGTGCTCTAGGTATCTCGCTAAGACTGCAAATTGCATTGGTAAAGAGTTTCCTCACAGAAATGGCATCTTTTGATTGGGAGAGGGGGAAGGTACCATACCCGTGAAAGATGTCAGGAAACTACTATTCCCCCTCCCCATTTATTTCTCATTATATAATATTTCTCATTATATATATTGGAAATCCAGCCTCCTCCAAGATGCCTTCTAGGGTAAGCCAAGGAGTGCCTCTGATTTTCCTCTGTCTGATCTAAGTATAGAACCCCTATCCACTTTTCCTCCTTGCTCCCCATGCAATCTTCCCTTTTCTTCACCTCAGAAAAATATTACTTCTTGTCATGTGAAGTCACTTCTCAGTCATCAGGGTATCAAAAATACAAAAAAAAAAAAGCCCAAGTGAGAATTTTTAAACATCATTTATATTTCACTTTACCACACTGTGGCTTCTTTTTCATTGGGTGGGGGGAGAAACAGATTCCTTTTATTAATCCATTTGTCTCAGGTGGCTGTTAAATTGAGTTGGTCTGCTCTGAACACATGCCCACCTATGGTTTGGAGGAAGATTCGTTATTGTCTTTGGGGAGAACAGTAAGAGGGATAGAGAATAGCCAACCTGGACCTGTATGTTTACTGCAAATAATACATGCCTGAATCCGGGAGAGGTAGGTGGTTGTATGCAGAGTAAACCTATTTTTGTGTTTAGCTTTAAAAAAAAACCACAATTCTTTCTAAATCCTGCCATCTCCTCCCCATGTCTATCTATACTCATGTATCTGCCTCGAAATGAGGGCAGAGTCCATGCCTGCCATGTGTCAGGGATGGAAAATGAAAAAGAGTTCCTGTAATCTCCTTAATATAAAGAGAACTATTTTCCTTCCTCCCACCCCCATCTGCCAAATTGAGTGGCATAGAGATTAACCAAGCCATTCAGCTTGGCAGGACTCTTGCCTGAGGAAGACTCACAGGTTTGTGAAGCAGCCCAGGTTTGTCTGCCTTTGTTTATAGCTCAGTGATTAAAGCATTCCTGCTAACCCTAGATTTGAGAGCTGCTAAAAAGAACCAAAGAGGAGCCAGATTTCCGAGGTAGGCACCTGCCTACAGCCAAACATTCCATGATGATGAAAATGCACTCAAAGGTCATTTTTAGTTTTTACACTTTTTACAAATACAGAGATTTTCAATACCAGAAAATTATTTTTCATGTCCTCTAAATATTTATTTTATGATAGTAACAATGGCTAACATTTGTATAGCATTGTAAGGTTTGCAAAATACTTTATAAATATTAGTTTGATCTTCACAATAACCCCAGGAGGTATGTGCTGTTATTGTCTCCAAATTACAGTTGAGGAAACTGAGGTTCCCCCAAAAAGGCAAGTGACTTGACCAGGATCACAGCTGGTAAGTGTTTGAAGGAGGGTCTTTCTGACTTCAGGTCAAGTTCTCTATCCACTATGTCTTTAGACCTTTGTAATCTCCATGACCTTGGACAAATGACTTCATTTCTGTGGACTTCTATTTTCTCATCAGTAATACAAGAGTTTCTATCTCTAATTCCTGGGCTCCTGTGATAAGTTAAGCCTCACATGTTATAGTAAAGGCACAAAACCAATAACACAAAAGATGAAATTTTCAAACCTTGCTTAGAGCTAAACAAATTATTTTGTCCCAGCTCTGAACCTAGGTGATGATGTCAAGCCTGTATGGACCAGTTCAGTTCCTACATACCTGCCAGCTGACACTGTAGTTCATCAGGGCAACCCATCCCTATTACTATGTCAGGTGAGAATGTGGGAAGAATTTTGTGTGTGTGTTTGCTGCACACATGACATTGATGACAAGGAAGGGGGTACTATTAGTATATTCCTAACTTACAGCCTCAAACCTAGCATGTGCCCAATACATATTAGTTCACAATATTTAGAGCTAGGAAGAACTTTAGAGGCCATTTAGCCCAGAGGAAACTGAGACACATGGAGGTGAAATTACTTGCCAAATCATTTATGTTCTAAATAATAGAGCTCTGGGTTTTGAACTCAGATCTTCTAGCTCCAGAGCAATGCTCATTCCATTGCACTATTTTGCTTTCTATGATGCAAGAGTTGGGAAGAATGTTTTAGAAATGACTAAGAGTGTAAAGCCCTAAGAGAAGAAAGTGTGTGAGTGTGGGTGGGTGTGGGTGCGTAGTCTATTGGAGAGAATGTTGACTTTGATTTCAGGAAGACCTAGGTCCAGTCCCAATCTTAGCACCTCATCTCTATCTAGGGAGGGTGAAGGAAAGAAGACTAAGCATTTGTTTTTTGTCCTTGGACAGGTACCCATTATCCCTGGACCCCTCCTGAATTCTAGATCTTGTGGGCAAAAGTAAAAATGACACCAAATTCTATCCATTTACCAGTTGTATGACCATGGGCAAATAAATGAGCCTAAATTCCCTCATCTGTAAAATGAGAGGTTTGTCTTTCCAGCTCTAGAGTTATGATCCTTCATCTGTGGTGGATAACAATATGTTTGCCATTAAAATATTAATTGAAAGGCAGACTCCAGGCTTCAGAGTTGCCATCCCTTCCTGCCGCCCCACCTCCCAGAATCAGAGCCCTCCAAGTCATATACAGAGAAAGGGAGAGAGGAGAGGCTTTTCCAGGGACGAACAGCCTTGGGTGAGGGAAATTGTCTTTGAAAACGATACAGGGGCAAGATATCGATTCATGCCTAGAATAAGACATCTTCCCAGTCAGGTGGGAGTGGAGCTGATAGGGGGAGTTAGAGAGAGAGTTATGACCCCACAGAAAGACCAGGTTTATTAATTCAGGCTCTAACAAATAGCCAATTAATGGCACCAGCTGCTAATTAGTAAGCAGTTAACTCCCGTTATAAATCGGGCAGCCAGAGAGCAGCAATGAGGTGAGCTCATGATAACTCCTCTGGAGGAGGGATGTATCCAGGGATTCCTTAGGCCTTGTTTCTCTTCTATGAACCCATCCACCCCCCTTTCCTTGCCCTATACCTCCATTCCTGCCCTGATGCCCATAATTACAGAGCTACACCATGAGAAAATGACCCTCGGCTCCTCCCTCTCTCCTGATTACTCCTTCCCTTCTGTCAGTCAGCAAGCAGCTAATGCCTACTGCTAGAGAAAACTGTGGTGCTGTTAATAATATTACCAGACTCCTGTCTAGTTCTTCAGTCTTATTTGAGCCTCATAATGGCCTGGTGAGAAGGCAAGGCGGTTATTATCACCCCATCAGTAATCCAGCTCACCCAGTAACTTCATGGCAGGGTTAGAACTAGAATCCAAGGCTATGGGTAGACATAACAGAGGCACAAGGTAAAGTGTGGTAGGAAGAAAACCATTCAGTAGCAGGTTAATACTGTGTGACCTTGGGATATACATACATATATACATATATGTGTGTATATATATGTATATGTGTGTATATATATGTATGTGCATATGTACACATATATACATGTATACACACATATACACACACATAGATATAGATATATGCTGTGGTCTTGGTCTCTGTAAAACAAATTTGAGGAGGAGGAGATTAACTAGATGATGCCTCAGCCTGTTTCCATTTATGAAGCTTAAACTCTATTCCAAGAGGCATCTAGATGACTCAGTGGATAGAACACTGGGTCTGAGTCAGGTAGACCTGAGTTCAAATCTGGATTCAGACATTCACTAGCTATGGGACCTTGGTCAAATCACTTAACTTCTGTCTGCCTTAATCCACTGAATAAGAAAGTGGTAAATCACTCACTCTGGTATCTTTGCCAAGAAAACCCCATAGATAGCATAGTCCGCAGGATTGTGAAAAGTCAGACACAAGTAAACAACAGTGAGGCTCCATTTCACCAGGGGTGTGTTGGTAACAATCAGCTCCAGGAGAATGTATGCAAGACACACTTTTAAGTTTAATATGCATTATTAACATTTTCTCCATCACTTTCTTAAGTCTAAACCATTAGCAAAATAATAAATTTAACACTCATTTGTAATTGTTTGCTATTTTCCAAAGTGTAATTGTTCTCACTGAAAATTTGCCAATCTCCAGTAGATCCAAAATGGTTCCAGCTTCCTACTCTAGGAATCTATGTTTTGTAGTCTCTGTCTTTAAGGATAGTTGTGAGTTCTTCTCTGTTTCTGGTAGTTGTCATAATTTCAGATAAACCACATTACTCATCAAATCTTCCACTTGACCTTGGACAAATGACAACTTTTCCGAGTCCTGATTTGCTCTAAGATTGCTTTCATCTCTAATCTCTGTAATTATCTCCAATTTACCCTATTATCTTGTTTGCCCATGGTTATTTACATTTTGTTTGCATTTGTTTACATTGATTATCTCTGTAATTATCTCCAATTTACCCTTTTATCTTGTTTGCCCATGGTTATTTACATTTTGTTTGCATTTGTTTACATTTTGCCCCCCACATTAGATGGTGAGCTCCTTGAGAGCAGGGACTGTCTTCTGTCTTTCTTTGTAACCCCAGTGCTTAACTCGGTGCCTGACACCTCATAGTCACTTAATAAGTGCTTGTTGACTTGATTCTAAAGATTAATTATCCTATCTTTTTTTTCTCATCCCTGAAATTTTCTGAACTTGTCCCATATCCACTGGTCTTTTGTGCCCTTCAGCGTTGGAGGATGTATGTCTTGGTGTTTTAACGTTAAGCGCCTGCACTTTTTATGGGAAAAAACTGGAATGGATATCATTTGATTGGGGAATAGCCAAGCAATTTATGTAATGTCACTGTTGTTCACCCACTGATGTTCAAAGAGGACCAGCGACATCACAGGTGGTCTTGACTTGCGAGTGAATTCGATTTTAGTGAGGCAGAGTTGCAGGGTTGCCATCCTCATTCCTTCTTCCAAAGTCATCAAAGTCCAGTGGCAAGACAAAAGTCAAGATGGCTGGTGATGGCTCAAGATAAAGTAGATGTCCTTTGTGTCTTCAGTGGCTGACTAAGCTCTAAGTGCTCCCTAGTACCTGTTTCCTCCACCTTAATGGCCATTAGAACAAATTGTTCTCATCCACCCATTCTGTCAGGGAAAGTCTTAACTAGCTTTGGGTAGAGACATCCCCCTAATTCACCAATAAGTTTGAGGGCTCTCAGTTACCCTGTACCTGATTTAGCCAGTCTGCCAAGAAAGTTTTACCAGGTTGTGGCTACTGTGCATACTACAGCTTCCTGAAGCAAGAAATATGTAAATATGCAGAACTGAGAGAAACATGGGAAAACTTATATGAACTGAGAGTGGGGTAAGCAGAACCAGGAAAGCAATGTGCACTTGACTCCAATGATGTACGGGAAGAACGAAAGACCGAAGTGAACCAACTTGGCTTTGTAGAAGAATTAAGAAAATGTAACCCTCTCCTTTCTTTGAAGAGGCAGAAGCTTCTAGGTGTGGAATATTGTGGACACTGCGAGATATAGTTGATATGTTGATTAGCTTTGCCAAACCACTTCTTTTTACATTTTTACCAAATATATACATGTGTGTATGTATTTTCTTTTTATATCTTTGTTGCAAGACATGGTTCACTAAATAGAGGAGGAAAGAGGGATATACTCAGAAATGAAGATGATCTAAGACAAAAAAAATCACTAAAATAAAAAATTATGAATAAAATTAATCGTTCAGAGGTTCAAAAGTCACTTGATTTTAACACTAACTTAGCAGATATATATCAATTGACAAGGCAGCCATAAGGAGAGCTTGTTCAGTCGGTTCAGTCGGGAACGACTCTCTATGACCCCATTTGGAGTTTTCTTGGCAAAGACTTTGGAGTGTTTTGCCATTTCCTTCTCCAGCTCATTTTACAGATGAGGAAACAGAAGCAAACAGGGTTAAATGACTTGCCCAGGGTCACACAGCTAGTAAGTGTCAACGGCCACATTTGAACTCAGGTCCTCCTGACTCCAGGCCCAGAGCTCTACCTATTGCACTGCGACTCTTACTTAGAAAAACCACATAAAATGAAGTCAGCACCTCCAGGTTTGCATCTTGACTCATCAACTTATTACTTTCTAGCTTTGTGGTTTTAATGTTCTCTGAAACTCAATTTTCTCATCTATAACATGGAGCCAGTAATGTCTGTCTTGTCTACTGCCCAGGGTAAGGATCAAATGAGACAATGTCTCCAAAAGAACATAGAAATCTTTAAACCCCTCTACAAGTGTGGGGCACACAACTGTTCTCATTATCATTACTATTTATGTGTCTAGGAAATGAGAAGAGCCTGAGAGAGTCAGGTAGTTTCCTGTCTGCTCCATAATGTGCATTCTCCCTGTGCAGAACAAAGGATGAAGAGGGCAGAAATGATCTGTATCTCCAGGGAACTCCTAGTCTGATGGGGAGAACCAGACCCTCTCCTCACTATCACCTGACCTGAAAATCTGATGAGATAGGAACAGTCCCTGCCTTCGCCAAACTCCAGATCTGATGGGGAAGACACAGTCAGTCCTTGCCCTTATGGAGCCCATGATAAAGAAAGAGAAAAAAAGACACAGATGCAAGATTCCAACTTAAGCCTGGAGCAATGGTGATGGCGTATTCTTCCTTAAACAAATCCCTATCTACCTCTCCACAGTGGTTATTCCAAATCTCTTCTCTGACCAAACCTCTTCTCCCTCTCCCTCCCTCCAACCCTCACAGCCGAGGATGCCACCTTATACTTTGCTGAGAAAACAGAGACTGTTCCTCATGAGTTTCCTCTTCATCTTAAATTTCCTTAACCATTCCTACTCTCTCCTCCTCTACTCCAGTCTGATCACATGATCCTTCTCCTCAACAAAATCAACCTTCTAATACGCCATTGGTCCCTTTCCCTCCCACCTTTTCCAACAGATCAATTTCTCATTCATCTCCTTCAACTCTAATCTTTAGTCCCTCTCATTCTACAGATTCCTTCCCTGTTTCTATAAACATGGCCAAATTTTCCCCGATTCTTAAAAAAATCCTTCACTAGTCTTTACCATTCCTTCAAACTGTTGTCCTATGTATACGAATACTGTGAAGCTCAAATTAGATAATGGGGGAAGCAATCAGGGTTAAGCGACTTGCCCAGGGTCACACAACCATTAAGTGTCTGAGGCAGGATTTGAACTCAGGTCCTCCTGACTCCAGGACCAGCGTACTATTCCCTGCTCTACCTAGCTACCCTCTAGATAATGTATTTAAAGCACTTTTTAAAGTGGTCCATAAAATCCAGTTATTATTATCCTTATTGTACTTTTAATTCTATATAATAATATTATTATCCTATAACCACAAGACCTCCAGTTTGGTGATAACTACAGTCTCTGAGACTTCTATTGCACTGCTGCTGAGTTCAAGCAGAGAGCAGTACAGGGGTGCAATAATAAATATTTAACAATGGACTCTCATATATATGTATGTATATGTATATATATATGCATATATACACACACATACTTTTAAATTTAACCTACCTTGTTAACTTTGTTAAATCTATACAATCAACAAAACAATAAGTCAAGCCCTGATTTGTAATAATTGCTCATTTTTGAAGCATAAATTCTCACACTTCAAATTTCTGGTTAGAGAGGGCTCTGGTACAACTCTGCCTATATTTCTCCTCCCTTGCTCTAGCCTTCTATAAAAAGCCATCTACGTTCATTGCTTCCACTTCCTTACCTCTCACTTCTCAATCCTTTGCAAACAAGCTTTTGACCTCGTCTCTCAAGTGAAAGTACTCTCTGCAAAGTTACCAGTGATCCATTCATTGGAAAGTCTGATGTCTTTTCTCAGTACTCATGGTTCTTGATCTTTCTACAGCATTTGACATCACTGACCACCCTCTCCTTCTAACTGCACTCTCTTCAGGATTTTTGGGACACTCATCTCTCTCTTAGTTTTTCTCCTACGTTTCAAGATAGCTCCTCCTCAGTCTCCTTTACTAGCTCATCATCACATTCCTTAACTGGGTATAAACCCCAAGGGTCTGATGCTTATCTCCCTACATTTCTCATTTGGTGAGCCCATTTCTTCCTGTAGCTTTAAGAATGATCTCTATTCTGAAAACTTCTAGATCTCTATATCCAGCCTGTCTTTCTACTAAATTCCAGTTCAACTACCTTTTGGACATTTCAGAAATGGTTGAAACAGAGACATCTTACCCTCAACCTGTCAAAAATAATAACTCATCATCTTCCTTCCCGGAAGTCTACCTCTCTCCCAAATACCCCTGTTTCTGTCAAAGGCACTTCTGCTCTGCCAGGCTCACAGGTTTGCAATCTTAATGCCATTCTCAGCTCTTCCATATACCCAATCAGTTGACAAACTTTGCCATTTTACCTCCATGAAATCTCTTTCATCCACGCCCTTCTCACTATTTACGTAGCCATCTCCTAGACTATTTCAATGGCCTGGTTGTTGTACTTGCCTTTTATGTCTCACCATGCCAATCCATTCTTTACACAGCTGCCAAAGTGATTTTCTAGAAGCAAAGGTCTGATCCTGTCACTCTTCTACTCAATAAATTACTGTGGTTCTGCCTCTAAGATAAAATATAAACTTCTCTGCTGTGCTTTTAAACCCTTCACAATCTGGACCCAGCTTCATTCATTATACATCACTCCCCTCTCTGCACTCAATGGTCTAGTCAAACTGGCCTTCTCTTGTTCCTCTCATATAGCGCTCCTCTCATCCTCCAATTATCCAGACTGTCCCCCCCACACACCTGGAATGCATTCCTTCCTCATCTCTACCTTATAAAATACCTTACTTTCTTCAAGACTTAGTTAAAAACACCTTCAACCTGAAATATTTCCTCATTCCCCTAACTGCTAGTGCCCTCCCTGTCCAAATTACCTTGCATTAATTTTGTATTTCTTCTGTATATGTTTGTATGTATATATGTTCTCTCTTCCACTAGACTATAAGCCCCTCGACAGCAGGAACGGTTTCATTTTTGTCTTTCCTAACACCTTGCACAAGGCCTAGCATGTGACAAATTCTAAATAAAATCATTTATTGATTGATCAGTTGCCCACTGGATTCCTAAGTGCTGAAGGGCTTGGAAGTCAAGCACTGAGCTTGGTACTGTTCACATTTTTGGGTGCTTATTCATACAGTTGTTTCATACCTTTCAAGTCTGATTGACTCTAGACTGCCAAGTTGCAGCTAGACTCAGGGGGAGCAAACTGTTGTTTACAGTTGGATACTTTCTATTAATGCAAATGTCTCCATGTGCTTCTGGGAACCAAGAGTGTTTGTCTGGAGAGAAGTGGAAAACCTACAAGAGGACTGGTCATAATCCTCCTAAAGAGAGGATTTGGGCGTCTTTTTGATACCTCCCCCCCCCCCCAACAAGAATTCTAATTTCCACCTTATTTCCATTAACCTCATCCTGAGATCTATCAGAATGTCTCTGGGGAGCCTAAAATTTTTGCCCTCACACCTCTATTATCCCTGGAGTCACAAAATAAATTTTAATTTCCAAGGCTCATAGCCTGATACGATAGTGGGAAAATCACTGGACATGGAGTCCAAGGATCTTGGTTCGAATTCCCCTTTGACCTTGGGCAATCACTTGGGCCTCAAGTTTCCTCATCTGTGGAACCTGAGGGATGGATTACACGATTTCTAAGATCCCTTCTAGTTCTGAATCTATGGTCAGTGATTCTACAGTCCCACATTCTTCATAAAGTCTTTCCCCAGTTAATTCTTTTTCTTTTTTTGGAGGCAATCAGGGTTAAGTGCCTTGCCCAGGGTCACAGAGCTAGTAAGTTTCCGAGGCTGGATTTGAACACAGGTCCTCAACTCTAGAGTCAACGCTTTATCCACTGTGCCACCTAGCTGCCCCTGTTAACTCTTACCAGTGCATAGTAACTCTGCCTCCTTCCAAATAACAACTACCACCATCACAACCATGATCAAACAAGAAACCAAGGTTGCAGATCAAGCTGTGAACACCCAGGGCACAGACCAACCCAGCTCGGGGGAAACAATTCAATTCAACAAGAGTTTAACTGCCTATTATGTGCCAGACTCATTTCTGGATGATAGGTATAAAAGGACAAAAATTAAAACTATCCCTGTCCTCAAGGAGCTGATGTTCTATTAAACTGATCTCAGAGTCCTGATTCTGAGAGGCCACAACACAGACATAATAGCCTTACCCTGATCCCATCCAGTTCAATACTTGACTTTCCTCTAATTCTTTCACACATGCAACTCTCATGTTTCCAACCCATAAACTCAAGGGTAGGGAGCCACATCTTATTTCTTTGCATCTGGCACTAATCACAGGATGAAAGGATCATAGATTTTTTTAAATCAATTTTTTTTCAACGTACAAATCTATTCCCTCTCCTTTTCAATTGCATGCCCTCTCATTGAAAAGGAAAAGAAGGGAAAAGAAGAAAAGGATGGAAGAGGAAAAGAAAGATAACAATAGAAAACCTTTGTAAACAAATGTGCATGGCCAAACAAAACAAATTCTCACATTGGCCATGTCCAAAAAATATATCTCCACCTGTACACCGAGTCCACCACATTTTTGCTGGAAGATGAATAGCACACTTCATCCCAAGTCTTTGAAAATTACAATTGATCATCTTGTTTGTCATAGTTCTTAAGTCTTTCAAAGTTGCCTTTACAATGTTATTGTTTATTGTGTAAATTGTTCTGCTTTCTTTACTTCTATATCAGTTCATACAAGCCTTCCCATGTTCCCCTGAAACTCTCCCTTTCATTATTGCTTATGACACAACAGTATTCCATTACATTCATATACCATAATTTATCCAGTTCCTCTCCAATCATTGTACACCCGCTTAGTATCCAGTTCTTTGCCACTTCAAAAGGTATGCTATTATAGATATTTTCATACATAAAGATTCTTCCTTCTTTTTTGATTATTTTGGGGAATCAACTTAGTGTTGTTATGGGAGCAAAGATTTGCACAGTTTATTTAATTTGGGGACATATTTACAAATTACTTTCCAGAATTGTGGGACCAGTTCACAACTCTATCAGTAGTGCATTAACTTGACTATTTTCCCAAAGCCCTTCTTACATTTATTATTTTCCCTTTTTTGTCAGCTTTGTCAATTTGATGGATATAAGATGGAACCTCAGAGTAGTTTTAATTTTTATTACTGTAATGGTTAGGGATTTCAATATTTTATATATGGCTATTGATAGCTTATATTCCTTCTTTTGTAAACTGCCTTGTCATGCCCTTTGACTATCTATTAGAGGATAGCATTTATTCTTCCAAATTTGAATCAGTTCCTTATATAACTCGAAAAGACAATTTCATCAAAGAAACTTGCTGCAAAAATTTTTCCAAGTTACCTGCTTTGCTTTTCATTTTAGCTCCATTAGTTTTGTACACAAACGTTTTTTAAAAATTGTATCCATTTATGTTCTGTGATTCTTTCTATCTCTTGTTTGGTCTTGAACTCTATACCTCTCCATATATCTGAAAGATAATTTCTTTCCTGCTCCTCTAATTTGTTTATGATGTCACCCTTTATTTCTAAGTCATGCACATATTTTGAGCTCATCTTGTTGCATAGTGTTAGATGTTGGTCCATATTTAATTTCTACTAGACTGTTTTCTGGTTTTCCCAACAGTTTTAGTTGAATAGTGAGTTCTACCTCAGTAACTGGGGTCTTAGGGTTTAATTAGACACTAGACTAGTTTCTGTTTCTGCATGTTGTGTACCTAATATGTGCCGCTGATGGACCTCTCTATTTTTGACTCGGTACCAAATTGTTTTGACTGCTGCTTTGTGTTCTAGTTTGAAATCTGCTAGTGCGAAACCATACCTTACCATTGTTTTAATTATTCCCCTTGAGATCTTTGGCCCTTTGTTCCTCCAGATGAAGTTTGTTGTTATTTTTTTCTGACTTCACAACATAATCCTTTGGTTGTTTAATTGTTATGATGCTGAGTTAAATAAATTGATTTATGTTGTATTGTCATTTTATTATTTTGGCTCAGCCTACCTAAGAGCAATTAATATTTCTCCAATTATCTAGGTCTGTCTTTATTAAGTATCATATATTTATAATCATATAATCATAGAACATGTCAGTCAATAAACATTTGCAAAGGACCTATTATGTGCCAGGAAGTACTGGGCATACATAAAAAAGGAAGAGATAGTCTCTGCCCTCAAAAAGCTCACAATCTATTGAGGGAGAGAAGAAGCAGACAAATATGTACAAACAAGCTAAATATAAGAAGAATAGGAAATAATTAAGAGAAGGAAGACATTAGAGTTAAGAGTGGTTGGGAAAGATTTCCTGGCAAAGATAGGATTTTAGTTGGAAATGAAAAGAAGCAGAGATGAGGAGGGAGAAAATTCCAGGCATGGAGGATAGCCAGAGAACATACCCAGAGCTGAATGTCTTGTTCAGGGATCAACAAGGAGTCTGGAAGAGGCCCTCTAGTCTAAAATGATCTAATCCAGTCCCCTCCCTTTACAGAAGAGAAAGCTGAGACCTAGAGGGATTAAGTACTTTGCCCAAGGTCACACAAACCCAAAAGAAACCTGCCTACATCCTTTGACTTCAAATCCAGATCTCTTTCTGTTGGCTTCCTTTCATGCATATTAAATGTTCATCAAAATAACTGAATTATTCAAAAATTTAAGTTGAAAGTTGACACAGCCCAAATTATCCAGAAATTGGGGAACAAAATTGTCTAGATTATTTGTACATATAGACATAGAATAAATAAATGGTGGTATAGTGGAAAATCCATTGCCCCCAGATTCAGAAGATCTAGGTTTGGGTCTTGTTCTGTCATTTACTAGCTATATGACCCAAGGCAAGTTGCTTCATTCTTTCTGAGTCTTGGTTTTCTTATCTGTAAAATGGGGATAATAAGACTGGCCATGAGTTATCGTGTAATGAATCTGCCTGGAATAATGAAGAGGACCCACCTTGAAATCAAGAAGAGGTAGGTTCAGTTCTCACCTCTGACTTCTACTAGGGTTCTGATCCTGGACAAATCATTTAATTCCTTGATTGCCCCAGGCACCTGTCTAATATTCTAAGTTACAAAACAGTTGTTGATCTGCATTGAGAGAAGGAATTTCCTCACCAAAAGTTCCCCCCATCAATGAAATCCCTGGAGCAGACCAGGATGAAAAGGCAAGATGTAGTAAATGTTTACACTTTGTTTAGGCAGGTAAGCCCATTCCTTAGTGGGGAAGGGAAATGGGTGCAGACAGAGACTGAGTGCTGGAAAATTCTTCCTTAAACAAGTAAGGTAAGGGAAGTTATCTCCTTGACAAAGGGCAAAGACAATGCAAGTGTAGTGGACACTCAGCTGAGTCTGAAGGGAAAGATGGGGCTGAGCATTTAATCAATCAAGCAATCAATACAAATTTATAATTAATCCCAAATCATTTTGAAATGAACTAACCTGGATGAAGGATCCTTTGGAAGGAGGTTCAGTGTCTTCAGTCCCACTGTATCTCCTCATTTATCGCCTCTCTTGACATCTCCCTCCCCGCTCACCCCCTATCTTTCCCTGCCCACCCTGGACTGGTAGAGTGAGATCGAGTTTCGCTGAGGTCTTCTCTTTTTTACTCTCTCCACCACTTCTGGCTCAGGGAGAAAGCAGATCAAATGTTTAAAAGCTCAGCAAAACTGGGATCAGGGCCAGGGCCTAAAGAGGAGAGGAAAGGGGAGGAAAGAGGATCTTAAAGATCCCAACTATGAGAAGGCTGGAGAAGGAGTCTGGGTCTAGAGAGCAGAGCTAAGGTTCAGGAACTCAAATGTCTTGGAGGTGGTATTATGTTTTCCAACACATTCTTTCTGCTAGGATTCATTCAATAAAATTCTGCCTTTTTATAAATTCCCTCCACCTTCTCACCTGTTAGCCTATAGGAAGGGAAGTAAAGAGGAAAGGACAAACATTTCTTAAGCACTTTACACATATCACATTTGATCCTCACAACAACCCTGGGAGGTAAGTGTTTTTATTGTCCCCATTTTACAGTTGAAGAAACTGAGGCAGACAAAGGTTAAGTCACTTGCCCTGGATCATTCCTCTAATAAGTGCTTGAGATTGAATTTGAACTTGGAGCTTATTTGGACTCCAGGCCCAACACTATCCAATGTGTCACCTAGCTGCCTTTAATTTATTTTCTAAATTATTATCTAAATGTTGATTGATTGATTGATTTCCCAAGCATGACACTCAACTGCCCCCTTTGCTGGTTCCATTCCCAGAATTAGCCAATTTCATATTGTCTGGCGTCTTTACCGAACTATGGAATCCGAGACTCTGAGAGTTGGCAGGGACCTCACAGGTTATCTAATGCGATCTGTACCTAAATTAGAATTCCCTCCAATATATGCCTAGCAAGTCAGCCTCCAGCAGAGTCTGAATGAAGATTTTGAAGATCTCTACCACTGTGCTTTCACCTCCCTTAGAAGTCCATTCAATTTTTACACAATCCTAATGGTTGAGAGGTTCATCCTATAGCCTAATTCTGCATCTCTCATTATTCATATTAACCCGTTATTCCTAGTTATGCCTTCATGTTCTGCCAAACAGAAAAAAAATTAAGTCTTGTGATATTTGAAACTCCTGTCTATGTGTCCTGCCAAACTTTTCCTTTTTCTAGTTTCTTCAAGTCATCCATATATTGAATGATCCCCAGCTCCCTGACCATGCCAAGTTGATTTCTTTTAGAAACATTCTAATTAGTCTATATCCTTCCTTAAATGTGGTCCCCAAAATCAAACAAGTGGGATGTGATGACCTGTGCCTCTCATCCCTTCTACTGGGGTAACACAAGGTAGATAGATTCCTGGAACTCTGGAGTTCTGAGTTGCAATGGGCTAAGCCAATTGAGCATCTGCACTAAATAGCATCAATATGGTGATCATCTAAGGGCAGAAGAGACACCAGAAAGCACAAGAAGGGGTGAACCAGCTCAGGTCAGAAATGGAGCAAGTCAAAGCTTCCTTGCCAGTCATTAGTGGGATAGGGCTTATGAATGGCATCTGTACTCCCTGATTAAGAGACCCAGTCTCAAAAAAAAAAAAAAGACCCAGTATAGTGTGTGTTCTGAGGAAGGCTAGAATGTATATGGCATTATACATTCCTTTTGTTGTTGGGCAGTTGATTCTGACCCTTTGTGACCCCTTTTGAGGTTTTTTTTGGCAAAAATATTGGAGTGGTTTGTCATTTCCTTCTCCAGTTCATTTTACAGATGAGGAAACTGAGGCAAACAAGGTGAAGCAATGCCCAGCTCAGAAGTTTCTGAGGTCAGATTTGAAATCAGGAAGATGAATATTCCTGATTCCAAACCCAGTGCTCTATTCCCTGCACCACCTAGCTGCCCTTGTCCTATACATACAGCATTCCCCTAATCTACCATTCTAGTCACATTTTAAAAAGAAAGAGAGAGAGAGAGCACGAGGTCTTATTTCCATATGCAGAATACATAAAAGTCACCAGTTCTATCCCCTCCCTAGAGACAGCTAGGTGGCACAGTAGACAGTCAGGAAAACCTGAGTTCAAATGTGGATTCAGATACTTACTAGACCTTGGACAAGTCACTTAACTTCTGTCTGTCTCAATTTCCCCTACTGTAAAGTGAAGGTGATAATAGCCCCTACCTACCAGAGTTGTTTTGAGGATCTAATGAGATAATATTTGTAAAGCACCATACCTGGCATGTAGTGGGTGCTTAATAAATACATTTCCTTTCTTCTTCCTCTAAAGTCTTCCAGCACCCTCCTTATTTATCCCCTATGTTTTCCCAATGTCTTTTCCACTGTGCCCTCACTCCTTCCACTCTCTAGTGTCTTGTCTCTTGCCCTTCTTCTCTTCTCCAGTGTCCCCTAAATCCTTTCACATCTTCTTCAGCGTATGCTGTGACAATCTGGACTCTGCCCTGGGAAGTTGCCCAAGCTGATTGGCAGCCCTGTGGATTCCCAGTATTGAGAGGGGCAGGAGACTGCACAGGGATTGCACACTTCTGTACTGTCAGGAAGGGGTCCAAGAGAAGGAGTCAGGGAATCACTCCCCAAGCTGTATCCCTAGCTTCTCCTACTCTCGGTTATTTACACGGGAAAAGCCTCCTGCCCTTTTGATTAACTCCATTAACAGCAGACTGCGCTGCTCCTGGTTGGGTCAGAGCCCAGAAATTCTGGGCACCTTCCATGAGGCCCCAGTCTCTCTTCTCCTTCTAGGGAAACGTACTCCTTCCTCTCTGCCCTGGAGGAGGAGAAGGGTCATGAGGACAGCTCAGAAAAGAAGGTGGGGCCTGCCCAGCTCAGGACACTGCCTTCTCTCCAATATCGGAATGGATCAGCCAGCCTCCTAAGCCTAGACATTCACCTATACTCACATGAATGTATTTGCAGGTTTGTGAATGAAGGTATGTGTCTGCATGGATGAATATGTGTGGATAGGAGTATATATGGGAATAATTCTTTTTACGAATTAGCAGTAGGACAGTAGTCTTTAGAACACTTGTTCTTAATTTGAAGTCCACAAACACCTAGAGATCACGAATTTGGATGGGAAAAAGCATCTTTTTTCAATAAATCAACATTTTTTCAACATCTTCTATGTGTTAGGCACTGTTCTAAGAGACGATGATACAAAAGAGGCAAAGAGTTTACCACTATGCCTTTTTGCCTGCAAGGTGCTTACAATGGGGAAGACAGTATGCAAACAAACATATACAAAGCAAGCTATATAGAGGATAAATAGGAAATAATTAAGAGAGAAGGCACTGGAATTATGAGGGGTTGGGAAGAGCTTCCTATAGAAGGTGGGATTTTAGTTGGGACCTAAAGGAAGCCAAGGAGGTCACCAGTCGAAGCAGAGCAGGGAGAATGTTTTAAGTATGACAACATCCAGACACAATGCTGAGAGCTGAGGGTTGGAGTGTCTTCTTTGTAGAACAGACAGAAGGCCAGTGTCACTTAATTGAAAAATATATCTCAGGGAGTAAGGTGTAAGAAAATTGGAAAGGTAGGAAGGTGCTAGTTTACAAAGGACCTTGAAGGCCAAACAAAACATTCTGTATTTGATTCTGGAGTCAACAGGAAACCACTGAAGTTTATTGGGGGAGGGGGCGAGCAACATGATCATATTTGTACTTTAGGAAAATCACTTTAGTGGCTGAATGGAGAATGCATTGGAATAGGGCAGGCTTGACCCTCCAACAGTGGTCCAGGCATGAGGTGATGTGGACCTTCCCTATAGTGGTGGAGAAAGAGTCAGAGGAGAGAACTGTTGCAAAGGTGAAATCAACAGGCCTTGGCAATGGATTGGGTATGGGGTGTGAGAGATGGTGAGGAATCCAGGATGATTCTTAGGTTGTGAGCCTAAACAACTAGGGGGGATGGTGTTGACTTTGACAGTAATAGGGGGGAGTTGTGGGGGGGAGAGATTGTTTAGGGAGAAAGATAATAGGTTCTGTTTTGGACCGAGTTCAAGATGTCTACTGGACATCTGGTTCAAGATGTCTGAAAAGTAGCTAGAGATGCAGGATTAGGGTTCAGTGGAGAGACTGGGGGAAGAAAGGTTGGTTTGAAAATCATGTTTCCCTTGTAATCCCGTGCATTTTACTTTAGGCATTTTAAAATATCATTCTCAGAATGGGGTCCATCAACTTCACCCGAAGAAATGAGGAAGCTGGACTAGAAGATCTAAAAAATGATGTTTCTGGCTCTAATTTCTATAAATGTTAAAAAGTCCAAAATTCTTATGCTTTCAGCAATGACTGCCCTACTTTTAGGTCTCACAAATCCCTCCGTGTAAAGGCAGTGTACTATCTGTCCTGTGGTAGGAAGTTAGCCCACAAGGGGAACCTTCCCTAGTGACATTACAGAAGATATATCATTGGTCCCTGGAAGCCCTGCCCTCCCCACTGAAGTTGCACACCCAGAAACTCCTCCCAAGGGTTTAATTGTAGGGATAAAAATTGATCAGCCTTTTGAGTAGAAATTGCTCCCTACAACTTGCCAACATTCTTTTCAGGTGTTTCTCCTCTGAAAGGGGCAACTTTCTGTCTATGTCCATATAGCTTATCCATAGCTAACTATTTCCCTTTCTTCCACACACTTTGCTTTCTTTGGATCCAAAGCTAGTTGTTCTTTTTTTCCAATAACTAATTAATGCCTGTTTTGTTATGATTGGGGGGAGGGGGTGGAGGGCAAGTTCACTAGAGAAAACAAATTAGCTATCATTATGGGTTGTTTATAAGAGGATCCTGAATCATCTGCAGTCATTCTGATGGATATCTGGTCACTGGATTCAGATGGCTCTGGAGGAGAAGTGAGGCTGGTGACCTGTACAGCCCTCCCTCACTCAAAACAAAGTCAAGTGCAAGTCACGTCATTATTTCTCTCATGGCCTGGTCTTCTTCAGCAATGAAGGATGAACACACACACACACACACACACACACACACAGTGTTAGACTCAGCATATCAGTGAAAATCCTAGGAAAAGCAACCCAGAGGAAAATGTTGAGTTCTCAATATCAGCCTCCACCATTTACCACACCAATTGTTATGAGACTAGTGGGGCTTGCCCAGAGAGCTATAGTTGTGAAACTATAGTAATGAGATAATACATGTAAAGTGGTTTTCAAACCTTAAAGCACTGTGTAAATGTTATCAATGATCAAGATCATGATGGTGGGCTCATAAAAGGGACAGACATACACATACATTTAGTGAATCAGAAACAAGGGGAGACCTAGACAACTTGGAATCTGTGTTGATGATAATGATACTGTCAATAGTGAAAACTGTAACTAGAGATGAAAGTAATGGTGATGATGATAGTACATTGATGATGACAGCATTGGAATGATAATGGTTGTGGTCAGGATGCCTATAGCTATGATAGTGGCAGCAGTAGTCATGCTGAAGGCAATAATAATGGTTGTGATGTTTAGAATGATAATGACCATTGTGATGATGGTGATAGTGATGAGGATGGGGGTCATGGTAGTGATGGTGATCTGCGTGGTGATAGGGGTGATGATGATAATAATGATGGTTATGTTGACAGGATGATGGGGAGGCTGCTAATTCTAATGGTGATGAAGACACTGGTGATAGTGGGGACAGTGATGGCAATGGCTCTGGTGATGATGGTCATTTTGAAGATTCAAGCCTCTGCTGATGGTCAGGGAAAGAGTAGACCAAACAGGATCCTCCTAGATCTTCCTTCCCCCCAGGATATTATTTCCTTGGAAGGGGGTTCCCTGATAACAATAACTAGAATTTATATAGTGTTTTAAAACAGTGTTTTTTATATATGGCACAGTGTTTTACATATGTCACTTTGTTTGATCCTTACATCACCCCTATGAGATAGGTGCTATTATTTTGCCTATTTTGCAGATAAGAAAACTGAGTCTGAGAGAGGTTAAATAACTTGCTCAAGGTCACACAGCTAGTAAGTATCTAAGGGTTCAAACTCCAGTCTTCCTGACTACAAATCTAATCATCTATCCACTGCACCACCAAGCCCCTCCCAAGGATGAAGATTTGGATTGGGGTTCCTGGCTAAAGTTCCTAAATAAATATTGAGGATGAGGACTCTTCCTGTATCTTTACCCACTCTTTTTCTTCTTTCTCACTCTCACCATCTATCTTATCTAGAAAATGTTCCTAAATGATGGAGCAAGATAGAAGGAAAGAAGCAAGAAAGGAATATGACTATCTCTACCACTGATTCAACACCATCTTCACTATAATTTCTTATTACCACTCTTACCACCAACTGATTCATATTTACCCTTAACATCTCCATTATCCTTAATGCTATCATAGCAGTCACCTTCACCATTGTCTGAATTATGAGCATTGTCATTGGTATAATCATCATTCTCACTGCCTCACCTTCATCATCATCATCACTGCCATTGTCATAGTTATTATCAAAATCATTATCACTGATTTAGCATTCTCATTTTCATCACTATCACCCCATCACCATAATAACATCACTAGCATTCCCACTATAACCATTATCACCATTATTTTCTCCATCAACCACACAACTGCTATCAATATCCCAACTGGTTAAACACTCCTTCATCCTCCTCTTCATGACCACAATCACCAACGTTGTCAATGTTGTAATCTCCACCTTTGTAATTGACCTTACCATCACCATTACCCCTATTTCTTTCATAATTACCATCATCCTCATCACAATCATCACCATCACTGTTGATATCATTTTCACCACACCATTCTCCTCATTATCACTGCTTTGTGATCTCTGTATATATGGGCACTCCATGATTAAACAGATCCAATTCTTGTCCTTAGGGAGCTCACAGTCTGAGATAGATGGAACAGGTGGAACAGACTCCCACATGATATACACACATACATATATACATACACACACATACATCAGGATAACAGCATACGGGTGAAGAGTATTCCAGCAGGTCTATAAATATTTGGATAATGTTTGGGGAGAAAGGGAGCAACTTCATTGGTGGGCTGGTTGAGAGTTAAAGGGATAAATCCTTGGTCAATCTAAGAAGACTTTCTGAAGATTTCTAAATCTTTCTCCTTGCCGTGACTATTGCCACTCTTTTCTCTAACCAAACTCTGCTTAGCTGAACCAGACACTAGTAAGTTGTACTAAGCTGCTGAGCTAAGAGGTGTGTCCTGGGCGAAACATGAGTGAGGCTTTCATTAACATTGGACCTGGCAAGCTGGCTGAATGCCGAAGGCTCCATCTTTCCCCTACACCCCTTTCACTGGTACAGCCCACCCTCATTGCCTCTGGTGGAAGGATAGCTCCTCCATATGCCAATTTTCTACTAGCTTGTACACCTACAAAGAGGAACGTCCACTCTCCTACCATTTAAGGGGGCATCATTCCTCCTCAATCTCCTTCAGCTCTCCCCACCCAAAACCCCAGTAGGACATAATGGAACATGATTCAGTGGTACTCTAACCACAACAAGCAAAGAGAGACCCAAACTGGACTTGTGTCTCTGCCTGGCCTGACGAAAGGCAGGCTTTTGTCTGTGTCCAGTGTCCTTCAGGGACTCTCCCTGTCCACAAATGTTAAACAATAATAACTATTTATTTCCACCCCCTTGTTCCCTGATCCCAGTAATAGAAGAGTAACATTTACCTTTGTCCTAATTTTGCCCTTTTCAAATGTCAACAGGGAGGAAGGAGGAGAGGCATTTCTTCCTTCACCCACCCTTCTTCCACCTTTCCCAGAAAAAAAAAATGCTCCCCCTCCTTATTTTCTGTTTATTTAAGAGATTTCATTCTGGACTCAGCTGGGCCTTTAAAAAAAATGAACTCACTTTCCCGCTATGTGGACTCACATTCAAATCACAGCTTCTGTGACCTTGGACAAATCACTTGACCTTTATAACTCTCAGTAAAATGAAAGGGGGGCTAACTATAAAATAACTCTTCGTATGGGTGATAATGTCAGTGTGGTGCAGTCACAAAACCACTGAATTTAAAGTGAGAAGTTCTCAGTTCAAATCTCAGTTTTGCCACTTAGTGTAATCTGTGTGACGTTGGAAAGAGTCACTTAATCTCCCTGGGCCTCAGTTTCCTCATCTGTAAAATGAAGAGGTTGAAATAGATGGTCTCTAAAATCCATAATTCTATAAACCTACAATCCTCACAGCTCTAAATCCTATGGTTTTATGATTCAGATGGCCGAGGCATAGGAGAGTTCAAGAGATTAGAAGGTTGGAAAGAGAAAGTACATTATGTGCCCACCTCTTACTTTTCAGCCAATAAAATGGAGCAGTTATATTGTATTGAGGAGAGAATTGTTTTTTAAGTTAGAGAACCTGCCCCTTTCTCAGAGTGTGAGCTTGGATAAGTCACTTAATCTCCATGAAGCTCAGTGTCTTCATTTATAAAGGGAAAGGAAAGAAGCAGATCAGGGGTATGATGGAGCTCAAAATTCATTGTTAAATTTTCAGTGTGAGTATTTACATTTCAGATATCAGAAAACATTACAAATCAACAGGTGGTCAATTGTTTTGTTGACTGTCTGTACTTAAGAATGTGATAGAGAAAATGTTAATAACGAAGATTGAACTTAAAAGTGCATCCTGCATTCATTTCTTATTTCTGAGAGCCAATTGTTAAACATTTACCAGGACACTCCTGGACTAGATCATCTTTAAAGTCCCTTCCAGTTCTGATCCTTCAAAATCATGTTATGATGAACACCAAAGGTAACCCTTAAAGAGAAATCAAAGTCACCAATTTGAATGTTGAGTAGAATTTAGGCTGAGAGATGGTGACCAGGAATGGAGCATGGACTCATATACCAGAGAGCTCTCCATACCACAAAAATTTAAATCTTATCTTACAGTTAACTGGTTAATTATATTCTGCTCTTGCATCGTCACTTAAGTGTTCTATAGGAATTCGTTTTCTCTCCCCCAACTAGACAGTAAGCTCCTTGAGGGTAAGGATCAAGGAGTGCTGAGGGAACTTGGCATCATGAAGGTTTGATTTGTTGCTGAGCTACTGAATAATTTGCATGACTTTGGATGAGTCATTTCCTCTTTTCTAGGCCCCTGTTTCCTCTGTAAAAGAAGGGAAACAAACTAAAATAGCAGACTCAGACGGATCCTGTTCTATGATTCAGTGATAAAACCATGCAAACAATGGGGATAGGGGAACCTGGGGCACCTGGGTAGCACAGTACATAGAGGGCCAGGACTGGAGTCAAACCTGAGTTCAAACCTGACCTCAGATACTTACTGGCAGTTTGACCCTGAGCAAATCACTTAACCCTGTTTGTATCTGTTTCTAATCTATAAAATGAGCTAGAAAAGGAAATGGTCAACCACTCTAGTATCTCTGCCAAGAAACTCCAAATGGGGCCATGAAGAGTTGGACATGACTTAAATAACTGAACAACACACTGAAACAATCAGACCTGGAGAGATCTCATTTTATGATTTTGTATTAAAACCATGAAGAAAATGGGGATAGGAGAACACCATTAGTGAATACAAGGATGTCTTTTCCCTCACTCAGTCTTCACCTCCTTGAAATTCCAAAAAAGTAATTTTAGATCAAGAGGAAGTCCTGCTTTATAGATTCAGAAGTAAACTCATTGAACTTTGAGAAGTCAGTCCTGGAGTTCCTGCACATCAGAGCAGGAAGAAACCTAGTTTCCATCTGGTCCTACCACCATGTTTTACAAAGGAGAAAACCGCAGCACAGAGAATTAAGGTTAAGTGACTTGTCCAAAGTCACACAACTATTAAGCAACAGAGTGAGCACTAGAACCTAAGTCTAGCGCTCAGTCCATCATTCATCACATTATATCATGCTGAGTTTAACCTCAGTCCCTCTGGCTGCGGTTTAAGACCATTGCCCCTCCCTCTTCGGTTCCGTTTCTCACCACATGTGGGTTGGTTGGGCATCGGGAGGAGCCAGGTGCCTGCTACACCAAGAGGCAATTTAGGAACCGTGGGTATTTTGTCTGTTTACTTGAAAGCACAAAAATTTGTCACTTGTGTGGGTAATTTGCTGCTAATTACGAGCTTACAATCTGCAGATAGGAAAATCAGGGCCAACGTGTACTTCTCAAGGAAGAGGAAAATTACCCCAAGTACTGTGTAATTATACACTTAGCGGGCACGGCGCTCCCCAGCCCTCGCCCTTCCCACGCAGTGCTGCACGCAAGGCAGGGTGAGTTTGCACACGCGCCCACACCATCCAGTCCAGGGAGGGAGGGAAGAACAGAATCCCATTCTCAAAACACAACAGCTGGGGGTGGCAGGAGTGAAGGAGGCAGCAGGAAATGTGCTGCTGAGATGAGCCAATGGGCCAATCCATCTGTCACCCTCTTGTTGTGGGCATCCACAGGGTGTGGAGCCCCGTGCTAAGCAAAAGAAGAAGGGGTGGAAGAAAAAAAAAAGGTATAGCCATCACCGGTAGAAAGCTTCCAGTAAATGGTCCCTTGCCCTCGGAGAACCTTAGTCTGATAAGGGAGGCGTTGTCCCTGATCCCAAGGTCCTCCCTCCCATTCTGATGGAGGAAATTCTGGCCCCTCCCTCAGGGAGTTCCTGGACATATTTCTACTCATCTAGATGCATAATGAACATGAAAATAAAATGCAAATGAATATGCTAATCAATATGATTTGGAAGGGAATGGCAGAGATGTTTGTCTCTCAATTTCCATTGTATCTGTCACTTTCTTATGGTGTAATATAAAGAGCAATCAATCTCAGTTCAGATCCCAGTACTACTGCTTACTGTGTGACCTTGGACAGGTTGCCTAACTTCTCTGGGTATCAGTAATCTCATCTACAAATGCCAGTGTTATACAAAATGATCTCTGGGAGCCTTCCCAGTTCTGAATCCTAGGATTTTATTGTCTGGAACCCGTCCCTTGAGAAGTCCACCAAAAATGCTTTCCAGGGTCCCCTGGCTGGAGCAGAAGGTGATCTGGAAGGGGAAAGCCTTCTTCCTTCTCCTTCCTAACCCCGTTTTATTCGCTGCCCTAAATCATTCATGACTTGTAATAAAAGCCTTTGCAGCACCCCCCATCCCAGCCCCCCGCAGAAAATATTATTTAACAGAAAGGTGACAGTTATGTAATTTAGTCTCTGTCTCCATTATTGATGAATTTGACCATGAAATATTTAGGCTTCTCCGTGTTCTGCAGTTCAGTGCCTGACAATGATTGTGTCATATTATATCTCTTCCCTATGGAAGATGTATTTACCAGGGACTCCATCTCTCCCCACTTCAGTTCCCCATCCCCTTTACTTACCCAGGGCCAAGGGCCTCTCTCCTCAGCCCAAATTCCCTTTTTTTCCTAGTCAACTCCAGACTTTTCAACAATAGAGATATATCTAGTCTATTGTCTCTAAGGAATTGACTTCATTTCCTTCAGCACCATGGACAGTTGAAGGTTCTGATTCAGGGAGGAGTCAGACAAGGGTGCCAAGAGATCCAAAGGGAAAGAAATACTTTTTCCCTGCCCTCAGAGAGTTCTCTGATGGGCGGGTCTTGGCACCTAGTCATGTTTAAACTGGTTAGCAGAGAAACCAGAACAGATATCCTGCTCCAACTTTAGTTGAGGCCAGAACTGATTCAAATCAATTAAGTGTGTACAAAGTAAAAAAAAAAAAATAGTCCCTTCATAACATGAACTCAGCTATAATACAAGGGGCAGGTAGGTGTCACAATAGATAAGAGCACAAACCCTGGAGTCAGGAAGATTTGAGTTCAAACTCAGCCTCAGACACTTACTAGCTGTGTGACCCTGGGCAAGACACTTAATCTTATTTGCCTCAGTTTCTCATCTGTTTAATGAATTTATGCCAAGAAAATCTCAAATGTTTGAGTCACGGAGAATCAAACATGCCTGAAATGCCTCAACAACAACAGAGTACAAGGAAGGAACAGGTGCCTACTATGTTCCAAGTCCAGCACATGATAGGTGCTTAATAGATACTAAGCATTTAAAAAAATATTATCTTATTTGATTCTCACAACAACTCTGGGATGTAGGGGCTATTACTATTACCATTTTATAGTTGAGGAAACTGAATCAAAGGTTAAGTGACTTGCCCAAAGTCTCAAAGCTAGCAAGTGTCTGAGATCAGATTTGCATTCAGGTCTTTCTGACTGCAGGCTCCATCTACTACTGTACCACCCAGATACCTCAGAAAAGCTGAGAAAGGGGATCAAGGAAGCCTTCACAGAGGAGATGACACCTGAATTGAATCTTGAAGAAAGACAAGGTTTACAAGAGGCAGAGATAAGGAGGCAGTACATTCTAGTTACTGTCATACTGGGCCCTGGTCTATACTAGGTAAAAAAGAATGGGATCAACCCTACTGTTGCGTACTAGGGAATGCCTTTTTCTAAATACATAGAGGCAAAAAGATTTAAAGTATTAAATCTAGAGAACAACTAACAGGTTATTTTGTCTGGAATGAGAGTTTATTATGGGAGGTGGTATAAAATAAAACTAGAAATGTAGATGAGGAGAACAGATCATGTCAGCCTTTTTTATATCAATAGTAAGCTATGAAATTTGTCTGTATTTTAGCCTATAGGTAATGAAGAGGCAGGAAGTCTCTTGAACAGGGGAGCATAATGGTCAAAGCTGTGCCTCAGGAAGATTATTTTGGCACCTGTGTGGAGGAGGGACTCAAGAAGGGAGGGAAGTAGGGAAAGTGTCTTAAATCAATAATCCCTTGCTGTGGGGTCTGAGATATTCGAGGATAGACTCAGAGAAGACCTTGTGATGGCCAGTACCTTGGAGGCCACTATCATTCCATCTTCTGTTCTCTTCACTCTTATTATATACACCTTTTCCCCCCTCAGAGTCTGCCATGGTAAGGTCAAGGGAATCGTAGATACTCCATCACTGTTTCATTTGTGTATTTTTAACAGAATTTTTAAAACAGAAAGCACTCCCTCCTCGTTTCTGTCTCATCAATTTCCATGCTTCCTTCAGGACTCAGCTCATGCACCACTTCCTAAGGGAAGGTTTCCTGATCCACTTAGTTGTCACTGTTCTCTCCCTCCTCAAATTATCTTATCTTTACTTATCTCTTTATTTGTTTGTGTTCCCCAGTAGAATTTAAGCTCCTTGAGAATGGGTTTTTAATTTCTGTATTTCTGTCCCCAGTGCCTAGCATAGGGCCTCAAACACAGTGGTTGTCCAATATGTACTCATTGAATTGAATTTTATATTAGATCTGGAAAGGGCTTTAGAGATAATCTCATTCAATCCTCTCAATCAAACAATTACCAAGAATTGATTAAGTGCCTACTGTGTGATAGGCACTGTCCTAGGGGTGAGATGCAAAGACCAAAATGGAAGAGTTTACATATGAGAAAACTGAATCACAGAAACATGTAACCAATCTCAGCTCACACAAATAATAAATTTCAAAATACAAACTTTAACCTAAGTCTTTTGAGGGGGAAAGGGAAAGGAACAAGCATTTATCATGTATGTACTATGTGCCTGGCACTGTGCCACGTGCTTTACAAATATCATCTCATTTGATCCTTAAATCAACCATGATAGGTAAGTGGCATCATTATCTCCATTTTACAATTGAGAAAAGAAAGGTAAACTGTGGCTAAGTGGTTTGCCCATCGTCAGACAACTAGTAAATGTCAGAAGCTGGATATGAACTCAGGTCTTCCTGACCCCAAGAACAGTCCTGTATTCCACCTTTCCAGTGCTCTACTTGCTACTGAATGAATGAATGACCCTGGAAAAGAAGCAGCATGGTACAATGGAAAAAATGCTAGATCAGGAATCAGGGGCCGAGTTCAAACTCCGGTTCTTCCATTTACTAGCTATTAAACTTGAGATGAGTCATTATTTCTGTGGAACTCATTTTCCTTATCTATAAAATGCAAGGATTGGACCAGATGACCCCTAAAGTCCTTCTAACTCTAAGTTTCAGATCCTATAAATGTAGAGGAGTAGGCTTTATTGTACTCAGGGAGACATACATTTACTGAACCTCTAAAATTGACACAGCAGGGAGAGGTGGTCTGGGGCTTGGAGATGAGCTTCCTAATTTTCAAGGTGACATCTGACCATTTCCCAGCTAAAATTATTATCTATGAGTTGCATGTGCTCTGACAAACTGTATTCCATCTTGGTATCTCTGAAGGGTTTTCTGTCTGTCCATGTCCCTACCGCCAGATGACAAATGAGAAACCTAGGCATGATATTAAAATATTAATCAGGCTAATTGCATGTTAATTAAACAAAGGAATGCATTACAGAAGCCTAAGAGCCCCATCCATTTGTCCAAATATGTGGTAGGGCTGGGGAGGACAAGTATGGAAGACCAAA
Source organism: Bettongia penicillata ogilbyi (assembly GCA_023548195.1). NCBI lineage: Eukaryota > Metazoa > Chordata > Mammalia > Diprotodontia > Potoroidae > Bettongia > Bettongia penicillata. The sequence continues at coordinate 4,449,560 of JAJHZJ010000131.1, read as the reverse complement.
GGAGACAGGGGGATGGATGTTAGGATAGCTTCCTAACAGCACAAAGAGAAAGGACTAAATTGGGAGCATTAGAATGGGACCCCAGCCCCAAACCAATCACTTACAAACATGTACAGCAGCCACTAGTGCTTCCTCCCCAACCCCCAATAATATAGCCTATCCATATTTCTCATCCTATCCCATGTGGGCCTTGTTCATGTATTCCCATAAATACACCCCACATGTTGAGTGATTTCCTGTAGTTGTCCTGATATTTCTGCAAGAGATTTTTCCCTGGGCCCCCCACTGCTAACACTTTCTCTTTAAGATCACCCTCCAGCTGATTTTACAGGTGAGGAAACTGAGGCAAACAGGGCTAAGTGACTTGCCCAGGGTCACATAGCTACTAAATTCTGAGGCCAGATTTGAATTCAGGAAGTTGAGTCTTCTGGATTCCCAGGCCTAGCACTCTGTCCATTATGCCACCTAGCTGCCCCTACCTGACCCATAGCAAGCACTTAATTAATGTATTTTGGTTGATTGGTTTCATGAACAGCCTCTCCCTACATAAATAGCTCCCATTCTTCAGTAATACATCTTTCTGATAGCATGCTTTTTGCATTGTTCCCTAGTAATATGGTGTAACCTACTCATGTTCACCATGACCCTCTCCATTGTGGTTCTTTGGGTGACCTAACTTTTAGTTGTTCAAGGATTATGGTAATTCCATGATGCTATAGAGCATCACCAAAAAAAAACACCCACCATCATTCAAAAGATAGGTCTTTGTTTCAGGAAGAAACTTTCTGTTATTAAATATATTATACAATTTCTCAACGGCAGTCCATCCCACTCTCTTTCTCCTTTTCCATTCTGGTCCTGGTTCATTACCCCTTAGTAGTATCTGTCTTGGGTTTGTGTTTCTGATGGATCAGAATCTATGTTATCATCCCATCTGCATATAATTGTCTAGATATCTCTTTATGTCTCTTTACCTACTTAGTTTTCCTATATTGTTGGTTAGGCAAAACTCTTCTGAGTAACTATGGATCTCCTTTAAGAGTCACTCTCCAGTGTTTCAGGATTTGGTGAAAGTAATGAGCCCAGTTGTTGTTTAGTCATGTCTGACTCTTTGTGACCTTGTGGACCATAGCATGCCAATACTATCCATGAGGCTTTCTTAGCAAAGATACTGAAGTGGTTTGAAATTTTCTTTTCTGGTGGATTAAAGCAAACAGAGGTTAAGTGCCTTGCCCAGGGTCACACAGTTAGGAAGTGTAGTAATTAGCACAATAGCATCCTCAAATAGAAATATTTGGAGGCCCTCACAGTCCACAAGGTATCCATTTTCCATCTGTACTTAGAGCTGCAATGATTTGAACATCATACTGCACTGGGAGTGAAGCTATTCAAAGGGAACATATTCTTGCTTGTCTCCAATGGGTATTGCTGTATTGGTTGCAGTTGGATAGATACATTGAGCCTTTGGTTGCCAAAGCTCTCTCTGTTACTGCCTTCTGGGCTTTGTCACTTCAAGGTCATATGCTGGCCATGTCAGCAGTAAGTAGAAAGCCTCTTCCTGATGAGGGTAGACTGATAGCCCTTGAGAGGCAATGAGCATGCAGAAATGGACATATGGAACAAAAGCCAGGTAGGGTGCTTCTCCCCTGCCAAAAAAAAAAAAAAAAAAGGCTAAGACTAAGTCCTCTTAACTCCCTGTTTCTGAGATGGAGTTGCAGTCCATTGAACCAGAAGACTATCTAATTTAGGATTAGAAATTCCTCACATCTCCTATTTAACCTCCTCCTGAAATTCTGTGCTCCTGGGTTCTGCCAAAGATACCTCACAATAGCTGAGTGGAATCTGGACTACAAAAGCCCACTTTGTTTCCAGGATCCTCTCCTGTTTAGCATACAGATGAATTTGCTTAGAACAAAAGCAAAGCAAAGGAAGGAAGCAAGGTCATAGTCTTCCACCCTCTCGGCACACATATTTGCCTTTATTATGTATATCTGTCAGTAGCAAACCCCCTGGTACTGACCAGCTGGAAAAACGTCGCAATCTCCTACATAGCCTACAAGTTTGTTTAGGATTCCAAGCCACAGTCTTAGTCTATCAGTAAAACATACAGACACTTTGTTGCTCTCTGGCAACTCCACCATCCCCACTCCACTCCAAACTGTGTGTTCCCTACCTCAGTAATAACTATGTCATCACTCCCTCCCTTGACCCAGGAGACATCACAGAATATTCATGTATCCAACAGATTACAGATAAAATCTCACGAGCTTAAAAACCTGTTTTTCACATGGAAACCACATTTGTACACACACACACACACACACACACACACACACACACACACACACACACACACCAGGGAAATTCAAATGGCCAGATACTACAAAATCTGTTTCAGAGGCACAGGTACATGGTCCACCTGGGGTGGCTTACTGGGGGAATAATCCTGAGAATCCTGCCTTTCCCAGGCAGTGGGAGTACATCAATATCTCCCCTAGAATGCTTTGGGGAGAGACAAGCACAGACCCCAGAAGGGAGGATTGATTCCTGACCCCATGACAACCCCCATTCCCTGTGGCCCTAACCCCACCCCCCCCAAATGAAAGCTGTCTCCAACAAGGGCCAGCAATGGATTCTTTTCATTTCATCAGTTGGTGCCTCATGTGTAAATATTTCATATCCCCATTGAATATTTTGGGATGATTATGAATTCTTGATGTGATGAGAGCCTTGGTATGTATGAGATGCAGTCAGCAGCCTCCAGGAGGGGAGGCATTGGGGATGGGAAATCAGGTAAATCATTACACGCCACAGAGCCCCAAGCAGCCCAACAAACACCCAGCTTCTAATTCTGTATCCCCTAGGCTTCCAGTCAACTGTTTACTTGCTAGCCACATTCCTTCTACATAATATACTTCCTACATGCTACCTACATACTATCTACATGTTGCCTACTCCCTTCCCATACATTATCCACGTGTTGCCTGACTGCCTAGCTATACTTTATACACATAATCCCCAACATACATTGTATGTCATCCCAGGTAGTGTGGTGTCATGGCTAAAACAGTGGACTTATAGTCAGGAAACAGCATCTGGAGCCTGCTTCAGATATTTATCAGCTGTGTAATATTTAACCTTTCAGGGCCTCAGTTTCCTTATCTGTGAAACAGAGGCAATAGTACTTGTACTATTACAGAGCTGTTACAAGAAATGTGTTTTACAGAACTTAAATCATTAATAAAAATTTTGAGTAACGTATATAATAACACTAGGTGGTACAGTTGGATAGAACGCTGGGCCTGGGGTCATGCAACAGTAAGCACCCCAACATACACAGGAGGGCCTGTTATCACAGGTTCTTAGATTTGCTTTTCTAAAAGGAAAGCAATTTTTGAGGGGTCAACATCAAACACATGTATCATTCACTTAGTACAGGGAGAAAACTCAGTACCCTGAACTTTAGAGAAAATACAGAGAAATAAAAACCAACAGATATGGTTTCCACTGTCTGACCATAAGCAATACATATATCACACATCAACAGACAGATCCAACTACCTGATCATACATACATAATTACCAGAGACATCTGGATTTTCAAAGCCAAGGACTCCTTAGTGGCTGCCTAGAGTCTCACTTGGCCAAACAAACATTTTCAATGAGTAAGACCCAAAGAAAAGTCTCACCTCAGAGTACTTATACATTTTTCAGAGCCAGAGGGCATCACAACCCTTGAGAACCAGTGCCTCATTGACAAAAGGTGTGGACCTTCCTATAAATCTTCCCTATTCAAACTCCCCTTAATGGGCAAGGGGTGGGAAAGAACTCATTAAGAAGTAAAATTTTAATAACAATAAGCAAAAATACATTATCAATACAAGTCAGGAAGGCTCATCTTCCTGAGTTTATATCTGGCCTCAGACACTTGGCAGCTGTGTGATCCTGGACAAGTCACTTAAGCTTTTGTGCCTCAATTTCCTCATCTGTAAAATGAGTTGGAGAAGGAAATGACAAACCACTCTGGTATCTCTGGCAAGAAAATCCCAAATTAGGGGCAGCTAGGTGATGAAGTGAATACAACACCAGCTCTGGAGTCAGAAGGACTGGAGTTCATATTTAGCCTCAGACACTTGACATTTACTAGCTATGAGACCTTAGGCAAGTCAGTTAACTTCAGTTGCCTTGCCTTCCTCCCTCCAAAAAAAAAAAAAAAAACTATTATAAAAAAGAAAATCCCAAATGTGGTTGCAAAGAGTCAGACCTGGCTGAAACAAACAACAAAACGCAGAGTTGGGTGAGACTTAAGTGGGAAAATAGTCACAAAATTCTTGGAACAGTGCCTGGTACATAGTAGGAACTTAAATGTTTGTTTCCTCTCTTCCTACCTACAGTGTTGTTATGAAGAATTAATCAATAAACATTTATATTAGATGCCTAATTGGCATCAGGCACTGTGCTAAGTGCTAAGACTATAAAGACAAAAATTAAATAATCCTTGCCCTGAAGGAGCTTGTACTCTAATGAGTGAGACAGCATGTAAACAGATAAATATATACCTAATATATGTAAAAAGGCAGCTACGTGATGCAGTAGATAGAGTGTCTGACCAGGAGTCAGGAAGACCTGAGTTCAAATCTAGTCTTAGATATTTATTAACTATGTGACCTTAGGCATGTCACTTAATCATATTTTTTTCTCAGTTTCCTCATCTGTAAAATGAGCTAGAGAAGGAAATAGCAAACCACTCTAGTATCTTTGCCAAGAAAACCTCAAATGGAGTCAGGAAGAGTCCAACACAACTGAACAGCAATAATTGTGTGTGTCCTTCGCTGCCGAAGAAGACCATGCCATCAGAGAAATGATGACATGACTTGCACTTCACTTTGTTTTGAGTGAGGGAGGGCTGTGCAAGGTCACCAGCCTCACTTTCTTCTCCTGAGCCATCTGGGTCCAGTGACCAGATATTCCTCAGGGTGACTGGAGATGGTCCAGGATGCAATAGGAGACCTTGGATCCTTTAGGTCAAGGTCTTTGCAAGTACTCACTTAGAGTGAGGTAACTCCCATTCACTGAATAGGCCTGTTTAAGAAGTAGGCAGGGCATGGCCCCTTTAAGGAGAGCAAGAAAATGTTAAGACATCAGACTGGGAGGGAAACAGCAATAGTTAGTACTGATAATCACCGTAAAGCTAGGAGGGTTCAGAAGAGCCCTGAGGCAGGGGCCCATTGACATCCCAGCTTCATAGTGCATTAGGTTTAAGGGACAGGACAGGAGAAAAGAGAGGGGAGGGAAGGGGAGAGGAGGAGGGGAGGGAGGGAAAGAAGTCAGTAAAACCCAAGTCAACTGGGCATCTTTTGACCACACAAATTTACCTTCCTTTGGAGAGGAGGAGGAAGGGGAGGGGGAGGCAGACAGGAGAAGAGGAGCCAAGTTACCCAGCTAGCTGGGTCCCCATTCAGCCAGCTGCATCTGCTCACAGGATTGGAACAACACTATTATATGTAAAATGAATACAAGGTAGTTGAGGGACATCAGCAGTTGGGGTGGCTTCATGTAGAAGGCGGTGCTTGACCTGAATCTTGAGGGAAACAAAGGATTCCAAATGCTTGGCAAACTTTAAAATACTTTATAAATGTGAGCCACTACCATTATCATCTCTTGCTTTTCCCTGTACTCCTCCTCCTTCTCAGAAATCTTTATTTTGCAGCGCCTCTTGAAGGACTAATTCCCCAACTTCCACTTGAATTGACACACACAGGACACCAGAAGGTGATACTACGTTGTACTTCAGGGTTGTTGGAGTAACTTGGAGGGACTGGATTTCTAGAACTGTCACTCATGGTGACATGTGCTCCATGGTTCATCAGCCAGCTGCCTAGATTAACTTTAATAATAATAATAGTAGCTAACATTTATATGATACTTACTATGTGACAGGCACTGTGCTAAGCATAATTACAATATATAATATTATATATAATATATAACTTATATAATTATATATAATAAATAATATAATTTATAATTATCTCATTCCATCCTTTCAATATGCCTGGAAGGTAGGTAGTATCATTATCCACATTTTACAAATAAGGAAACTGAGGCAAACAGATTAAATGGCTTGCCCAGCTTCATACAGCTAGTGAGTGTCTGAGCTGGAACTGAACTCAGGTCTTCCTGACTCAAGGCCAAGAGCTCTATCCACTGTACTACCTATTTGCTTTTAAGGAAAGGGTATCCAGGAGAACATTGTACATAGTAACAGCAAGATTGTATGATGATCTTTTGTGAATAACTTAGCTATTCTCAACAATTATCAAAGACAATTCTGAAGGACTTAGAATGAAAGGTGCTGTCCATCTCCAGAGAAAGAACTGATGGAGTCTGCAAACAGATCAGAGATGCTTTTTCTTCACTTTCTTTATTTTTCTTGGTGGTTTTTTTTTGGTCTGTGTTTTCTTTCACAGCATGACTTATATGGAAATGTGTTTTGCATGACTACACATGTATAAGCAATTAGTCAAATTGCTTGCCTTCTCAATGAGGGGTGGAGAGGAGGGAGGGCTGGAGGGAGAGAATTTGGAACTCAAATTTTGAAAAAAGAGTGTTAAAATTGTTTTTTCTTGTAATTGGGAAAAAATAAAATATTATATACAAAAAAAGAGGACAGATATTTACTGAAAAGGCACAGCAAGAATGGTGTTACGAAAAAAAAGCATCACCCCCAAATCAAGGGCTTACTTCCTCTGGCAAACCCAAAGTTTCTAAGGAGAGTGGGCTCAGAATTGAGTAGTATAGTAGTAAGTTATGTTTGTAGAGCATAAATAATATCTAACAGGTAAGCTCTTAACTCCTCATCACTGGTAGTCCTCTTCCCTTTTTAAGGAATCCTCATAAAGTTCCCCTAAGGCATAGTAAGTTAGTTCTCTACTGAGCTCTGAGTATCAGTATCTTTCTAGAGTCCAGAGCTAGAACTTCTCTCCATGGTGGCATGGTAGGAAAAAAGAAGGGTTGTGGAGGAAGTTTAATATATTACCTCTTCTCTATATCCTCCAACTGGATGGGTTTCCTATGAAACTGTTCACATGGCAAAGAGGGGAGGTAAATAATTTGTTTATTTACTCTGCAATCTAGACATATCAGGTTTCTGAGATATGTGTATGTAATGAGTAAGGAGGAGCAGATGAAAAAGCAGAGGCTCCCACAGGAACCAATGGAATGTATAAAAGGCAGTATGATACAATGCAAAGAACACTTGACTTGGGTCAAAAAGACTTGGATTCAAGGTCTGACTTTCCTTTTTTTACATTACTTGTGGAACAATAGAGTCAATTGGTAACTTGGAAGGACTGGATTTCTAGAACTGTCACTCATGGTGACATGTACTCCATGATTTTTCAGCCACATGTCTCGATTAACTTTAATAATAATAATAAGCCTTTTTTAAAAGCAATCAATATTTGCTAAGCTTATAATCTATGCCAGGCGCTGTGCTAAGCACTGAGGATACAGAGAGGCAAAAGACAGTCCCTGTACTCAAGGAGTTTGAAATGTAATGGAGAAGACAACATACAAACAAATATATGATAAATAGGAGAAAATCAGCAGAGAGGAGGTATTTGAATTGAGGTGGGGGGTTGAGGAAAGCTTCCTGCAGAAGAAAGGATTTTAATTGGGACTTAAAGGAAGCTAAGGAGATCAGTGGTCAGAGAGAGGAGAGAAAGCATTAGAGGCATGCAGACAGCTAGAGAGAATGTCCAGTATTGAAAAATGGAGTGTGCTGTTTGTGGAATAGTCTGGAGGCCAATGTCACTGGATCAAAGAGAGAATCAGGGAATCAAGTCTGAAAAGACTGGAAAACTAGGAGGGAGTTACTTTCTTAAATAGAAAATGGGAAAGATAATATTTGTAGCTTTTATTTCACAAGATTTTTGTAAAGTAAGTGAGTTGTAGAAGCACTATGTAAAGAGAGGCCATTGTCATTATTTGTGCCTAAGAGAAGGCTTGTAGAGGAAGGGCAGCGGGGCAGCAGAGAAGCATGTTCACCAGTAGCAGGTGGACACCTACAACTAAATATCCCAATCCATTCTTCCAACACTATCCTAAGGCCCAAAATGCTCTCTATCATAGGCATTCCTTTGAGAAGAAGCATTGTCTCCAGAAGGTCCCTGAGAGGAATCACATTGTAAGTCATTGACAGCACCATAGGAATGTTTATTATATCACTTTCCAAAAAGATCAGGAGCTGAGAGCAAATCCCTAATAGGAGTTACACAAAAGATATCTCAGCTTTGAGGAGCAAGTAGGGGAAAGAGATAGATAGGTCTAGAACCCAAGATTTTGCCTAAGGAGGGTAGAACATCACAATGGACCCCCAGGCAGAGAGGAGGAATTTTTGTGGTTGTTCAGTAGTTTCAATCACGTCTGACCTTTCATGACGCCATTTTGGGTTTTCTTGGCAAAGATACTGTAGTGGTTTGCCATTTCCTTCTCCAGTGGATCCATTTTGTCAGGCAATCAGAGATTAAGTGACTTGCTCAGGGTCACACAGTTGGGAAGTGTCTGAGGCTGGATTTGAGCCACCAGCTACCTCCTCAGGTAACCAGGAGGAAATAAATGCTCAAATGAAGCCATGTTCTCATCAATTTAGAAGTTTCTTTCAATGATGCCAATCAGGACTCATCTGCTCAAAGCCAGGTCTGACTCAGGATAGTCCTCTCATCATTTAGGTTCAATATTGTAATAAATTGAAATATTTGTAGACAATCTGACAATTAACAAAAAATAGATTCATTTAGCCATTGCAAGGGAAGAGCATTCAAAAAGGATATTCACAGAAGACACCATAAGTTATTTAGCTATGCACAGCTTCCTTGTTTCTTTATCCCCCACAGTGGTCAAGCATTCAGAACTGGCTGGAATTTCTTGTGGTTTCTTGTACTCAGGAACCAGGAAGCCTTGGAAATGGCCTGAGACTGAGCCTCCTGAGCCAATTAAAATTTCATGGCCAGTTTCAATTTCTTTTAAGGAAAAAAAAAACAGTCTAATTTGTTTTGGGGAGGGACTTAGGTTATTTCTCTCACCACTGTCCATCCCTACCTGTCCTGTGCTACCATTCTCTGTGTGCTCCCATAAGATCAGTACAAGAGGTCCACACAATGTCCTGGAGGCCTTCTTTTGATACACATATTTTTTACATGAGAGTCTATAAATTTATTTCTACAAAAGGAACCATTTCAAGCTGTGTCTCTGTAAGAACAACAGTATTTCATATATCTTACAAAAAAATAAAAGGGGAGGGGAATAAAAGGTCTAGAAGTCAGGTCATCTTACATCTGGATCTCTTTGCACTCTACTCTCCAATCATAAGAGATCATTTCATTGTAACAAAGGCTACTGTATGCTTGCTAAAGATTCTCAGGAAAGTGACCATAGAATATCCCAAATAAAAACCCCTAAACCAACCTAGGATGAAAAGCGGACAGCCCTGCCTAAAACCTCAGCCCAGATGATAGGAGGGCACATGTGCCCTCCTCCTCTCCCTTTCACTTCCCCTAGTGATACCAGGGTACCATTGGAACACTCAGACTATTCAGCTGTCTTCTTTGTTTTTGCCATGAGTTCTTGCCCATTTTCTCTTCCTAGAATACAAATCTTTGAAATACATTTGTTGGTCAGAATTCTTCAGTTATGTCCAGTTTGTGACTTCATTTGGGTTTTCTCGGCAATGATACTGGAGTGGTTTGCCTGTTTTCTTCTCCAGCTCATTTTTTTTTCAGATGAGGAAACAGAGGCAAACAGGGTTAAGTGACTTGTCCAGGCTCACACAGATAGTAAGTATCTGAGCCCAGATTTGAACTCAGGAAGATGAGGCTTCCTGACCCCAGGCCTGGCACTGTCCACTGTGCCACCTAATTACCCTCAAGATGTCATTGATCCTCTTTGAAAATGAAGGACAAATAACAACAAATCTTTGATGCAATCTGCCAATTCTGCTCTTCAAAGTTTGCCATTGGTCATACCCACCATGGACCTTTCCATGGCTTCTGCATGATTCTTGTGCCAGTGTTTCCCATTTAACTAACAGATAGCAGCCTCTATAGAAGGTTCATATTAAAAAGATGGCTAAGATGTATGGAAGTGATCATAGAAAACTGAAAACAAATAAATTAATTAATTAAAAATATATTTAAAAGATGAGCATTTGCTTTCATGGGAGGTTTGGGGTCAAGAAAGGAAGTCTTCCATTTCTGCAAAGTTGTCAAGTTCACTCTTCTGCCTGTTCCACTCTGAATCCAGCTCATTGTCCATCTGTATTATCTGTCCCAGATACATAATATTGATGGACAAACTCTATAAAATATTCATCCAAATGCCTTTGAATTCCAGGTCATAGACATTCTTTAAGTAATTCTTTAAGTGGATAGGCCAAACTCCATCAAATGACTCTGGTCAAGTAATCTAACCTCTCTCAGACTTAGTTTTCTCATCTATCAAATAAGGAGGTTGGACACCATGGCCTCTAAAGGTTCCCTTCCAGCTCTCAATCTATGGTCCTATAGCTTACAAATTTTCTCCAGGAGGCTCTGAAAAGTTTGGGATGTAATTAATATAATTGCATTGGCTAAAAGGAACATCTAAGGGAACCTCAGAATTCCTCTTCAACCTGGACTCTGCCCTGGATCTCCTTCATCACAGTAACATAAGTGAACATCCATCTCCCTATTTTCTGTCTCACCTGATATTTATTATCAGAAGGTCATTGAACAAGGTTGTTTCTATTACTATCACTTGAAAAGAATCTTGAATGATCCTGTAAAAAGAGCATGTAAAGCAGAATTCTGTTCTACCAAGTCAAATGTGTGTGGATGGTTTTCTGGACATTGTTGGGGTTTTGTTTTTTTGTAATCAACAAGCAATAAGCAATATGGAGTTTTATGTTCTTTGCATCTTTCAGTTAATCATGAAATGCTAAGATGTGGTCCTTTATTAAAATTGATTTTGAAAGCTTGTTTGCTCCCTATTAATACCCTCATGGAGGATGCCCTCATTTTGTGTATAGATGACCCTCATAAAGATTTTGTATTAATGAGAGGTTGGGCATATAGGTCAGTAGTTATTGATCTTCTCCAGGTCATTTTTCTGATATTGATGAAGTCCAACATTCTTCCATGTCTTTGGCATCTCCCCCTCTTTCAGATAGCTTGTGTATCATTCTTTCAATGCCCTTACAACCGTGTTGCCTACAGCATGGATCTTCTCTACATACACTTGATTGAACCCAACTGATTTTACCGTCTTTGTTCTCTTTAGTGTCATTTCTACCTCCTCTAGAAACACATCTGGAACTGCAGTGTTAGCATCCAAGGGTAGTGGTTACACTGTCTTTGATGAAGAAAAATCTGTTACAAAGTTATAATGATTTTTAAAAAATCTTTTCTGTCTTTCATCTCTTTATGGTCTTCCTTTTGTTTGCATCCTTGAATGTTCTTGGAATGAGTTTGCTTAGTTGATTGTCTTGTCAAGAATTCTTCAAAGTGATTTTACTCTCCCCTGCTTCTTTGCTTTATGGAATGATGCTATCCACACTTCACCATCTTTCTTCAAAAGATTTTACAAAGTAATTTAATATTTTAATCCAGAGTTGTCTTTGACTGCCCTCTCCACTTAGTGAGAAAATTAGACATTTTCTTCCTCTAGAAGTTCTTTTGGTCCCCTTGTTGTGGCAGTTAATTTATAGTGGGTAAAGCAGATAAAATCATTAAACTCAGTGTCCATGTCATTTTTATGTCCATTTTGAATTTTTGTTTCAATTCTATGCCATACCTTTTTCTCATTACTCTTCTTCCTTTTTTATAAACTAATTTTGATCTTAGCTCTAAACAAAACTGTAGTGTGATTGTGCACTGACATCTGATCCAAACATAATTTCCTAATCAATAACAAGTCTTTTCCTTTCCATCAAAATATAGTCAATTTCATCCTATTATGTGGTGCTTAAGAAGTTCAGGATTTAACAATTATTTTCACAAAGAAAGTATTCATGATGGAGTTGTGAAGCACCTGTGAAATCCACAAATGTTTGGGTTTTCTCATTTCTTCTTCCTGATCTACACTTTCTCATCTATTTCTCCCCATGCTCACCTTTTCCCTTCTTTGTATTGGAGTCCTGAAGTAACAGAATATATGTTGATTTGGTTTGAAGGGTTTTATCAAGTTCCTATAGAATTTCTCTACCACTTTATTCTTGGCAACCACTATTTGTTGCATATACAGTAATCACATGGTGGTTTTCCATTTTCTTTCTCTCTTTCTTTTATTTTTGTCCCAATACTGATCATTAAGACTGCAATGCATGATGACTAAATGCCATGAAATAACCATGTTTCTGGTTGTCTCTGGATAAATGACCAAGCCCAATCTGCCAACTCCTTTCTTTATCTCTCCAAGGAATATCTGTAAACCATCCTTTTATTTTAGCTTCAGTTTCCCTCCTTGTTCTTGCGTTCTTAGCATGAATGTCAGCACTGATAAGCCAGCACCTCCAGTCTAGTCACTGGTCACTGAACAAAGGGTAACAGGAGTCAAATGAAAATTTCTCAATTGTCTAAAACAGTATGATTCTTAACACCCTCTGCCCTCTTTTCTGTTACTGACAACATCATTGCAAAGACAGACAGGGCCAAATAGTACTGAAAGCCAAGACTTTCATGGATGGCTAAAAATATTCATCAGTTGGTGGTCAGCCTACTGGCGATGTGCCTTCTTCATAGTTAGCTAGCCACACTTGAAACTTTATGAACATGGCAAAACTTGTCAGAATTGCTCGCAGTAAGTAGTCAACAAGCATTTATTTAGGGCTTACTGTGGATCAGACATTGGTCTATAGCACAAAAAGAAGCAAGAAGAAAATTCAAAGAGGGATGAAAAGCGGAGTGGGGTCAGGTGCCCAAATAGTGGCATGGTGTGGAAAGCCTGAGAGTTATAAGTAGAGCTAGGAGAGGAATGAAAGATGGATGGACTAGACCAGGGGTGGAGAATCTGTGGTCTTAAGGCCACATGTAGCCCTCTAGGTCCTTGGGTGCAGCCTTTTGATTGAGTTCAAGTCTTGCAGAACAAATCATTTTATTAAGGAGACTTGTTCTGTGAAGTTTGGATTCAAAGACCAGAATTGAGAACCTAGAGCACTACATGTGGCCTCAAGGCAGGTTTCCACTCCCTGGCTTAGACTCTTCAAAATAGAGGTTCCTGCTGATGCGAAGTGAAATGAGCAGACCCAGGAAAACATTGTACACAGTAACAACAACATTGTGTGATGATCAACTATGAATGATTTAGCTCTTCTTAGTAATAGAAAGATCCAAGACAATTACAAAGGATTCATGATGAAAAATGTTATTTACATTCAGATAAAGAATTTATAGACTCTAAATGCAGATCAAAGCATACCATTTTCACTTTATTTTTTTTCAAGTTTTTTTTTCTTTTGGTCTGTTTCTTCTTTCATAATTGTGAAATGGAAATATATCTTACATAATTACACTTATATAGCCTCTGTCAAATTGTTTACCATTTTAGGAACAGGGGAGAAGAAGGAGGGAGAAAAATTTGAAACTCAAACTCTTGTAAAAATGAATACTAAAAATTGTCTTTACATATAATTTGGAAAAAATACTATTAAATTTTCAAAAAAATAGATTCCTGAAGGAATTCAGCAATGGGAGAAGGAAGCTATAGGGGCAGATGTTACAGAGTGAGAAGGCAGTTGAGACTTGCTGGCAGTTGAGACTGATGGCATTTGAAATTCCAGCGCAATCTCCATGTCAAGATGAGACATCAGAGGAGAACTTAGTGGAGGAAACAATACCGTAAAATATAACTGTGGAACTGAAAGAAATAGAAGGAACTGAACATTTCAAGGAAGAGTAGTGTGCAGTAGTGATGGGGAAAGATCTGAAATTAGGAGGTATGGAGGAGGGTAGCAAAGATAAGTTTTGGCAACTTTACGGTCTACCAGCCCAGCCTGTCCTGCCTGTCCTATTTTAGGGTGGGAAGGGGGAAAGGTGGACAAGAAGTCTTAGCCCTTGAATACTCCTGGGGCATGATCAGCTGACTCAGAGTTTTCAGAAGATGCAGTGAGAATTGAGGGACAATACAAGCCCTTCCCAGGGATCTCTATTCCTGCTCTCAGGTCTTAAGGTATCTGAAACCCTGCTCCTTCACTCTCATGATGACAACCCCTCCCTACTTATTTGAAAAACTTATTTGTGGCAAGGCAGGGGAACTGTTTCTTCAAGAGATGGAGAAGCCCCAAGCACATATACTTGACAGGGACTATTCTCTGACAGCTGGGAATATTGATGTGTTACCTGACTGTACATATATAATCTATATCAAATTGCTTACTGTTTTAGGAAGAGGAGAGAGAAGAAAGGAGAAAATTTTGGAACTCAAAATTTTGTAAAAACAAATGCTACAGAGAGGGAGAGGGGAAGTGGGGAGAGAGGAGAAAAAAATCTAAGATGTATGGAAGTGATTGTAGAACACTGAAAACAAATAAAATATTTTTTTAAAATGCTAAAAATTGTCTTTACATATGATTGGAAACCATACAATATGATTAAAGTAATTTTTAAGTTAAAAAAATGAACAGGTTGCTTCTTGGAAGATGGGATCTAAGATATAAGGAACCAAAGGATGTGAATAGACAAGTTTTTTTTTTAAATTTAAATAGATTTTTATTGATGTGTTTTATCTTAACATTTCCTCTTTTATCCTTCCCCTTCCTCTTTCTCAGAGATCTGTCCACTATAGAAAAGATTTTTTTTCAAAGAGGAAGAAGAGGAAAAAATTGGCAAAGTCAATCAACAGAGTAAAAAAATTTGATATTATTAAAATGTTCCATCTATGCAAAGGAGGGAGGAGATATCTTCTCATGTCTCTTCTTTGGGACCAAGCTTTGTCATTTCAACTTCACAATATTCAGTTTCAGTTGGCCATGTTGGCTCATGCCTATTATTTTATCCCTGCTCCTGGGGTTGCTGAAACTAGTGGATTGCTTGAGTTCAGGAATTTTAAGCCACAATGGGCTATGCTGATCCAGTGTCTGCACAAGAAAAATAGAAATCCCACAGGATCAGGAGGCTGTCCACCAAGCTGCCTAGAGAGGGGTAAACCAGCGCAGATCAAAAACAGAGCAATTAAAAACTTCCTTGATAATCAAAAGTAGGGTAGAGCCTGTGATTGGACACTGAACTACCAGCCTGGGTGAGATAGGGATACTCAATATAAAAAAAATTCGATTGCTTTTTGGTTGTTCTTTCTGTTAACATTGTTATAGTCATTGTGTGCTATTATAGTTCATAAAAGTCTTTTCATGTGTCTCTGCATTCATGTTTGTCCTTTCTTATATATTCTATATATCCTTTCATTACATTCATATACCACAATTCATTTAATAATTCTCTAATCAATAGATATCCTCTTCATTTCTAGTTCTTTACTAGTACCAAAAGTGCTGCAATAAATTTTTTTGATATAAGTGGAACCTTTATTTTTGTCAGCGACTCTCCTTGGTACACAAGTCCAATAATGGAATCTCTATGTCCAAGGGTATAAACATTTTAGTAATTTTATTTGCATAATTATAATTTGCTTTCCAGAATGGTTGTACCAAGTCATAGCTCCACCAATAATACATTACTAAGTCTTACTACAACTCTTCCAATATTGACTCTTTTGACATCTTTGTCAGTTTCCAGATATGAAGTAAAGCCTCAGATTGTTTTGATTTATTACCAGCGATTTGGGGTGTTCTTTCAGATGATTTTTAACATATTGCAATTCTTTGGAGAAATAACTGGTTATATCCTTCGACCATTTCTCTTTTGGGTAATTGTTTCTGATCTTAAATGGCTCTGTTAGTTGTCTATGTATCTTGGTCATCAAGTTCTTATTAGAGATATTTAACACAAAGATTTTTCCCCCAGTTGACTACTTCCTTTCTGATTCTAGAAGAATCCATTTTATTTGTGCAAAAGGTTTTCAATTTCATGTAATCTAAGTTACCTATATTGCCTTTTGTACTTACTTCTCTTGTTTGATTAAGAATTCACCCTTACCCATACCTGTGAAAGGCATATGATTTGTTTCTCTACTGATTTTTTAATGGGATGATCTTTAATATTCAGGTTAATAATCCATTTTAAATTTATTTTGAAATGTGTGTAAGGTTTTAGTCCAAACCCAATTTCTACTAGACTACTTTTCAGTTTTATCAGCTATTCTTATCAAATCAGAAGTTCTTTCCTTGGTAATTTATATTTTCAAATTGATTAAAGACTGGGTTGTTGAGTTCAATTATATTCTCCCTTGACTAATCTGTTCCATTGATCTATTTTTCTATTTTTTAATGTGTGCCAAAGGGTTTAAATGATTTCTGCTTTATAATGTAGTTTGTGGTGTGAAAGTATTCTTCTTCTTTCATTCCCACTTATTATCTTATTTTTCTCTTGTTAGTCTAGATCTTTTGTTCCTCCAAATTAATTTTGTTATTATTTTATCCAGCTCTGTAAATTATCACTTGAATGGTTTAATTAGTGTAGCCCTGGCTCTATAAATTGACCTTGATGGTAGCATCATTTTTATTGGCACAGTCCATCCATGAGTACCAGATATTTCTCTACTTAAGTTGTTCTTTATTTTTTAAGTGATGTTTTATAATTCATTCTATACAGATATTGAGGCAATTTTCAAAAGACAAAATCCAATCTATCAACAATCATATGAAAGAATGCCCCAAATCATTTAAATTAAATAAATTAAAATTAAAATAACTCTGAGGTTTTACCTTACACCTATCAGATTAGCAAAGTTGACAAAAGACAAAAATAGTAACTATTACAGGGTTTGTGAGAAGATAGACATATTACTGTACTGATAATGGAGTTGCTAATTGACCCAATAACTCTGGAAACTAGTATGGAATGAAACTATAAAAGTCATTAAATTGTATATGCCCTTTGATGCCATGATACTATTAGGCACTATCATTTCCCCCACTCATCCAAGGAGGTCAAAGACAGAGGGAGTAGTTCCATCCATGCAAAAATATTTATATTAGCACTTTCGGAGAATCAAAGAACTGAAGGAAAATGGATGCCCATAGACTGGGGAATAGCTGAACATGTTGTAATTTATGAATGTAATGGAATACCACTGTGATATAAGAAATCATGAAGAATTCAGAAAAAATTGGGAAGGTGTGAAAGAACAGATGCAGAGCATAAAAAAACAAACCAGGAGAACAAGTCTACACAGTGACCAAAATAATGTTAGGAAAACAATATTGCAAAACAATGAAATTCTGATCAATGACAAGGTCGATACTAACTCTGAAGTACTAACAGTGAAACTTGCTCCACTCTTGTTGCCAGAGAAGTGTTGGACTGTAGTAGGGAAATGATGAAAATGTTGTTAGGACATGATTGATGTGCTGACTTATTTGTCTAGCTACACTTTTTTGTTTCAAGAGAGGCTTCTAATGAGGTGAATTCAGTTCCTAGGATAAAAAAAAATCAACCAAACATTAAAAAAAATGCCCTCAAGATCACTTTCCTTCTTTTACCCTAGACCCCAACTTCATCTCCTGCTCTGATATGACCCCATACCCCTTCTCTGGAATGAAATACCTCCCCTACCTGAGCTAAAATAATCCAGGTATCCCCGCAGGAGGCTAAACCACATAACAGAACATCCAAGATTTCAGGACATTGATGTTTCTCTCTCCTCCCTCCCACCCCGACCTGTCACAGGAAAGATTCTCCCTGTCTTTATCTCTCTTCCCCATCATCAAAATTGTCTCCAAAGGAAACAACAATAAAAAAGTAGAAGTCCCACCATGGTGCTTTAAAAAAAATGACCTTGGACTTAGAAAAACATGGACTTAGACTTATGAAAGAAGAGGTTATCCATCATCAGAGAAACAAGGGATAAAAAAGTATAGTAGAGTCATATATAGATGTATGTATCAGTCTATATAGAGATATCTAGGTGTATATATATGTATATATAAGTGCATATATTTTTGTGTATGTATATATCTTTGTGTGTATAGATGTATGTATGTTTTTATGTGTATATATATGTTTATATGTGTGTATATAAACATATCCACACTTAATTATACATTCTTGGGGACAAAGATAGAGAGGAAGAAGGGGAAAAAAAGAACAAAGTAAAAAGTGCATAGCAGAGAAGAAAAGAAAACTTAAAAGGAAGCAGAGAAAAGATGAACATCTCTGAACACAATGCATAGTATTTATCATATGACTTTCTTGAAATGGAAATGTATATTTTTAATCTCTTACATTCTACTGTACACATGGGAATGCTTTTATTTCTCTTTTCTTTTGTACTTAAGTTTTAATATATGTTTATAATATGCTTCTTTTCCTTTTCTTATTGTGTATTTAAGTTTAAAATATATATTTTTAAAAAGACCTATAGATACAGCTAGAGAGACTTTAGAGATAATCTAGTCAGTCTAACCCTTTCATTCTAGAACTGAAGAAACTGAGGCTCAGAAGCTTCAGTGAGCGTCCCATAGGTAGGATCACTGGATGACACAGAGCTGGAAAGTACCATAAAGATCATCTAATCCAACCTTCCACTGAAGAGATGAGGAAAAGGAGGCCCCCAAAAGTCAAATGTCTGCCCAAAGTTAGTAGAGTAGTAAGTAGCAGAGTTAGTATTCAAATCCACATCGTTTGATTACAGTCTAATGCTCTTTCCACTTCATGGCATTGCTGGCTCCTAGAGGTACATATCCAACTTCCATGCTTTGAGGATCTGTGATTTCTTAAGTGGATGCTACCTCCATGGACCTGAATTGTGACCCTTCCATGATGTAATAGACAGGCTTTGTGAGTGGCTAGGACAAAAAAAAATTCATTATCACCTGATGGCCATTCTTCTATTTATTTTTTGCAGAGTTAAGTGACTTGTTCAGGGTCACACAGCTAATAAGGGTCAAATGTCTGAGGTTGGATTTGAACTCAGGTCCTCCTGACTCTGGGGCCAGTACTCCATCTAATGCATGACCTAGCTCCCCCTGGCCATTCTTCTTGATGAATCTTTCTGACAGGTCGATCATCTGAAGATGACCGACCAACCTAGTTTGCGCCTAAAGTTTTCCAGCTTGGGAGGATCCACTCCAGCTCACAAAATTACTTTGGAAAACCCAGAGTTACCTCCCCACTATGATGAAGCATCCTCAGAAGAGGATTTGAGTCCAGGAGATAAACATTCAATCCACTTAATCCTTTCTCTCTCCACCTGTGTAAAGGCTACAGAGATGACCCTGGTACTCCCTGATCTCATATCCATCCCTGAAGATGCACTCAGTTTTCTCATCTGTAAAATAGGGATAACAAAAGCACCTACTTCACAGGCTTGTTGTGAGACTCAAGATAATATAATTGAAGTACTTTGCAAACCTCAAAATGCTATATAAAGGTTAACTATCATTAGTGCTGTTGATTATTAATTATTACCCACGCAGCTAAACAGAACAATGTTGGACAAGGAGTCAGGAAGACCAGAGTTTGAATCCTGGTTCAGACACTTGCTAGTTGTGTGGACCTAGGCAAATCATTTAGCCTCCCTTCACTTCAATTTCCTCATCTGCAAAATAATAATAGCACCTTCCTTCCAGGGTTGTTCTGAGAATCAAGCAAAATAATAAATGTAAATCATTTTGCAAACCTTAAAGCAAGACAAAACTATTAGCTTTCATTGTTGTCAACATTGTCTTCAAGGCTATTCTTGGTATATAGTGTAACCCATTTTCACTTCTATAAACATATTGGATCATTTTACCCATAGCTTATCCAACTCCCAATCCCTATCTAGAAAGGGCACAGCAAAGTCTGGCTCGTCCCAGAGCTGTGTCATCCACATTTATATCAAACCTAGGACCCTGGAGAGAGAAACTTCCCCACCTCCCCAAGCCTGATAAGGTGCTTGGCTGTCTGTTCCATAACCAGATTACTCCCTCCTTCCAGAGTTACTCAAGTGGATAAATTCCAGACCCCAGCTTCATCCCCAATCTGCTGCAGTAATTCCCTCACTGCCCTAAGGGGAGGGAGGAAATGACTTTTCTCCTTTTTCTATTATGAATTTGACAACAGGAACATATCTAAATGCAGATAATATGATAAGAGACTTATATATGAAACTCTAAACCTATATTCTGTACTGTAAAGGTATAGTTAGCTCTTCCACATCGAGAGTGTTAGGGCACAGCACCCCCACAATCTGAAAAATATGAGTAAAAATTTTTCACCCTCCCTTCACACCAGAGAAGTCTGAATTTTTTCTTTTTCTTCTATAGAGTGTTTATATTACCTCACTGTAAAATTTGGGTTGATATTATACAATACCATGCATACATTTTGTGCATTTCTGAGTTTCTAATCTTTGTGTTGTCTGTTGGCCTTCACATGTCATTCTGTGACTTCCACAAAACTCCCCAAAAATTCCCATTTAATTTCTTATGCCAACCTGCAATATATCAACACCACAATGGGGAAAGTTGGCATGTGGAAGGAATAACTATACATATTAAATTCAATGTAGTAATACCAATGACACCCCGTTTGTCTGTATTTTCTTACGAAGACTTCTCCCTCTTCCCCTGACACCATGTTCTTTCCCCCATCAGTCTTCTCTTCCTATAGATTCTGATCTGCCTATACCATCCTGGCTACTACTTAATCCAATGGTTATCATGTCAGTGAGGTCATGGTGAAGGTACATCTGGATCAATCAAGCTTTAACCAAAAGTTCTGGTCCCCAATCAGACTGAGCACCAGCAGTACTATCCTTAGTCACAAGGGACACAAGGCCAGAGAGTGTGGATGGCTCAACCCTAACTTATCATTGTATCATATATGCAAGAATGGACTTCAGGGATCACCTAATCAAACTACTCTATTTCCCAGATAAAAAAAACAGAGATTTAAAGAACTTAAGTGGAAGTCACATGGGATATTCCAGATAAAGCAAAGAAACTGGAGCCAGAAAGATCTGAGTTCAAATCCAGCCTCTGACACTTACTAGCTATATGACCCTGGGCAAGTCGTTTAACCTTCTTTGCCTCAGTTTCCTCATCTTGTAAAATGAGCTGGAGAAGGGGATGGCAAACCACTCCAGTATCTTTGCCATGAAAACCCCCAAAATGATATCACAAAGGGTTGAACTCGATTGAAAATGAATGAAGAACAAAATCCCTTCCAGTTCTCTATAATCCTGTAAGTGACTTACCCAAATTAGTTGTCAAAGGCAGGATTTGACCACAAGTCTTCCAGCCCCAGAGACAACCTAATATATAAGTTTATAATATGCTTCTTTTTCTTTTCATCTTGTGTATTTAAGTTTAAAATAATTTTTTAAAAAAAGACCTATAGATATAGGTAGATGGAGAGGTTTTAGAGATAATCTAGTTGGTCTAACCCCTTCATTCAAGATACCCCAATACCCCATTAACCCAACCTAACCCTAAATGCTTTTTTCTTTGTTTACCATGGCCACTGTGATTCAAAGAGTCTTGGCTATGACAGTGACAATGAGTCAAGAGACTCATCTGTTCATGAAAGAAAAGCAGCACATTTTCATATACATTTGTTAAGGTCCATTTGCAAAGTAGCAAATAAGAACTTCCCCGACACTGAGAATAGTTGATTGGTCAGTAAGGATTTATCTGGTTTCTACCATGTGCCAAGTCCAATGTTTAATGTTGGGAATGAGAAGAAAATCAAACAAACAAAAATTTCCTGCCCTCATCTAATCAGGGAGATAACATACAAACAACTGTACAGAAGCAAGATAAAGAGTGGAGAAACAGGAAATAAGCGAGAGGGAAGACACAAGTATTAGAAGGAGTTGGGAAAGAAATCTGGTAGAAAAGTATGATTTGGGGCTCGGGTTACCATGAAGTTCATAAGTGGGGGGACTTTCTGGAGTTCAAAAGTAAAATTAGCAAATAGTATCACTTTTTAAAAATCCAATAGGTACTTTAAAAATTAATGTTATGGCTTCAAGCACAATGCCTTGCACACAGCAAGTACTTAATAATGTTTGTTGAGTTCAATCCTGACATCAAGTTTTCCTTGCATTTGTTATGTGACAATTTTCATGTGGGCTGGCCCGTTTGCAGACTGGGCCATAATATTCTGATTCTCTGCCTCTATTTCACTCTCAGTATTTATCTGTTACTGTGTCTCTGTCTAGAGACACAGTAACAGATAAATACTGTCTCTGTATATCTTTCTTTTTCTCTTTCTCTCTATTTCTTTCTGTCTCTATCTCTCTGTGTGTCTCTGTGTCTGTTTCTGTCTATCTGTCTCTCACACACACATACACATATACAGTCAAAGGCATTAAAAAGTCAGGCACAGGAATTCATATTGCAAGTGAGAAAATAGTGCATTGTAACATTTCTCATATTCTTCTCTGATGTTGTCTCTTTATCTCTGTCGCTGATTAAATTTTTCAGTTATGTTCCTGTGTGTATATCTAGCCCCTTCTCTCTACTCATCCCAACTACAAGCTCCTTGAAGGCAGTCACACTATATTTCCTACTTCTGTATCTCTCACAGCCTCAGATGAGGTTCTGAAAACAGAGATGGCCCTGGGCCATTATTTATTACCTTCCCTCCATGGTTTATCTCCAGTATATCCTGTGTGTATCTTATTTGTACAGATATGCTTGCAATGTTAGATTGTGAGTTCCCTGAGAGCAGGAGTTGTTTTGTCTTTCTTTGTATCCCTAACGCTTAGCCCTTAAATGTTTGGTGACTTGGTTGAAGTGAACAGAATAGATTGAAATCAGGATCTCCACCCCATGCAAAGATAAGGAGAAAAGATAAACTTTTCTCTCCACTTCATTCATTGGGGTCCTCTTTGACAAAATTCAGACCAGGGTCTCTCCATACAAGAAAACTGTCCCTTTTCATTTCTCCCTATAGTTACTGGTTTCCTCTTCTCCAACTCACCTCCACTAAAGGAGGATGTAGGAGGCAAGAGTGTATATTTAAAATAAACAGAATGAAACATTAAAGCAGATCAATATTTAATGCTTAGTCAAGGGGCTGCATCATCTATAATTATTCCTTCTGTATCTGAATGGAGACTGCAAAGGAGACACACGAAGAAGAAATATTAATGAAAGGCAAGCCAGACTTCACCTCCCCCTGCCTCTCTGCTCTCCTGGGGACCTCACTGAGCTCCCACCTGTACCATAAGGTTTCCACATGCCCTGATCCTCCCTGGAGTCCCTTATGATGACTACCCCTTCTCCCTAGAGAGGAATGTTCTGTGTACTCTTTGGAAGAAAGAAGAAGCCATCTTACGCAGGTTCGATGGAAATGTGTACATTTATGAATGTTAATTTATCAGTCAGGAGACTAGCTGAAAGGAAGCAGAACAATGTGAGAAAGACAGGCAGAAACCAGATGTGGGGAACAGAAAGAAGACTGAGCAATGAGAGATGAGAGAGGAGAGGGAGTCAAAGACCAGAAAGAAGCAGGACATGAAAATTCAGAGGTGTGCAAAGCCTGAGAAATGCTAGTTTGGGGAATAAATAAGGACCTGGAGAGGAAACGCTATCATATGGGACTTCCTGACATTTGAACAGGTAGAGAATCATATCTTACTTTCCCAGTAAACCAGAGAGAAAGGAAAGAGGGGTGGCAGGGATGAGGCACTAGCTGGGTATGGAGTAGAATTGGGGGAGTGTGGGGACCTGGGGACTAGGAAGAGAAACCAGACTCCTTCAGAAACTATAGTGAAAAAAAGAACAAGATTGGGGAATTTGACAAAGGGGATAAAGAACTTAGAAAATTCCTATATTAAGACTTAGGCTCCTGATCTACACAAGGCTGAACAATATAAGTACCATGAGTACCTATAATCCCAGGTGCTCCCCCTTGCCTCCAGCTCTCTCCCTGTACACACATCCTCTTGTGCTCTCAACAACTAGCTAAGGAGATTAGGGGTCACTAGACTAGGAATAAAAAAAAAAGAGAGACAGAGAAGAGAGAGAGAAACAGAGAGACAGAAAGAGACAGAGAGAGAGAGACAGACAGACAGAGAGAGACTTCTCCAGAAAGAATTCTCATTCAGTTGTTAATACACCTTGGTTCTAAGGTTGAAATGCAAGCCCCTTTAGACTTTGACTGGCCATATATGCAGCTAGATGATGAAGTGGATAGAGTGCCAGACCTGGAGTCAGAAAGACTCATCTTCCAAATCTGCCCTCAGATGTGTGTCACTCTGGGCAAGTCATTTCACTATGCCTCAGTTTCATTGTCTGTAAAATGAGATGGAGAAGGAAACGGTAAACCATTTCAGTATCTTTGGAAAGAAAACCCCAAATGGGTTCATGAAGGAGCAGACATGACTGAAAAGCAACTGAGCCAATGAAATACGCATAGATATGAAAGGATGGTGATCTTGACTCTAACCTTAGCATGAACTCTAAGTCTTTCCTCATCTACTTGGCAGAGAAAAGGAGGACTGGAGTTGATAAAACTGGGGAATCTACAAGTCATTTGATAACCATTTAATTTATAAACTTTATGTGAGTAGTAATCAAAGCCTTTCAGAAATTAGCCTTCAGAAATAACACATGTACCCTTTACATGTATCCACTCTCCCCAGTGATGTCTGTTTTTGTGGTAGAATACCCCCCAGGTTTATAGCTGAAATTTTTTTTGTTACTGCTTTTCTTACTCTGCCATTTTATTAAATATCTTTGTTCTGAACTAATTGTATCTACTGGCTGACTATTTAAGGTAAACCCATTGGTGAGGGCTCATCAGTGAATGCAGACCCACAGAATACCTTGGACCTGAAGCAACCATCTCTGAGGGACTCACCATGAGAGTACATAGTGACCCTAGATACCTCCTAGAAACTATAAGGTCCTTGAGGACCTGTAGGACCTTTGCATCACTAGGCACCTAGCATAGCACCTAGCCTTTCACATAGAAAGCACTTTAATAAATTTTTGTCAGATGGAATCAAAGACCCTTTGAAGTTTTATATAGCAGAAGCATACATACATAAGCCTAGCCAGGATAGTTGATGTGCTTACCAGACTTCTCCTAGGAAACATCCCCCAACCTGTTCATCCACAACACTTTCCATCTATCCAAGTAAAGTCATATATACTCATAACCCCTGCCCCTACCTACTCCTCAACAATACCTCCAAGCCTCTGTCCCAAGTTCCTTTTTACTTAAAACAGATTTTCTCAGTCCTCAAACCCCAAACCCTCCCCTCCTTTACAGTACAATGTTTATTTCCCAGAAAGCGTACCCTGATCCATTCATAATTTTTCTCCATCATTCTGTAAACTAGCATTGCAATCATAAATATTGCCTGCCATTCCACATAAACACACACACACCCCTGGATAAATGCTCTGTGTAGGTCCTGACACTCTCATTACACTGAGATTAAGTGCATAACTACTGACAGCATTTATACAGCAAGAGGCCAGAGCAAATGTCCTGATTCAGGAGTTCTTAAGCTGAGGTGCGTATTAGTTCATGATTAAGTTAGGTTTCATGGAGTCTGGGGTCTTGGATGGGAAAAAAATTACACATTTGTTCAGTATTACTGATTTCCTTTGTAATTCTATGTATTTTATTTTATGCATTAAAAACATTATTTTGGGGAGTCGATAGGCTTCACCAGACTGCCAAAAGGGTCCAAGACGCAAAAAAGTTAGAGTCCCTACTGTAATGATCCAATAAACGGGAGAAAGGAAAATTCACCTGGTGAAACATGTATTAAGTACTTACTATGTAAAAGACCTTGTTGTAATAAGGCTCAAAGCTTCTTATGATTTTCTTTGCCCCAAACACTGAGGGAGACCATTTCCAACACCTCTCAGGACCTAGGCCAGGGTGGGGAACCTGCAGCCTTGAGGCCATATGTGGCCCTCGAAGTCCTCAAGTGCAGCCCTTCAACATTCAGTCATTTGTTTCTGCAGGTTCCCTACCCCTGACCTAGTCAACGCCCCACTTTATACTCAGTGCTTAGAGGAGGGATCCAATGCTTCTCCTAAACCAGTGCAATAACCTAAAGAACACAGAAGAATTTCACTTCCTTCATTTAGGCCTTCCAAGCACCATCTCTCCTGGGACCAGGGGACAAGGCAGGAGAGAGGGTGCTAGCAGGTGAGTCTCCCAGGCCCTCCCCAAGCCAACATACCCAAATTTCTTACAGCAGAGGGCAGCCTCTCTGACAGCTCTAATTTTAACCTGGAGCAAGGTGCAAATCGCTTATTTTCAAAGCTGTTTCAAAGTGACTCTGATAAGCAAATTGCTGGCAGCTCTGGTGGGTGATTATTCCTGCATTAATCAGGGGGAAATTATGCCAGTTACTGATTAACTAATTACTGCAATCAGATCAGCACTGAGCACAGGCGTGAGGGGCAGGCCAAGTAAAATACAACATAGAAAGGTGAAGGGAGCAATTTGGAATGGACAGGAGAATTGAGGCTTGGCCAGGGGAGGAAGGGATTTGAGCACAACTGGTCCTTGACCCCACATCCCTAAGCCTTTCACATCCCTGCCCTACTCTAGTGCCCCCTGTGGACAGAACTCTATGCTTCTCATCTGACTGAAGAGGCACCTTCTTTTGGGGAGCTCTTGGTCAGACGAGGGAGAGACCTGTCTTCAAGGAGCTTCCTATCTAAGTGGCAGAGTCCCTGTCCTTCAGGAGCTTGGGTAAGAACTGTGTTTTGCCTCTTTTTGCATCCCCAGAACTTAGCACAGTGACTAGAACATATTAGACATTTAATAAATGTTTTTTGATTATTGAAAAACCTCTCTGAGCTTCACTTCCTTATGTAAAGAATGAGGAGGACGGACCACAAGGTCTCTGAGATACCTTGCAACTGAAGACCTATAATTGAGTTATCTTATGGTGTTAGTGATGCAGTTCCTAGGCCAACTGTTTTTAGGAACAGGGCCTGGGGATTAGGGTAGGAGCAGCAGTGGCTAGCCATGAGGGTTTAAGGGTAAAGGCAAGGAACTAATGGGGCATTTTGGGGTTGCCTTCTGATTCAACACAGAGGGGAATAAAATCTTATGTTGAAGAACTGTTCTTCAACAGTTGTAGGAACACTGGGAGAGTGTAGAGTAGTTATTTTCTATACAACATGGACTTAAGAGAAGGAGGGGCATTTTTGTCACCCCTCTCCTCTAGAGCAGTTTGGCATAGTGCATATGAGTGTAGGACTTGGAGTCAGGAAGACCTGGGTTTGAATCCTGTCTCACATACTAGTTGTGTAATCCTAGGCAAGTCATCTAACTTTCCTCAGTTTCCTCATCTGCAAAAGGAGAGAAAGATTTAATGGTCTGTACGGTCACTCTTAAGTCTATGATGCTAAGATCTCTCATGGGACCTAAATTCAATAAACATTAATTAAGCATCTATTAGGTGCAAGGCACTCTGGATATGAAGACAAAAATGAAGCAATCCCTGCTCTCAAAGACCTTCCATTTATTTAGAGATTGACTGGCGAGCGTCCCTGAAGAGTAGGGCCAGGGTAGGTCAAGAACTATGTGGTTGCTGTTCCAGGAATCTAGAGCTGGACTCTAGCCTTCTCTGCTCAGCTCATTACCAAGCATGCCTGGGAACTCTAGGCATCTGTGAATCATACAGGTTCCAGAGAAAACCCAAATACTCCAATAACAGTGAAGTCCTAATTCTTTTTCTCCCTATTAGATTGTAATCCCTTACCACAGGATCTATGTGGGACCTACCTCTGTACCTAGGGTAATGGATTTCAATATGATGGAGGCCTTATGGTCAATGGAATGCAACCTTCTTATTTTATTGGGGAGAAAACTGAAGTCTGAAGAAATTATGACTGGACTAGTACCACACTAGTGGTATATTCATATTTGAACCTGGTCCTCCAGGTTCAAAATATTCCAAATACAGAATTCTTTCTTTCCATCATGGCTTTTTCTTGTTGCAGTTATTTTTTCACTTATGTCATACTCTGTGACCGCATTTGGGGTTTTCTTGGCAAAGATGTAGGAGCAATTTGCCATTTCCTTCTCCAGTTCATTTTACAGATGAGAAAACTGAGGCAAATAGGGTTAAGTGATTTGCCCACAGTCACACAGCTAGTAAATATCTGAGGCTGGATTTGAACTCAGGAAGATGAATCTTTCTGATTCCTGGCCTAGCACTCTATCCATTACATCACCTAGCTGCCCAAGCATGCCATAGTAGGTACTTAATATGTGTTGAGTTATAATCAAAGCTATTTCAGTGAAGGAGGGATGAAATAACTTACTCTCACTATTTGTCCTTGTATCTAGGATCAGAGTAGTTGAGGGAAGGAGGTTGTGAGCTGGCCAAGGTCAAGTGTTATGCAACAATATCCTCACTGGGTACTGAAATAACACTCTCATATCACCAGAGAGTCTAACCTGTCTGGATTATGCCTTCTTTTCCTGAAGGACTCTCCATGCAAGGTAAAAGCAGAGAAAGAATAAATAAGTTATTATTAATGGTCAACGAACCTAGAGGGTATCGGGGACCAGCTGCCAAGCAATAATTAGAAAACAGTTCCGGAGGTCTCTGTTCTTCAATTTGAGAAGACTGTGAATTGATGGGGAGTACATTAGGGTGGGGAAGGTATGGGGTCTCTCTCCTGAGAATTGTTCTCTGTAGGTTGCTAGAGATCTGGCTCTGCTGGTCCAAATTCCTTCCTCCCCCCCTTTACCCCTCCCAGCCCCTCCAAGACAGAGGTGACTTCAGATCCTCAGGGTAGAATTTCTCCTCTGATCAATAAAAAGAGAATTGGAGACTAGGAGGAAAACAACACATACAGATGGTGACCTTCTGAAGTGATCAGGTAGAGATGGGGTGGGGGAGGGAAGGAGGCAGAGTAATCTTTATGAGGGTCTTTTTCTTCATCATTCCCTTGCAGGTACTCTTTACCCTTCATGGGCTCCCAGATACCTCATAAAGGGCTCAGTCCTAAAGTATCAATCCCAAAGGACAGTGTGCAATAGTGGGAAAAGGTCCAACTTTGGAATCAGGAAGGCTTGCCTTGAACACATATTATCCACATGACTCTGGGCAAGAGTATCTCTCAGTAAACCAGGGGTGGCTCTGTAAGCATATTAGATGCTAAATTACCTTGACAGGAGAGGCTTCACACCTGGATGTCCCTAAACTGAGGAAATGAAAGGTGCAAGTTCCCCCACAATGGATGGAAAGGATTGGAAATAAGATAGGATTTGATAGAGAGCAGAGTGGGTGTGAATTTTGATCTCAGCTTGATTCTCTAAAAGAGTAGACAAGATGACTTCTAAGGTGCCTTTAAGATCTTAAGGGGCCTTGAGGATTGTGAATTTCACAGAACAGGCAAAGGAGATGAAGTGGACAGGGAGGAACCAGAAGGAATTGCAAGTCATAGAGTGCTTTAGGGGCCCAAATCCCTCTCCCCACCAAGAAGTGGCACAAGAGAATAGCAAAGAACATAAGTCTCTCTCTCTCTCTCTCTCTCTCTCTCTCTCTCTCTCTCTCTCTCTCTCTCTCTCTCTCTCTCTCTCTCTCTCTCTCTCTCCCCCCCTCCCTTTCTCTGTCTTTTTCTCTCTGTCTCTCTCTTTTCCCCCTCTCTTTCCCCCCCCCCCACCATCTCTCTTCCTCTCTCTGTCTTTTTCTGTGTCTGTCTCTCTGTCTCTCTCATAGCACCTCTATATTCCTACCTTCCTCTGGGATAACTCCCTTTCTCCTAATATGAATCTCTCTATATAACAGCTTTAATTCCTCTTCTTCACCTATGACTCTCCTGTCTATCTGTGTCTCTGTCTCTGTTTCTCCCTCTCTATCTTTCTCTGTGTATTTCTCTTCCCACCTCTCTCTTCTCCCTCCGTCTCTCTCCCTAATTTGTCTTCGCCTGTCCTTCCCTTCTCCCTCCCTGCCTACCTGTCCCATTCTATTTCCCTCCCCATTTGTCTTTCTCTTCCTCATCTGTCTCTCTTCCTCTCTCTGTCTCTTTCACCCTCTGTCTCTTTGTCTCTCCCACCCTGTTTCTATCTCACTCCCCCTCTGTCTCTCTTCCCATCTGTCTCTATCTCTCCCTGTCTGTCTCTCCTCCTACCTATTTGTTTCTCTCTCCCCCATATATCTGTGTTTTCTACAGTCTCTCTGTCTTTCCCCACCCTCTCGTCCCTCCTACCACACTTGCCCCTTTCAGTTACGAGTGCTTCATCATTCTTAAATGAGACACCTCCAAGAATGATGGGGTCTGTATCCTGGGAGATGTCTCTGTAGGAGAGCTGTGTCTTTCTGTCATAGTCTTCTGAACCTCTGCACCTTCTTTGTTGTTGTTCAGTTGTGTCCAATTCTTCATGACTCCATTTGGGGTTTTCTTGGCAAAGATACTGGCATTTTCTTCTCCAGTTCATTATACAGATGAGAAACTGAGGCAAACAGAGTTGATTGACTTGTCCAGGGTCACACAGCTGGTAAATGTCTGAGGTCAGATTTGAACTCAGGGAGATAAACATTTCTGACTCCAGGCCCAGTACTCCTGACAACACCAACATGCTGCAGGTTTCTTGCTCTTCCTTAATCCTCTCTCTCTGGGTTTTTTCTGGGTTCCAGCCTTGGGGCGCTGTCTTTTACCTCTGGTCACCCACTTCCACACCCACACTATTGGAACCCTATGAGTCAACTTTAATTTTCACTCCAAGGAGAGGATATTACTTTCTCTCCTCTGGGAAGCAAAAAGATGAATCTAACTGATTCACGCAGTATCTCTAAGATATAGGTCAAATAACTCTATCCTGTTGTCACAGGACCAAAGAGTTTAAGCTTCTTGCACTAGACCACTCTACAACGAGATCACATCTGAGACTAGAAACCAGGTCTGCTAGCCTCCAAGGCAATGAATGTTCTTTTCCCTAGTCCTAGAATGACCTCCCTCCTAATGTCTGATTGACCTCTCACCTATGGCCCGTTCCTATCTTTCCAGTCTTCTTATACTTTAATCTGCCTACATATTCTGCAGTCCAGTAACTCTGACCTCCCTCCTGTTTCTCATACAAGACACTCTATTTCCAGACTTTGAGCATTTTCATTGGCTGCCCTCTCTTCCTGGAACATTCTCTCTCCTCATCTCCATCTCCTGGCTTTCCTGGATTCCTTCAAGTTTCAGGTAAAATCCCACCTTCTTTGCACTTTTCCTTCATTCTAATGACTTACCTCTATGAGTATCTCTAATTTGTCCTGTATGTATCTTATTTGTACATAGCTGTTTGCATATTGTCTCTCCCATTAGACTTTGGGATTCTTGAAAGCACAGATTGGTTTTTTGAGACCTTTTTTTGTTTTTGTTTTTCTTTGTATCCCCAAGGACTGGTGCATAGTAATAGCTTAAAAAATTACTGTTATGGAAGATGGCAGAGTAACAGCACAGACTTTCTAGAGTGCTCCCCCCAAACCCAGACAAATACCTGCAAAAAATGGCTCTGAACAAATTCTGGAGCTGCAGAACCCACAGAATGACAGAGTGAAGCAAATCTCCAGCATGGAAGGTCACCAGGAAGTAAGTGTCTATCATGCCATGCTGGAAGCAGAGCACAGTCCAGTGTAGGCTGCCAGTGCACAGAGGGGACCTGAGCAGGCCTTAGGGAGATTGAATCTCTCATGCCTGTAGTGGTTTCCAGATTTCATGACCCCAAAACACTGAGGATAAATTGGAAAGTCAGTAGGAGAGTGGAGTGGTCCAGCCACTACCAGCCTGGTAGAGGGAGAGTAGGGGGACACAGCAAGGGCAGCTGCAATCACTGTTTCTAGAGCTCTAGGCCCATAGATTGTGGGGGGATCAAGCAACTGACAGTGCACCCCTCACCCCCACTGGAAGCAGAGAACTACCTTGACAAAGAGCTCAAAAGTCAAGTAAATGGCTGGGGAAATGAACAAAAACCAGAAAAAGAATCAGATTATAGAATACTTTGGTGACAAGGAAGACCAAAGCATGCAAATAGAAGAAAACAAAGTCAAAGCTCCTCCATCGAAAGCTTCCAACAAAATTAAGAATTGGTCTTAGGCCAGAGAAGAGCTCAAAAAAGATTTTGAAAATCAAGTAAGAGAAGTAGAACAAAAATTTGGAAGAGAAATGACAGTGACACAAAAAAATCATGAAAAGCAAGTTAACTTCCTAAAGGAGACCCCAAAGAATGCTGAAGAAAATAACACTTTAA
Organism: Bettongia penicillata ogilbyi; assembly: GCA_023548195.1. Taxonomy (NCBI): domain Eukaryota; kingdom Metazoa; phylum Chordata; class Mammalia; order Diprotodontia; family Potoroidae; genus Bettongia; species Bettongia penicillata. The sequence goes on along the minus strand of JAJHZJ010000131.1, from coordinate 4,417,251 downwards.
AAATAGACTAACCCAAAGGGCAAAAAATCCAAAAAGCCAATGAGGAGAAGAATGCCCTAAAAAGCAGAACTAGCCAGATGGAAAAGAAGATTGAAAAACTCACTGAAGAATATAATTCCTTAAAGATTAGAATGGAGTAGATGGAAGCTAATGACTATGAAAAATCAAGAAATTATAAAACAAAACCAAAGGAATAAAAAAATAGTAGATCATGTAAAATATCTCATTGGAAAAACAACAGATGTGGAAAATGGATCCAGGAGAGACAATTTAAAAATTATGGAACTACCTGAAAGCCATGATCAAAAAAAAGATCCTAGACATCATCTTTTCTGAAATTATTAAGGAAAACTGCCCTGATATTCTAGAATCAGAGGGTAAAATAAATATTGAAAGAATCCACTGATTACCTCCTGAAAGAAAAACTCCTAGAAAAATTGTAGTCAAATTTCAGAGTTCCCAGGTCAAGGAGAAAATATTGCAAGCAGTCAGAAAGAAATAACTCAAATATTGTGGGAATACAATCAGGGTAACACAAGATCTAGCAGGTGCTATATTAAGGGATCAAAGGGTTTGGAATATGATATTCTGGAAGTCAAAGGAACTAGGATTAAAATCAAGAATCACCTACCCAGCAAAACTAAGTATAATACTTCAAGTGAAAAAAATGGTCATTCAACGAAATAGAAGACTTTGAAGCATTCTTGATGAAAAAAAGACCAGAGATGAATAGAAAATTTTACTTTCAAACACAAGAATTAAGGGAGGCATGAAAAGGTAAACAAGAGATAGAAATCATAAGGGACTTAATAAAGTTGAACTGTTTACATTCCTAAATGGAAAGATAATATTTGTAACTCTTGAGACTTTTCTCAGTATTTGGGTAGTTGGGGGGATTATATGCATATAGACAGAGGGTACAGGGTAAGTTGAATAGGAAGGGATAATATCTAAAAAAATAAAATTGAGGAGTCAAAGAGGAACATATTGTGAGGAGAAAGAAATGGAATGGGGCAAATTATTTTTCATAAAAGGCAAGAAAAAGTTTTTCAGTGGAAGGGAAAAGGAGGGAGGTGAGAGAGAAAAAGTGAAGCTTACTCTCATCACATTTGGCTTAAGAAGGGAGTAACATGCACACTCAATTTGGTATGAAAATGTGTCTTACACTACAAGAAAGTAGGGGATAAGGGGATGAGAGGGTGGGGATGATAGAAGGGAGGGCAAATGGGAGGAGTGGGTAATTAGAAGGGAACACTTTTGGGGAGGGACAAGGTCAAAAGAGAGAATAGAATAAATAGGGGCAGGGTAAGATGGAGGGAAATATAGTTAGTCTTTCACAACCTGACTTTTATTGAAGTCTTTCACATAACACATGTATAACCTATATTGGATTGCTTGCCTTCTCAGTAGGGATGGGCATGGAGGGAGGAAGGGAGAGAAGTTGGAACTCAAAGTTTTTTATGCTTATTTATTTATTTTTAGTTTTCAACATTCCACAAAATTATTGAGTTCCAAATTTTCTCCCCATCTCTCCCTTCTGCCACCCCAAAATGCCATGCATTCTGATTACCCCTTCCCCCAATCTGCCCTCCCTTCTATCATACCCCTCCTTTCTCTTATCCCCATCTTCTTTTCTTGTAGGGCAAGATAGATTTCTATATCCCATTGCCTGTATTTCTTATTTCCAGGTTGCATGCAAAAACAGTTCTCAATATTCATTCCTAAAACTTTGAGTTCCAACTTCTCTCTCTTCCTCCCTCCCCACCCATCCCCACTGAGAAGGCAAGCAATTCAATATTGGATATATATGGTGTAGTTTTGCAAAAGACTTTCATAATAGTCATGTTGTGTAAGACTAACTGTATTTCCCTCCATCCTATCCTGCCCTCCATTTATTCTATTCTCTCTTTTGATCTTGTCCCTCCCCAAAAGTGTTTACTTCTAATTACTCCTTCTTCCCATTTGCCCTCCCTTCTATCATTCCCCCTTCCCACTTATCCCCTTCTCCTCTATTTCCTGTAGTGTAAGATAGATTTTCACACCAAATTCAGTGTGCATGTTATTCCCTCCGTAAGCCTAATGTGATGAGAGTAAGCTTCACTTTTTCCCCTCTCACCTCCCCCCTTTTCCTCTCCATTGAAAAAGCTTTTTCTTGCCTCTTTCATAAGAGATAACCTGCCCCATTCCATTTCTCCCTTTCACCTCCCAATATATTCCTCTTACCCTTTGATTTTATTTTTTTTTAGGTATCTTCCCTTCCTATTCAATTCACCCTGTGCTCTGTGTGTGTGTATGTGTGTGTGTGTAATCCCTCCAACTACACAAATACTGAGAAAAGTTTCAAGAGTTACAAATATTGTCTTTTCATGTAGGAGTGTAAACAGTTCAACTTTAGTAAGCCCTTTGTGATTTCTCTTTCCTGTTTACCTTTTCATGCTTCTCTTGATTCTTGTGTTTGAAATTCAAATTTTCTATTCAGTTCTGGTCTTTTCATCAAGAATGCTTGAAAATCCTGTATTTCATTGAATGACCATTTTTTTCACCTGAAGTATTATACTCAGTTTTGCTGAGTAGGTGAGTCTTGGTTTTAATCCTAGTTCATTTGACTTCTGGAATATCATATTCCAAGCCCTTCAATCCCCTAATGTAGAAGCGGCTAGATCTTGTGTTACCCTGATTGTATTTCCACAATACTCAAGCTGTTTCTTTCTGGCTGCTTGCAATATTTTCTCCTTGACTTGGGAATTCTAGAATTTGACTCCAATATTCCTAGGATTTTCTCTTTGAGGAGGTGATCAGTGGATTCTTTCAACATTTATTTTACCCTCTGGTTCTAGAATATCAGGGCAGTTTTCCTTGATAATTTCATGAAAGATGATGTCTAGGCTCTTTTTTTGATCATGGCTTTCAGGTAGTCCCATAATTTTTAAATTGTCTCTCTTGGATATATTTTCCAGTTTAGTTGTTTTTCCAATGAAATATTTCACATTATCTTCTATTTTTTTTCATTCTTTTGGTTTTGTTTTATAATTTCTTGGTTTCTCATAAAGTCATTAGCTTCCATCTGCTCCATCCTAATCTTTAAGGAATTGTTTTCTTCAGTGAGTTTTTTGATCTGCTTTTCAATCTGGCCAATTCTGCTTTTTTAGGATATTCTTCTCATTGGCTTTTTGGACCTCTTTTGCCAGTTGAGTTAGCCAATTTTTAAAGGTGTTATTTTCTTCAGTATTTTTAGGGTCTCTTTTAGGAAACTGTTGACTTGCTTTTCATGATTTTTTTGTGTCACTCTCATTTCTCTTCCCAATTTTTCCTCTATCTCTCTTACTTGATTTTCAAAATCCATTTTGAGCTCTTCCATGGCCTGAGACAATTGCATATTTATTTTCAAGGTTTTGGATGCAGAAGCCTTGACTTTTAGGTCTTCCTCTGATGGTATGCATTGTTCTTTCTCATCTGAAAGGATGGAAGAAAATATCTTTTCACCAAGAAAGTAGCCTTCTGTAGTCTTATTTTTTCCCATTTTGGGGACATTTTCCTAGTCAATTGTTTGACTTTTGAGTCCTTTGTCAAGAGGAGGGTATACTCTGGGAACCTGTAAGTTCTCAGTTCCTCCAAGGTGGCACAATCAAGGGAGAGGAGTTTACTACATCCTGGCCTGCGCTCTTGTCTGTGAGCAACCACAAGCACTCTGTTCCGCCCAGGATTTGCAAGTGCAATTCCTTCTCCACAACTGCATCCAGCTCCACCAAGTCAGCACTCTTCCTCAACCCAGGGGAGCCACTCAGGGCTGAAATCCAGATCAGCCACTCAATTCCCCCAAGGGCTTTAGGCTGAGGACTCCAAAAATGGACACTGCCACTGCAGTTGCTGCTGCAGGAGGGGCCAGACTGCATTCCCTTCTCTCCCAGGTGAAAGGACTTTCTCACTAAACTTTGAAGCTGTCTTTGGCATTTGTGGGTTGAGCAATCTGGGAGCCATAGCTGCTGTTGGAAATTCTGCCCCCTGAAACCTGTTCCAGTCCTGTTCCTACCATGCCACAGCCAGGGCTGGGCTCCACTCTGCCCCCAGTGTGATAGACCTTTTCTGTCATCCTTTCAGGCTCTCTTGCCCTGAAAATCTCTTTCACTTTAGCGTTTTGTGGCTTCTGCTGCTCTAGAAATTTTTTAGAGTAATTTTTTACAGGTATTTTATGGGCTATGGAGGGGAGCTTCTACAGGTCTATCCCTCTACTCTGCCATCTTGACTCCACCCCTGTGACCTGCTTAAGTTAAACTGCAACTCAAAGTTTTAAAAATGAATGTTTAAAATTGTTTTCACATGCAATGGGAAATAAGAAATACAGGTAATGGGGTATAGAAATCTATCTTGCCCTATAAGAAAATAGAGGAAATGAGGATAAGGGAAGGAGCAATCGGAATGCAGGGTGTCTTAGGGTGGGGGAAGGGTAGAGATGGGGAGAAAATTTGGAACTCAAAATCTTGTGGAAATGAATGTTGAAAACTAAAAATTAAATAAAATTTTAAAAATCATTACTGTTGTAATTTTTTCAGACAGTAGTGTGCAGCAGCTAGCTCTAACTTCTTTAAAGAGACCATTGTTAAATTTCTGGTGTCACCATTTACACCTCAAAAGTGAGCAGTCACTATAAATTGGGCTTGATTTATTGCCTCACTAATTGTCTAGACTTAAAAAAAGTTTCAATATTGCAGATTAAACTTTGAAATATGTGCATATACTTTTTTCTTCCCAGAGAGCCTGGTTGTTAAATATTTACCAACACACCAACACACTATCTACCCAAATAAAATGCCTGCCACTTTGCTCCCTGATGCCTAGAATTATTTTGGTAGGTGGAGAAATGGCTTAGAGACCACCTTGTCCAAATCCCTCATTGTACTGAAGAAAAAAGAGAAGCCTATAAATGCTCAGTGGATTGCCTTAAGTCACAGTACCTCATTAGTGTCTCAGGCAGTAAGATACTAGAAACTAGGTCTCCTAGTCTAGATTTCCTTACACTTTACCAATGTGTCATTCTACAGTGAGAAATGTCTTGAAATACATATACTCCTGGGAGTCAGAAATAGGCTAAATTCACACTAATATGTAAAATGATTGATAGCAGAACTTTTCTTGGATGGTTGGTTTGGGGTTTTTTGTTGTGGGGTTGGGTTTTTTTTTTGTTTTCTTTTGTTTCACTGGAAATCTGATGAGGAGGAGGGTCATTGGATGGGTATATCATCAGGAAAGACAAAGGTATATGTTGCAGGGGGTACCCACCCTCCCAGTTTTCATGTGGTAACCTGAAACCATGAATGTCAACCCTGAGCATGATGGACAATAGATGGTCCCCTCCGCACTCCTCATCTCTCTGCCCAACCCCCAGCACACTGTGCCCCCCACCACACATAGAAAGGGGAGACTAACACAAACTTCACCAAAACAGTATCAGAGTAGCCCTATCAATTTAGAGTGGCATCCCACCCCCTTTCACCTTATTAGTGCTGGTCAGATTATCCATAGTTTTCTTTGCTATGTTCTGAAAAGAAGAGAAGGACAGACTCCCTCTCAGTTCTTTCTGCATCTCATATGTCTCTGATCAGACTGGGGATGTCTTCTGGGTTATCTCAGGAATGATTTTCTCTTTTATCAGGGGCATTGATAATCCCTTGGTGGGAGGATGCATACACAGTGTGTCTCCTCATACATATAGACACCCTCCATCTGGCAACACACAGACATGTACACACACATACATAGTACACATGCTCTAAGATGTGTTTTCATTCTTCTGCCATTAGTGACCATACATTAATGGACTGGGTAGAAGGAGATCCCAACCAAAGAGACACAAGAGAAGATTCTCCCCTACCAACTCAACCTTCCTGACTTTTCTTCACAAAGAATGGAACCCCTCTCCTCCTGCATATTCTCTTCTTTCTAAATGTTCATGCCACTGTTCCTACCTGTTTAATTATTCTTGCTCAGCCTTTTGCTCTCACCACCCATGCCCTCTAACTATGATAATAGCCCATAGGTCTAGGGGGCCAGGACACTGAGTAGAGTATCCAGCATCCAAAATCCTACTGCTCCCTGCCTGCTGGGGTAGGTAAAACTTTACAAGTTCCACCCTGATTTCCAGGTCCTATTCACTCTATCCTTAGCACTCTTGTCTCTCTCACAGCAATCTCATCAGTTCCTATGGATTAAAATGATCATCTCTACGAAGGTAACTCTCAGATTTATATATCTAGGCTTACTTAATCTTTATCTTGAGCTCCAGTCCCATAACACCAAGTGATTGTCCTATAGACACCTAGATCCTTTTTAATTAGTCTCCCTGATTCCTTAAGAGATAAAGAATAGAAAGAAAAAATTATTGGATTAAATTGAAAAGGTATTGCACAAACAAACCCAAAGCAACCAAGATTAGGAGGGAAGCAGAAAACTGAGAAAGAATTTTTGCAACTAGTATGTGTGATAAAGGCTTCATTTCTAAAATATATAGAGAACTGAGTCAAATTTACAAGTATACAAGTCATTCCCCAATTAATAGTCAAAGGATATGAACAGGCAGAGGAAGAAATTAAAGTTATCTATAGTCATATAAAAAATGCTCTAAATCACTATTGATTAGAGAGATACAAATCAAAGCAACTCTGAGGTACCACATCACACCTATCAGATTGGCTAACATGACAAAACAGGAAGATAATAAATGTTGGAGAAGATGTGAGAGAACTGAAACACTAATTCATTGTTGGTGGAGCTGTGAGCTGATCCAAACATTCTGGAGAGCAATTTGGAACTATGCCCAAAAAGTTACAAAAATGCACCTACCCTTTGACCCAGCAATAACGGTTTTAGGACTGTATCCCAAAGAGATCATAAAAATGGGAAAAGGTCCCACATGTACAAAAACATTTATAGCAGCTCTTTTTGTGTTGGCTAAGAACTGGAAATTGAGGGGATGCCCATCAATTGTGGAATGGCTGAACAAGTTGTGGTATATGAATGTAATGGAATACTATTGTGCTATAAGAAAAAATGAACAGGAAGACTTCAGAGAGGCCTGGAAGGACTTATATGAAATGATGAAAGCAAAAGGAATAGAATCAGGAGAACTTTGCACACAATAACAACCGTAGGGTGCAAGGAATTTTTCTGGTAGACTTAACCCTTCACAGCAATGCAGGAACCTAAAAAATTCCCAATGGACTCGAGGCAAAATGCCATCCACATCCAGAGAAAGAACTATGGAATCACAGAATGAAGCAGACTATTTTCTCTTGTGTTATGTTTGCTTTTGTTTTGGTTTTTCGCATGGTTTCTTCCATTCATTTTAATTCTTCTATGCAATATGACCGATATGAACATGTGTGTAATAGGAATGTATTGTAGAACCTATAAAAGATTGCATGCCATCTCAGGGAAGAAGAGAGGAGGGTGGGAAGAGGGAGGGGGAGAAAATCTAAGACTCATAGAAATGATTATAGAAAACTGAAAACAAACATTGATTTTAAAAAAGTATTGGGAAGTAGGTGACTGGCTAGAAGTATGAAAATTCTGGATCATGACCTAAAATAAAGAGATGATGGATTCTGGCCAGTGATGGAATATACCTGACAAAGTCTAACAAAGTAAAAATGTATTTGCCAGCTGTATATATCTGTGTATGTATATTTATGCATATTTATGTATATGCATGCATTTACCTACAAATAAAGAGACAGAAAGAAATGGATTCAACGATAATGTAGTCATAGAGATTCAGAATAAGTTGTATGTCCAGACTCAATGAATAAGTGTTAATAGTTCAATGTCAACAATTTCAATTCTGGAGGAAACCTCCGGAATATCTGATGGGGATCTGTTCTTAATCTTGTGATGTTTATTGTTTTTATAGATGACTTAGACAAAAGCATAGATGGTACGCTCATTAGATTTACAACTGACACCAAGCTAAGAGGAATAGCTAACACAATGGATGACAGGATTCTAAAGGATTTTGACAGGGTAGAGCATTGGGTTGGGTCTAATAAAACATAATTCTATAGGAATCAATGTAAAGTCTTATACTTGGGTACAAGAAGCATCAACATTTCAAGGATCAAATGGGAGAGGTGTGGATAGATACCATTTGTTCTGGAAGGAGATCTTTGATGAGCCACCAGCTCCATATGAATCAGTAGCAGGATATGGCACTTAAATAAAGTGTCATGATCTCAGCTGTGTTAGAAGGGGATAAATTTTCTAGGAATAGGGAAGCAAGAGTCCCACTGTACTCTCCTCATCAGACTCCATCTGGAATACTGTCTCTTTCTAGATGACAATTAAAAGAAGAACATTGATAAGCTGGAAACTGTACAAAGGAGGACAGCCAGGATGGTGAGAAGCCTTGAGCCAATTTCATATGAGGATTGATTAATGAAATTGGTCTCATATTTAGTCTAGGAAAAAAAAGATGCTGGGGTGGGGGTGGAGAGAGGAGCCATGATAACTCCCTTCAGGTATTCTTAGGTCTATCTTATGAAGGAGCAATTAAATTCATTCTGTTTGGCCCCAAAGGGTAGAACCAGGAGTGATGTGTGGGAGTTGAAAAGAGACTAGTTTAGACCCGATATCGGGGGAAACTTCCTAACAACCCTGGAGGTTCAAACAGCCTGCCTCAAAAAAGTCAAGGATTTTCTCTCATTGGAAGTCACTAAGAAAAGACTGGATTGGATATATAGTGGGTATATTGTAGTGGGGATTCCTTTGGTATATGGGGATTATATTAGATGTTCACTAAGGTACCTTCTAATCCTCAAACTTGGCGAGTCTATGAAATCTCCCATACACCCCCACACCTCCTGTTCCAATAGTCTCCAAACAAAGGTAACTCTCCTACAGCCCAGGTCTAAATATGTCCTTCTTCTGCTCAATAAACTCAATAAAGCTCTCTATTACTTCCAGGATCAACTACAGATGCCTCAGTGTGGCATTTAAAACCCTTATAACCTGAATCCTGCCTACTTCTCCAAGATTATGACATATTATTTTCATCTATACTCTGTGATCCAGGCAAGCTGATCTTCACATTGTTTCTTACACAGGGTACACTATTTCTCTTTTCTGTATCTATGTATAGGCTATCATGTATGTATGGTATGGAATGCTCTTCTTCTCTGCCTCCACTTCTTAACCTTTTAACTTTTAACTCGATTCCCAATACCTAGCGCAATGTACAGCACACAGTAGGTAAACATTAATAAATGTTTGTTGGTTGACATATACCTAGAAGTCAATAGGGTCTATAATCAGGGGGGACCCTGTACTATCATCCCTATCTGAGCAGGGTCTGAATCCATGAACACTTTGCCTAGGAATCTTAGGCTTGTCCCCGAAGGGATGTGACATTCCATTACTCTGTGCCTCCATTTCCCCCACATTTCATAGGCGATCACCATCCTTGTCTCTTCCTTCCGAGCCAGCAGCTGAGGTTAGTCAGAAACAGCTCCGGGAGAGCTGGGAATTGCAACAGCAGAGTCCCGGGAGAAAGCAGGCACTCTGTCAAAGGGGATTTATAGGAATTGCTTTTTGCCGGCAGCAGCTCCAGGGACTGGCCTTATTGTTCTGCGGCAACTAATATTTTCTCAGCATTGATACAATCCGAACGTTAGGCAAACAGCAGCAAGGCTTTAACTTCCTTCCCTCCCCTAGATGGAATCAGGCTGCTGCTGCCCACGGTGGGAGTAAATCTGGGCTCCCAATTAAAAACTGTTTAGAGTTTGCTGCAAAGTGGCTGATGAATGGGACCCAAGGTTCCATTCATCCCCCTACACGCTCCTTCACCGTAAAGACGGATATCGACAGTGCATCATAAATAGCTATTTGAGCTGAGTGCCTCTGGGGCTGGGGGAGAGACCTGACATGATGAAGGGGTGGGAGCATAATGAAAGTTCTGCATTCAAATGGGAAATTGTCTAGGTTGGGAACCAATAATAATGATCATCTTAATAATAATCCCCAACATTTGTATATTTTTCAAAGTACTTTCATAACCATTATCTGATTTTGTCTTCAACAACCCTGTGAGTTAGGCAGATGAGGTGTTATTACTCCTATTTTATCAATCAGGAAACTGAGGCATGTGCCCACTGCCACAGAGCTGAAAAAGGGTAAAGTCAAGATGACAGCTTACATCTCCCGATCTTCATATACTCTCATTAGTAGGTCAACAGCAAGAAAACATTTCTCTGTCAAGGGTCCTTTGCTTCACAGGGAGAAGATTAAGCACCAGTTTTTTGGAGAGAGATTGGACCTATGATTTAATTGGCATTAGGCCACTTCCAGTAAGGAAATTCATTCTACCAGTGCCTGTCTGTGGCTACTCTGTCATTTATACAATTTTAGAGAGAGGCATCAGGGTTAAGAGAAAACATGAAGTAATGACTTAATTAAAAAGCATGTATTAAGCACTTACTATGTGCACTGAGGAGTACAAATGGAAAGTAAGGTAGCCCCTGACCTCAAGGAACTTACATTCTAAGGGAAGAAATGACACATATGGAAGGTTTCAGTTGCAAGTCAGATGGAAAGTTCCCATGATTCTTAGGGGGTCTGGCAAAGGAGTTGTTAAAGCTTCTTCTTTCATGTCACTTCCACTGATGAAAAAACAAAGTCAAGTGCAAGTCATGTCATTATTTCTCTGATGGCATGGTCTTCTTCGGCAACAAAGGACGAACATACACACACACTGATGAAAACATATCAGCTTCTGGTGTTGAACCCTTTGGCAGTTCCAAGGACTTTGGTGATAAGAATTTTCCTTTATGGGTCTTTGGTAGCTATGGGTGCTGCACCTGATTAAACAGACACCAGGCCATGTCTTCATGGGGATCAATTCCCAGACAATGTCTATGGAGTCTGGGCTACAGGCCACTTCAGGGTCAGATCAGTAATTGGGTGAGGGAGAGGGGAGAAAGGTGGGCCCCTTTCCCCACAGTGATTGTGCTCCCTTCTTTGATAGCTGTGAGACCCAGGTTAGAAGCAAGAACTGGGGGTCTGGAAGGCCCTGTTATTTGCAAGGTTCAGTTCCTGGGTAAGTATATCAAGGTCTGAAGAGAGGAATTGGCAAAGGGACTGACTTGCCTGACACATGTCACTGATCTGTCCCTTTGGGTTCTTTGCTGCATGAAGGTGACATGTTGGGATTATAGAATCTAAAAGCTGGAAGAGAATTTAGATATCATATAGCTCAGTCCCCACTCTAATTTTACAGAAGAGGAAACAGGTTCTGAGAGGTTAAGTGATTTGCCCATAATAACACAGATAATAAGCAGTGGAACTGATATTCCAACCCAGTTCCTTTAATTCCAAATCTCATATGATTCCCACTATTCCCTCTTAATTTGTTTTAGAAGGGGAAAAAATGTAAAACACTCCACTAATCTTGTTTTAAAATGAAGACAGGAAACATAAAACTTTATTCAATAAGTAAAACAAATAATAAAAAACACATCAGTTCTATATTACGGATAATTAAGGTAGATAAACAGAGTGGAGAAAAGAAATAAGAAAAGCAAGAGAGCAGAAAAACAGACCGATGAAGACAAGAGAGAAACAACCTGCCAGAGGGGACCATGCAAGGCGTGAGACCATGGAGGGACAACTACCTCTTCTGACCCTATTCTGGCCAAGGCAGAGGAGAGAAAGATCCTTAGAAACAATTGCTATTTACATTCACTTTGAACCAATCAGGACCCAAGCAGTGGCCAAGTAGGGCTTGGCCTGGGACCTATTGTTAACCAATCAGTGAGAGCCAGAATGATTTGGGTTTAAGGCATGGTCCTTAAGAAGGAAATCTAGCCAAGAGAATTCAGTGATCAAAATTTACATTCCTTTGGGCTGAACACCTTCAGGTAAGTGTATGAAGGTATGATATCCTATGTGGACAGAAGGAAGGGAAGGAAGAAAGGAAGGAAGGAAGGAGAGAGAGAGAGAGAGAGACAGAGAGAGAGAGAGAGAGAGAGAGCGCTGTGTTGCCCGACTGACTAGTTCCAACTGAGTTCCCAGTGTGGCAGATCCTACTACTGCTCACAGAGGTTGCTGTTTGTTCTTTGTTCTTGAAGAAGACCATGACATCAAGGAGGTGATACCATGATGTAGATCAGGACAACTAGAGATGGCCCCAGAAGCAGTGGAAGAACTTGGCCTTTTTAAGCTAAGGTCTTTCACTAGTCTCAGTTTGACTGAGGCAAAACTCATTCAGGAATTAGGTCTAGGTAAGAAATGAAGCAAAGTATAGTCTCTTTTTACCTAGTCAAAAAATAAAAAAAGACCTTAGCTTGAAAAGGCCAAGATCTCCCACTATATCCAGGGTTATCTCCCTGATCTATAATCTTGTCACTGGACCCAGATGGCTCTGGAGGAGAAAGTGCACAGCCCTCCCTCTTAAATCCAATTCACTTGCATGTCATGGCATCATCTTCCAATGTCATTATCCTCTTCTGGAGTAAAGAACAAATAACAATAGCACAAGCAGAAGTAGATCTTAAATGGCCAAAAAGCTGTCAGACAAGATCAGAAGCCCCCTTTCAAACCTTTGTCATGAAAGGCTTTGAAAATAATGAGTCCTTCTTCAGTCCCCCTCCCTTTTTACCCTATGCTCTCCAACTTTATGAAGAAAACCCCCTTCCAATGTGCCTAGGTTGGTTTTCTCCTATGTTTCTCAGAAAAAATAAGCTCGTAGAATTTAAAGTTGAAAGAGTAATTAGAAACTATGAATTTACTTATTCTGAGGACAGGGAACTAGACACCCAGAGAGGGAAAGTGATTTGCCTAAGCCCACCTAGGTAAGCAGAGCAACTAGATGATACAGTGGATAGAGCACTGGGGCTGGGAGTCCTGGATGACCTGACTCCAGTTCAAATCCGGCCTTAGACACTTACTAGCTGTGCAACTCTGTGCAAGTCACATGACTGTTTCCCTCAGTTTCTTCATCTGTAAAATGAGCTGGAGAAGGAAATAGGAACCCATGTGAGTATCTTTGCCAAGAAAACTCCAAATGGGGTCACAAAGAATCAGGCATTACTGAAATGACTGAACAATAACATCTAAATAAGTGTAAGGGAAGTTGATCAGGGGCACCTTTGATTAATGTGATAAGTTTACAAGATGTGAACAATTTTGTCTGGGGTCGAGAAAGTATCTCCCCATGGACTGCATGGCCATGGCCAATGTACAATGTACATTGTTGGGAAGACAAGGGAAGATCCTGATGGGGTATCCAGTACTGAAGCAAGCTTTAAGATCATAGATTCAGGAGCATAGGCTTTAGTCAGAGGAATTACCCACTCTTTAGTAACCCAGAGTTCTCAAAGATGACTAATGACATCAGGAGGGTGATGTCTTGACTCACAAGTGAATTGAATTTAAGTGAGGCAGAGCTGTGCAGAGTCATCAACCTCACTCTCTCCTCCAGAGTCATCAAAATCCAATGGCAAGACGTAGGTCAGGAAGACTGGCAATGGCCCCCAGGAACCTATACAAGAGGGCAACAGAATGCTTTGAATTCTTTCTTTTGCCTTTTTCCTTGTTTAGAGAACAGATTAGAGAGCAACAAAAATCAGCTAGCCCACCCTCCCCTTACAGATGAAGAAATCAAGGCTTTACCTGTTTGGCAGTGAAAATGGTGAAGACACCAATCCCCAGCAACTGCAAGGAATATGGAATACTGGATTAAGTACTAGCCTTGGAGTCAGAAATATGTGGATTCCAGCAATGGCACTATTAGGTCTGCATCCCAAAGAGATTAATGAAAAAAGGAGATATATATATATATATATATATATATACTATATATATATATATATATATGAAATATTTATTGCAGTTCTTTTTGTGGCAAAGAATTAGAAATTGAAGGGATACCCATCAATCAGAGAATAGCTGAACAAGCAGTGGTATATGATTGTGATGAAATACTATTGTGCTATAAGAAATGATGAGCAGGATGGCTTCAGAAAAAGCTCGAAAGAATTTTATGAACTGATGCAAAGTGAAGTGAACAAAACTTAGAACAGAACTTGTACACAGTAACAACAATATTGCAACAATCATCAGTTGTCAGACCGATTAAGGAGCTCATGATGAAAAATGCTATCTACCACCAGAGTAGGAACTGATGAACCTGAGAACAGATTGAAGCTTGTTTTATTTTACTTTCTTTATTTTTCTTGCTTTTTTGCAACACTGCAAATAAGAAATATGTTTTACGTGACTTCACATACATAATGGATATCATATCACACAATCAATTCCAAATTGTCATGGACAATCTCCCTGAACCCCAGCCTTCTGTGTAGGAGGGCAGCACAAATCTGACAGGATTGAGAGTAACCCCAAGTTCAAGAGTATGGGGGAAGCATGTCTATACTTATTTATGATGGGTTTGTTTTTTCTTCCCTTCCCAATGGGAAGGGAAAGGGGAAGAGAGAGAATTTGGAACTGAAAATAATTTTTTAAAAGAGTTTTGGGGATCAGATCTTTTAGAGAAAGGAGTCATATGTCTTTTCAACAAAAAGGATCCCAGACCTGACCTTTATTACTAGAAGAAGCCATGAGGGGGAAAGAGGTTGGGACCTCTCACCCCTTGCAATTATACTGAGTTATTCAGAGAGTAAAATTCCTATATATAGGGAGCTACTTATTTAACAACTCCGAAGTATGTTTCCCTTCTGGGAAAGTTCAAGCCCTCTAAGTGGTATCATAAGGTTGAATGCATCTCTGGATCCATAAAGAACTCACCAGGCTATCAAGGTGTTGCTTAATAGCTGCCCCAAAAGCATGCTTCTAGGAGAAGTCCAAAATACAGAGAGAACTATGACTGTGGGATGGACTGTGCAGGATTCCATGGGAGAACCTACAAATTCACTAAAAATATCAGACTGTTATTCTACTTGTAAGCTTCAGTTCAGTTCTACCCAAGGGAAACTATTTTAACTGCTTTATGTGTTTTCTTTTTGCGGACACTTGTAAGTCTATTACAACTATCACTCAAATTTGAAATCCAGACTCAATATTTTATCTCCTGGGCCACCTCGTTGTTGACGATGCAAAAATGTGACAGTTCCTGTCCTCAAGAAGCTTATATTCTACTGAGTATAAAAGTACAGAGATAAGTAAATACAAAGTGAGGAAAAATAAATACCTATTTTGTTGATTAAAAGAAAAAGAAAAACCAATGCAAAGTTACATGGAGAAGAAATGGATTGTACTGTGGGAAAAACAAAGAGATGGACATTTTGGCCAAAGTACAAATAGCAGAGGAGGGAATCATATCCAATAGGACTAGAAAGAGAGCTTGGGACTTGGGTGGGAAGGATTTTAAATGCTAAATAAAGGAGTTTATGGTTCCCCACCCCTATCCCCAAGGCAATTTGATTGAAGAGCTTGATGTGATCTGATCTGCATTTAAGAAAAATCATTTTGATAGCAGTGTCTAATTCTGACTGAAGACTTGAAAGCAGGCAGAGCAGTTAGAAAGCTTCTGCAGTCATCCAGGTGAGAGGTGAAGAGGGCCTGCCCTGAAAGGGTAGCTGCGTTGAGTAGAGAGGAGTCAGATGTGAGAGATGCTAGGGGAAATAGGAAATGGCAAGATTTGGCAATTGATTGGCTACGTGGAGTGAGAGATAGTGAGGAGTCAAGATTAAAAGGATTAAGAACCTGAGAGACTGGAAGGATGGTGGTAACGGCTTTGGCAGAAAAAGGGAAGTTTGGAAAAAACGAAGGTTGGAAGATATTCATTAGTTCAGTTCCTGCACTAAGCCTCCACCTCAATCCAGCCCTAACTAAGCAAAACTTCCCTCACCTCCCCGTGTCTCCAAGGCTTTCCCAGAATTTTAATTGCCTGACAAAAGTAATACCAATATTTATAAGGAAACAACCGAGAAAATCATAAATAAGTGCATTACTCACTCATTGAATTAATTAGTATTTAATTATTAGAAATTACCATCAGTTACTACCAATTACTCCTGGAACAAATGCACTCTTTCTCCATTACCACGGGTAATTTCCACAATGACTTGTTTGGGAAGGTGCATCTCGATGGTGTTAGGGTAGAAGAAGCCAACCCCCTTGTTCATCCAAGTGTCTCACTCCCCTTGGAGTGCTGCACGGGATGAATTGTAGAGATTCTAGCTCAGGTCAACTGAGAGTCACATTGTCTGTTCCCCAACTTCATTTACTTCAACTGGAAGAGAACCTCCCTTGCTTGTCACAGATTTCCCCAGCCTCTCGTCAACTGATCAGTTATCAAGCAACAAGCAATTATAAATCTCCTATTATTCTCTAGGCACTGTGCTAGGTGCTAGAGATATAAAGAGGAAAATTAGATAATTCCTACCTTTATTCATTGCATTCTAGTGACAGAGACTATCTCTATGTATGTATATATATATATGTATGTATATATATCATGTGTGTATATGTATATAAGTATATGCATCAGTATAGTGATGCATATACATACACATATACATACACCAAATGTATACAAAGGCAGATACAAAATAATATTCAGAGTACTAACAACTCAGGAAACTAAAGAAGGGGGCACTTGGTTTGAGTTTTGAAGGAAACCAATGATTCCAAGAAACAGAAGTGATGAAGGAGTATATTCTAAAAGGGACAGACAGTACAAAGGTCTAGAGACCAAAGAAGGAGCAGTATGTGTAAAGAATGACAATAAAATCAGTATGGCCAGACCATAAGTAATATATGTGAAGAGGAATAAAATCCAAGAAGGCAGGAAAGTTAGGAAGAGGCCAGGTTGTACAAATTTCTAAATGTCTAACAAAGAAATTTCAACCTTATGACTTAGCCGATAAGTCTTAGAGAGTCATTTTGTGTCCCAGACTTCTACCAGGTAGGTGGTGCAATGGATATAGGAATAAACTTGGAATCAGGAAGACATGAGTTCAAATCCAATCTCAGACATTTGCTAGCTATGTGGCAGCTAGGTGGCACAGTGGATAGAGTGCCAGGCCAGTTCAAATCTGGCCTCAGGCACTTACTAGCTATGTGACTCTGGGCAAGTCATTTAACCCTATATGCCTTAATTTCCTCAACTGTGAAATGAGCTGGAGAAGGAAATGGTAAATCATGCCAGTATCTTTGCCAAGAAAATCTCAAATGGGATCATTAAGAGTCAGGCATGACTGAAAAACAACTAAACAATGACCCCAGGCAAGTCTCCTAAACTCTGCCTCAGTTTCCTATAAAATGAAGATAATAATAGCCTTACTTCCCAGGGTACTTGTGAGAGTAAAAATGAAGCAATATTGGCAAAACTTTTTGTATACTTTAAAGTGTTATGTAAATGGTAGCTATCATCATCATCATCATTACCATTGACCATTGGTGAGCTGACTCACATCTACCCACTCATCAGATCCACTCACATCTACCTGAACCTTCAGAATTATCTCTGACTCATTTCTATCCTTTGACATACCACAACTCACTCATACCAAATCCCAGTGGTTTTTCCTGTTCTTCAGATGTGGCTTCAAGTTGGATTAGTCTTTTTAACCTTAGCCACATACACTTGAAACAACACACCAACAGATCTACGTGCCCTTCCCTCCCCATTATGGCACTGGCAGAAGCTTTATGAAGGACACAGCTTTTTACCTTAAAACTTAGTATCTAAACTTGAAACTGGCAGAAGCTACTTCTTAGATCAGATTCAAGGAAACTTGACCTTGGCCCAAGGATTTCTCCTTTTACTACTTTTCCTCCCACATTCATTGATCTCTAACCTTCAGCTGAAGGCATCTTGACCTTCTTAGTCTATGAGTCCACTTGACTCCCCAGGGTTTAAGAGCCATTGCTGCTGCCGCTTCTCTCTACCAAATGACCTTTCCTTCTATGGTCATCACCCTAAATCTCCCTGTATGGTGCTAGCACATGCTCCCTCTTTCCCTTTCCCCCAACTGCTGCTAAACCAGCGTGTGTTTTCCCAGGTTTATTCACATGAGAAAAGAGTGATATAAAGAAATAATAAGATATTTTGATTGCAGGTAATCATTTTGATTATCTATAAAAGATGAAAGATGCTTTCCAGGCTTGACTTGGAAGTTAAACTAACCTTTAATTAAAGTTTCCCCAGCATCCCCCGCCTCAGTAATAACTGACACATAATACTTTACATCATTGTTTTTGTTCAGTTGGGGATTTTCTTGGCAAAAAATACTGGAGTGATTTGCCATTTCCTTCTCATTTTTACAGATGAGGAAACTGAGATAAACAGGGTTAAATGACTTACTCAGCTAGAAGAGTCTAAGGTCAGGAAAAGGAATCTTCCTGACTCCAGGGACAGTGTTCTATCTGCTGTGCCACCTAGCTGCCCCAAATTATTTGCATACCTTGTCTCATTGTCACAACAACTCTGTGAAGTATTATTCCCACTTTATAGATGGGAAAACTGAGATACAAGTTCAAGTATACATATGTGTGTGTGTATATTGTATCTACTTCTCTGTAATTATATTTCTGTTGAAAACAATATCTACTTAAGCTAGTTTCTCCTATTTTTTTTTTTTTTTTTTTTTGGCTAGGCAATTGGGATTAAGTGACTTGCTAAGGTCAAAGGTTAGATTTGAACTCCTAACTCTAGGGCTGGTGCTCTATCCACTGTACCACCTAGCTGCCCCTAGACTAGTTTCTCCTTGAAAGGTATTGAAGCCTCCAAAATCCCATTAACAGTATGTTCTACCTTTAACCACTCATGTTTTTGGATTGCTTTACTCTTTTTGCTGTTTTTGAAGATTTACATTTGTCTACATCTGAGAAAACCTTCTGTTTCCAAGCCACAAGGCACCTCCAGGGCATACTTGAGATGATCTTTCTCTGTGGGATTCTTGCCTTTGTCTACAGCTCTCTGAGTTCCCCTATTTTACTATATAACCTCCAACTGGAGCCTCTCTATTTCTGGGATTTTTAAGGACGTCAGTACTTTGCTGCTGGCAGTTCATCTGCTGGGAGATCAGACCATCCTACTGAGCTGGGTGGTATTTGCCCTCTCTCTATCTGGGATATCCCTCCACATCACCCTCAAAGCCCTCAACTCCAAAAGTCTAAGTGGTTGCGTCTCCAGCCCTGTAGTAGGTTACTGTAGTAGGTTACTCCTACAGAACAGGGTGTCTGGTGATAAGGAAGATAGGGACAAGGAGGAAGAGTACCTTGTGACCACGGGGCAATGGTGCTCTGCCAGGCTGGCAGTGCCTGAATCACTCCATCCCCATCTTGCATGCATGCTTTCTTCCTTGTACACCATTTAGTGGCTGAGCTGGTAGGTAGATCCAAGGAGCCTGCCTTAGCAAATGAGCAGCAGTAGGTTCTATGATGCCCAGTCTATGATTTAGAAGGCACAAGATTTCTAAGTATAGAAAATGATAGTTGGGATGAAATGACTGTTACCAGATTGCCCTAGGACCAAATGACAGCTCTGTGGGCCATCAGGATAAAATAGCTACATGACAAAGCCCTGAAAAGGTCAAGAAATGGAAAAGAACATAGGCTGGTTACCCTGGATTGTTTTTCTTAGACCTCTTAGACCAAAACTTTCCAAAATTTCAGGAGATAATAAAGATTACTGAGGTAGAAAAAATGTGAACTATATGTTATTTCCTAGCTGGGGGAACGTGGAAGGGTTGAGACCTCGGAGCTGTAGAGAAATTTATTTATCATTTGGAAATAAATGTTTTATAGTTCCCTGGGGGGAATAAAACAAAATGAACCAGGCTACTTGTTGCTTCCCATAAAGCTCATTCCATCTCTCACCTCCATGTCTTTTCACAAACTGTTCCCTGTGCCTGGAAGTCTTTCCTTCTTCTCTCAGTCTCTTCAAGCTTCAACTCCAGCTCCACTCTGATTCTTTTCTGATTTCCCCAGTTTCTAGTATTCCCTTCTACTTCCCACTTCCTTTTGTAGGGTTCAGTGGGTAGAGTGTCAGGATTTGAGTTTGAATCTGGACTCAGACTGTCACTAGTTGTGTAAGTCACTTACCCCTGTTTGACTCAGTTTCCTCAACTGTAAAATAAGCAAGAGAAGGAAATAGCAAACCACTCTAGTATCTTGCCAAGAAAACCCCAAATGGGTTCATGAAGAGTTAGACATGACTTAGATTGAAACCACTCAACAATAATGTATTTTGTATTGATCTGATGTTTACTTGTACTCTATCCCCCTTGTAGAATTCCCTTACTGCTTGTCTTTGTCTTGGCATTGAATGCAGTGCCTAGAACATAATAGATTCTCGATTGTTACTTGTTGGCTGATTGGAGGGAAGGGTACTGAAGCCAACTTCAAGATTTAATTAATAGTGCTTGTTAGAGGAAGTTAGGCGGCACGGTGGATATGGTGCTGGACCTGGAGACAATAAGATCTAAGTTCAAATCCAGCCTCAGACGTTTATTAGCTGTGTGACCTTGGAACATGCCACTTAACCTCTGTCTGCCTCAGTTTCCTTACCTGTAAAATGGGCATAATAGTAGCATCTACCTCCCAGGGTGGTTGTGAGGATAAAATGATATTAAATGTGTAAAGCACTCTGCAAACCTCAGAGTACTGCATAAATGCTAGCTATCATCATTATCATCGTGCTTACGATAAATGTTTGCCGACTGATTGCTCATGGTAATGTATTAGTAAATATCAGAGGCAGAATTCAAAATTCAAATTCAAATACCTAGGTCTTCCTGATGCTAAGTGTAGCATTTTATCTTCTATACCATACTTATATTCCTCATGAGTAACTCTGGGCTGGAAGAAATGTCAGGTTGGCCAATTGCCTTATGTCTCCTGAGGAACTGGGAGCAAATAATTTAAGTGGTGTCTGTGAATGAGAGAAAACTATCTTGGGAAAAAAAGAGCCTAAAGATGAAGGGAATGTGGTAAAACAGAAAAAGGAATCTTCTCTAGAGGCAAAGAATCTGGCCTTTGATGTCTATCACCTGTAAGTGATTTGGTCAAGTCATTTAAAGTCCTTAAGCCTCAGTTTTCTCATCTGTAAAATGGAAGAGTTGGATTAGGTAACTTCTGAGATCCCTTCCAGATCTGTGGATAAGGAAATTCCAAAACTAGGCGGAACCAAGTGACTTTTAAGTTCTTTCTAATTCTACTTTCCCCCCATTCTATGAAGTAGATTTTGCCCCAGGCTCAGTTATCCCTGGGAGCATCTTTGAGGGCAACAGAGGTAGGTAACCTCTCCTTAGGAAAGTTGTACTCTCCTCCCCAAATCCTGCGGAAGAAAAAAATGTAGTTTGAAAGTAATCTTTATCTAGGCTGAGCAAGAGTAATCAAAATATAATTGAGTTTTTTATATGGCAATATTTACACTCATAATTGTACTGAGAAGACAATAAGACCTGTTAATGAAGACCTGGGTCTCTCTCATGCAGGTGGATAGTGACTGAGGGAATCAGAGGTAGGAAGAAATTTGAGGGGCTATTAGGCAAACTGGGTCAGAAAGCATGAAGTGAGTTGGATGAGAAGCTTCTTTGGGAGTCCTAGGTTATGGACGTGGCCATGAAAGGTGAATGCTGGTTAAGGGAAATTGTGTAGACAAAAGACAGAAAAGTTTCTGAGTTAAGGATCTCATAGTCCTACAGGTCTTAAAGCAGTGTTAATATAGAACTAAAGTTGCAAAGGTACAGTGGAAAGACTACTAACACTAGAATCAGAGGGCCTAGGTTCAAATCCCATATTTGGCACTTACTACCTGTATGACCTTGGGCAAATCATTCAACTTCTCTATACCTCAATTTCTTCATCTGTAAAATGAGAGGTCTGGACTAGGTGACCTCTAGGATCCCTTCTAGACCTGCGATGCTGTAAAAGTAGGACTTCCAAGAAGAGCTCATGTTTGAATTATAGTTGGACATAAGGGTGATCTACAAGGTAGAAAATCTTAAAAGCCATTTTAAAATCTGAATATAAGGTGAACCTGTAAAATAACAAGAAAAATAAACAATAAAAGAACAATGAAATAACAAGACTAAACTTATAATTACATTTCTAATTCAAGCAGCCCCCACATGACCAACGGATTGAGCTCCTCAAATTTTGTCTTTCCATAGAAGCAATATCTTAAGTGGTTATTAGGATCCGAGACTAGCCCACATCCTTCTGAATAGATCAGGGCCTGTCACCATCCACAAATCTTTAGTATTTCTCTAATGCACACTTAGAAAATTTCAGACTTTTTTGTTTGGCATTCAAGGCCCTCCAAAATCAAGAGTCACTTTTACCTCTACAGCTGTTTCTCACACTACTCTCCACCATGTGCTAAACATACAAGGCTAGTTTCTTCTTTCCTTTTTTTTTTGCACTTAATAGTATTTTATTTTTTGCAATTACATGTAAAGATAGCTTTCAATATTTATTTTTGTAAGACTTTGAACTCCAAATTTTTCCCTTCCCCTTCCCCAATACAGCAAACAATCCAATATGGCTTATATATGTACAATTATGTTAAATATATTTCTACATTAGTCATGTTGAGAAAGCTTATCTGTAGTTCAGATAAGCTCTGTGCTATCCCACCTCTGCTCACAATGTGCCCTTCTCCCAACTGGTTCTGCTGGCTCAACTTCTGCTTACCCTTAAAAAATAATAATAGTATTGCCAGACACTGTGCTAAGTACTCTTTCCAAATATTATCTCATTTGATCCTTACAACAACCCTGGGCCGGAGGTGCTATTATTATCATACTTATTTTGCAGATTAGGAAACTGAAGCAAAGGGAAATTAAATAACTTGCCCAGGGCTACACAACTAGTAAGTATCTGAAGTAAAATTTGAACTCAGGTCTTCCTAACTGCAAGCTCAACCCTCAAAGAGAACAAAAAATGCTACCTCCACCATTAAGCCTTTCATTTCTTTAAGAGACATTTGGCATTGTGACTTGTCCAAGGTTACACATCTAGTAAGTGTCTGAGACTATATTTGAATTCAGGTACTCCTGAATCCAGGGCTGATGCTCTATCAGTTATACCCCTTTGCTGTCCCCCATGAAGTTTTTCTTGATCCCCCAGTTGGTAATGAACTTTATCACTTCCTCTCTCCAGAAATCAAAAAACACTTTTCTTGCTCTCTCCAGCAGGATCAGGGGTCTTGTCTTATCTAAACTATTCTCTATCCCAGTGCCTAGTATAGTTCTCTGCATGCAGTAGTTGCTTGGTGAGTTTGTTGGATGAATGAATGAATGAATGAATGAATGAACGAACCACCAAAAGCAATGGAAAAAAGAATAAAGAGAAAGGAGAACCAGTAGACAGAATAATCAATGGAGGTCAAGGAAGAAGGATCTTTCCTTTTTTAATGTTTTTTTCTGGGAGGTAAATAGGGTCATGAGCATCAGTGACCTAAGAAATAGAGGTTTCTGCCTAATGGAAGGGATAAAAGTAACATTGTAGGGGGAGTAAGAAGATGTCTTCTCTGAACTCGGTATTTCCCCTAGCACTTGCAGATTGTAAGCACTTAATAAATATTTTATGAAAAAATGAATGAATCCACTAAAAAAATCTATAATGCAGCTAAACTATGATGCTAAAAGTAGCAACCTGAATTCTGGGTACCAGGAGCCAAGGGTCATATGGTTCGAGGGGGAGCATGGACAGGGGAAGATGTAGGGCCAGCCTTGGGCAAAATTTGAAAACAGGTGGAAGACTGATTTCATTCTTCTTGCACTTTTCTTTTTTACCTCTCTCCTACTGTATCTCCTACTGTTTCCTTTTCCTAGCCCTCAGTGCCCTTATGCCATTATAAGCCCCTTGAAAACATCTCATATTTTCCTATCTCCTTACCTTTGTTTATGCTGAGCCCTACTCCTGAAATGTCCATCTCTGCTCATTAACATGTAAGACCCAGCTCAAATGTGATCTCATAGGAACATAGGTAGAAGGTGCCTTAGAGATTTAGAGATTTAGTCTAACTCATTCATTTTACATATGTGACTTGCCCTAAGTCACATAGATTAGACCCTAGTTCTTCTGACTTCAGATCCAATGCTTTTTCCATTATGACACCTCTTGAGTCAAGACTTTGCTGATTCCTACAGCTGATAGTGATTTCTCTCTGAGTTGGGTTATTTGACTGTGTTCTGTCAATCATTATAAATCATAAGTGCTTTGAAAATAGGAACCTTAGCTTTGCATCTTCCCTATGCTTTGCACACAGTAGGTGTTTAAATATTTGTTGAATGAATGACAGCACCCCTTACTTTAGGGAGTGGGACAGGGTGGGTTTTATTTTAAAGTAAATATTTTAACACCAAATAAATCTCTGATTGGTGGAAATTCAGGCAGTGTAGGGGAAAGATGTTTTAGGGCCAAGAAGCCAATAATACCTAAGCAGTTTGTACCATTCAAGTATAGTGTTCCCTGAGTTAGCTCCTTCCTAGTGTTATCAGCTCTTACAATCCCTTTTCTTCTTTTTCTCCTGAACCCACAGATTTTATGAAAACTTCAAGTTAATTCATATTGTCTCCTATACTGGGAGAGATGTGGTATTCTGGTGGTCAGCCAATTTGCATTCATTATGTTAAATCATATTATATTATATTCCACTATATTCTAAGTGATAAGGATTCAGAGAAAAAGCACACACACACACACACGCACGCACGCACACACACACACACACACACACACCAGTTCCCGATCTTTGGGAGTCTAACAGGGAGACAACTTTCAAAAACTACGTACAAACAAGCTATATGCAGGATAAACTGGAGATAATCAATAGAAAGAAAATTCTAGTATTACAAGGGATCCAGAAAGTCTCCTTGTAGAAGGGGGAATGGTTAGCTGGGACTTGAAGGAACCCAGAGAAGCCAGGAGGCAAAGTTGAGGAGGGAGAGAATTCCAGAAATGGGAGAGAGTAAAAATGTCCAAGAGATGTAGTGTTTTATATGAGAAATAGCTAGGAGACCAGTCTTACTGAGTTGCAGGGTACCTAGGAATGAGTAAGGTATAAAAAAACTGGAAAGGTAAGAGGGATTCAGGTCATGAAGAGCTTGAAACACCAAACAGCAGAGTTTGTCTTTGATTAGGGAAGTGATAGGGAGTCACTGGAGTTTACTGAAGAGGGGAGATGACATGGTCAGAACTGTGCTCAGGTTGACAGCTGAGTAGAGGATGAACTGCAATGAGGAGAGATGATGTAGGGGGATCAATCAGCAGGTTTTTCCAACAGTCCAGGGGTGAGATGATAGCCTGAACAAGAATGGTAGCAGTGTCAGAAAAGAGATGAGGAGCATACATGAAGAAGGTTGTTGGGGTTTTTTATTCGTTCATTAGAGGTTAAGTGACTTGCCCAGGGTCACATAGCTAGTAAGTGTCTGAAACTCAACTTTAAATCAGGTCCTCTTGACTCTACAGCTGATGCTCTATCCACTGTGTTGCCTAGCTGCTCTACTGAGGAATATTGTGAAGGTAAAGTCAACAGGACTTGGAAACAGATTGGACGGTGGTGAAGTGAGAGAGTATTCAAAGATGATACCTAAACTTCAGTCCCAGATGGTGGAATAAGGTAAGATGGGGAGGAGTGTTTTCAAGTATAAATCACTGACATGTCAGGTGTTTGAAAGTAGGGGCCTGTGCTGGATTTGAAGACAAGTTCTGGGTTTGTATCCTAGCACTGCTTACTGCTTGCATGACTTAAACAAGTCACTTACCCTTTCCAGGCCTTTGTTTACCCATCTGTGAAAGGAGAGGATTGAACTACCAGATCTCTGAAGCCCATGCCTGACCTAAATCCCATTGTCTTCACCTTTCACAATAGAGTATATTTTGCAGTCCCCCCCTCAGACCCAGTGGAGAAACCAAAGAAAAAGAGCAAGAAGAAAAGCTAAGATTCTACAGTCAAGGTATTTGGACAAAAAAAAAACAACAGAACCTCCTGGCCAATAGCAGTAGAAAGTTACCCCAGTACAATGAAGCAGTCCATAGTTGTCTAGAGACTACTCACAGACATCTAAATATATCATTTACAGTGTACTAGAAAGAGCTTATGGAGCAGTTAGGTGGAGCCGTGGGTAGAGTACTGAACCTGTAGTCAGGAAAACCTGAGTTCAAATTCAGTCTCAGACTAGGTATGTGGCCCTGGACAAGTCACTTAACCTAGTTTCACTCAGTTTGCTCTACTGTAAAATGAGCTGGAGAAAGAAATGGCAAATCATTCCAGTATCTTTGCCAAGAAAATCCCAAATGAGATCACAAAGAGTAGGACATGACTAAAAAAGAATTCAGCAACAAGAAAAGAAAGAACTCTGGGCTTAGGAGAGGGAGATCTGTCTGGATTTGAGTACTAGTGCTTTCTAAGAGTCTCAATGCCTTGGCCATAGACTCATAATTACTGTAGGTTTATGGACTATATGTTTATATAATCCTCTCTGAGCCTCAGTTTCTTTTTTTAATATTGTCTGATTTATTTACATTTTTTTATGTTGAAACACAAAACTAGAAAAACAAATAGTCCCAGTGTAAATTAGACCAAATAAGTCCACTACCCAGTTAAACCCATGGAGTAGAACTCTAGTTCTTGGTAGTTATTTTTATTATCTCTTCTCATCATTTTTCTTCTGTTATTGTCATTTTTCCATTTGGAGATCCTTTTGCCCATCTTTTTTTCATATGGAACCTCAGTTACCTCAGGTATAAAATGAAGTTAATAAATTTCACTCTCTTCTTCAAGGGTTGTTGGGGGAGGGAGTATTTTTTAAACCAAACCTTAAGACATTTTAGAAATGTGACTTATTAATCAATCATTAACAGTGGCTGCCCAGGACAGGCAGTATGGGTAGAGGGTAGGTAAGCTTCGTTCAAGTCCCATTCCACTCTAACACATACTGATTGTATGACCCTCATCAATACCTCTCTTTACCTCTTGGTGCCCCGAGGCTATTCACTGGGACTATAAATTGGAAGAGGAAGCTTCTACACAGTTTCCTACCTCAATGAAATCACAGGGCCAAAACAAAAGCAAAACAAGTAACGGTGACTACATTTAATAAAAGAACTCATAGAACTTTAACGCTTTAAGTTTTACAAAATTCTTTCTCACACCCGTTGAGATAGATCATGCAAGTATTATCACTCATTTTACAGATGAGGCACAGAAAACTTAAGCAATTTGCCGGAGATCGTGCAGCGAGTCCATTTCAAAGTGCCGGCTCAAACTTACATCTGCCTCCAAGACCAGTGTTCTCTCCATTTGCAGGACATTGTGTGGTAGAAGAGTAACAGGATGTTAAAGCTGGAAGGGACCTGGGGAAGGGTGTGGATGGCAGCCACTGTTCACTATGAGTCTTTCTAGGAGCTGCCTCCTGGTTGCTGGTGGTAATTTTACTGCCCGACCCCAGTCCTAGCCTCACCACCCCCCAGCCCCACTACAAGACTCGCTACTTTTTTCTGGCTCCTCAAAGAAGGTGACAGGGCTCAGGGCCGCCTGTCCAACCAGCTTTATTGCCTTCCCTGCTCCGAGCTGTGTAAGCGATGGTTCTGCCGCTGAGCTGGGACAAATGTGATAAATAACCATGGAGGACAAGCGGAAGAAGGTGGTTGGGCAACTATAAGCCATAAGTCTCTGTCCAGCTATGCAGCAGACTCATTACTGAGAACTCTGAGGCTCTGAGCAGGCTGCCAGGCCAGGGCATGAGGAAAGCCCTGGGGCCAGGATCCAGTCACTAATGGATCCTCAGAGGCCCAGGGCTGATGATTGTACATATATATCCACACACACCCATCACCCCTACCCTGAAGGCCAAATCAAGAATACTCAAATCACTGCCTCGCACATTACAAATACCCCTCCCCGTCCTCCAAGGAAGCCAGATCAAAGGGCAAAGTATAGGGGGGCTCAGGTCACTCCTTCTCCCAAGGGGCTCTCTCGTGGAAGGAGAGATGTCTACAATGACAGAAAGCTGACTGTGACATGAGTGGGAACTCTACTGATTGATTTGATCAAGAGCTCTAACTAGCTACAGAGATGCAGCATGGTGCACGAGACTTACAGTAAGCAAGATCTCGGCTCAAATCCTGCCTCAGACATGACCCAAGGCAAGTCACTTAACTTCTTCACTGAGGTGCCTCAGTTTCATTATCTGTAAAAAGGAAATAGTTCGATTCAATGGCCTCTAAGGTCCATTCTAAATCTTTGATCCACAGACTGAAAACCTCTCTGTTTGCACACCTACAACAACTTGAGGATGCAAGTTCTTTCTTGTACATACAACACTGCCCTCCCTCCATTCATCAACCCATCCTCCTGCCTTCAGAGGAGTCAGCTGCCCAGTCACCAGCTCCACACCTCCATTCCCAGAAACTTCCCACCTTCTTAGGTTTAGCTCTGTTTAAGGAACTCTGCTTCCCAATTTAGCTCCACCATGAGACACTGCTACTGCTCCAGCTCCTGGGATGGAGTGATTAATTAATTACAACAAGCACTGCCAGAGGAGAAGGCAGTGAAGCTTGACAGCTTGGGGCTCTTGGCAGGACCAGCAGCTTGATGCCCAGCTCTGTTTGGCAGGTGAGGACTTCATTCCAGAATCACATAGCAGATAGATTTGGGGAAGAAACAGAGGCCAGAGAGAAGACAAGGAAAGAGAGGAGGGCTGGAGCAAAAGAGAAGTGACAAGTTCCAGAGGACCTGTGATGAAGAAAGTTAGCCCTCTCCTGACAGAAAGGTGATGGACACAGTTGCAAAGACATACATGATCACCATGTACATTCATTTTGCTTGACTATCCTTATAAGGGTTTTCCCCCCTTTCTTACTCTTGGTTAACTGGGGGAGGTGTCAGGGGGAAAAAAGTGATGCTAAAAAATAAAAAAATAAAAACTATCCATTGGAACATTTTTTAAAGCACACAAACAAGAATAAAATTTAGACAGAAGCACAGACAATATTGAAAACAACAGAAAGAATTTATTTTTTCATTTTTGTATACATATGGCAATCAGGGTTCAGTGACTTGCCTGGGGTTATACAGCTAGTAAGTATCTGAGGTCAAATTTGAACTCAGACCCTGCTGACTCCAGGGCTGGTACTCTATCTACTGCACCACCTAGCTGCCCTATATTTGTAAATATTTTAAAAACAAGCAATGTGAAATGGAGATTGATGGTTTCACAAAGAATCTTCTCTATATTCTGCCATGTGTATGGAAATGATTTTTTTTTTTGGTGTTTAAGTACAGAATTATAAAAAATAAAATTTTGAAGAGAGAGGAGACAAGGAAAGACATGAGACAATGATTATAATAGCTAGCAATCAGAGTGTTTTAAGACTTGCAAAGTGCTTTACAAATATGTTCTCATTTGATCCCCACAACAATCCTGGAAAGCAAGTGCTATTTTTATCTCTATTTTTTAAATGAGAAAACTGAGGTAGACAGAGGTAAAATGACTCACTAAGGGTCACATGGCCAGTAAGTGTCTGAGGTCACACTTTGAACTCTGGTCTTCCTGAGTTAGGTTTCATACTGGATAGAGCACTGTGTCTGGAATCAGGAAAACTCCTCTTTGTGAGTTCAAATCTGACCTCAGATACTAACTGTGTGACCCTGGGTAAGTCAATTTATCTTGTTTGCCTCAGTTTCCTCATCATTCAAAGCAGCTGGAGAAGGAAATGGCAAACCACTCCAGTATCTTTGCAAAGAAAACTCCAACAGGGGTCAAGAAAAGTCAGGCATGACTAAACAAATACAATAACAACAAATGTCCTGATTTCAGGTCCAACTCCATTTACTGTACCACATAGCTACCTCTGTCCAAGAAAGGGAAAGAATCAGAGAAACTTGAGTTGGAAATGATCCATGAAAACTGCTAGTTCAACAATGCCTCAACAACCTCTACAATTTCTCCTAGCTTGAAAGAAGAGGGAGAGGGGACAGGGAAGGAGATGAAACAAAAGAGGGACAGAGGACAGGAAAAGGAAGGTGGCAGGCAATGACTGAGAAGGAGAAGATATTAAAAAGAAAATGGCAGCGAAGGGGTTCAGAGATACTACTGCAAGGAGAATCTTGATTTTCTAAGCATATCACCACCCATGACCTCAACGAACAGCACACAAATCCTTGTTAACCAGGCATGTCTGTTCTCAGTTTGCAGAGTGGAAAGTCTGGCCTGGAGTGAGGGAGATCTGAGTTCAAATTAAGCCTCAGATGCTCACTAGCTATGTGATCCTGGGCAAATCAATTCACTCAGTTTGACTCAGTTTTCTCATCTGCTAAATCAGCTGGAGACGGAAATTGCAAACCACTCCAGTGTCTTTGCCAAGAAAACCCCAAGTGGGGTCACAAAGAGTCAGACATGACTGAAACAACTCATAAACAAGGGTGAGCTTACATACTGCCCTCAGGATCTTCACAGTTGGAGAAAGACCCAGGGGCTCAGAGAATTCAGGCCAGACTGAGAATTATTCAGGTTTCCACTCTAAAGGATAGCTCCCAGTGATAGGGAGAATGAAGAGATACCCTTAATTCACTGATCCACTATCTCATGTCTTCCCTCCAAATTATCCATCCTGGAAACAACCACCAGGGTGACAATCCCTTGGTCTGACCTCTCTCCTCAGAGTCTGCCACTCTCCTGGTCATGAATCAAGTGTCTTCCTCTTGCTTCTAGGATAAGATACAAACTCTCCTGTCATTTTAAGTCCTTCACAATGTAGCTCTAGCATTCCAAACTGGGTTGCCCATTATTTCTCTACGTGGCATTCTATCTCCTCTATCTGTGACTTTGTACATAAGGTCCTCTCCAATCCATGCCTAAAATGTACTCCCTTCTTTTAGACTTCCTAACTCCAAAGCTCAACTCAAGCTGATTTTCTCAGCTGCTAATGCCTCTCTTACTTATTTCTGTTATTTACTTTGCAACATTTTGTGTTTACTTATTAAATGTACATGTTCTTTCTTCCCTCCACCTCTATGTAATGTGAACTCCACAAAGGTAAGAAATGGGGTTTTGGGGGGGGAGGGGTTTGTTTTGTTTGGTATCCTCGTTGACTAGCATAGCACCTAGAACACAGGTGATGCTCCATAAATGCTTGTTGATTCGCTCAATATGTAACTGTGAGACTCTATTATCTCCCTTCTTTCTCTATTTCAATAGACATATACACCAAATTTCTCGCTTTCTGTCTCTGATTCTTTTCATCTGTACGTCTGTTCTTAACCACTTCTCTCTTTAAATAATTGGCTTAGACCCTTGACACCTTGCCTTCTCCTGTCGCTGTCCATGGTGCTGTGGAGAGCATCTCACAATTATGAGGAGATGTGATATAGGAATGAATGACAGAGTTCTATGACTTGCATTGCTTAGGGAGAATGGAGGACATGTGGGAAGAGACTAAGATGGATGAGGCTGACTAGAAGAGAAAGATAATCAGCATAGGCACAGAGGTTTTCTCAGGTCACTGGGTGTGGGTGTTTCCAGATTTAAGTGCCTTTAAGTGCATATCTCATTAGGTCAGTCTCCAGCAGAAACAATAATGTCATTGCTCAGTCATATCCAACTCTTTATGGCCCCATTTGGGATATTCTTGGCAAAGATACTGGAGTGGTTTTGTCATTTTCTTCTCCAGCTCATTTTACAAATAAGGAAGCTGAGGCAAATAAGGTTAAATGAGTTACCCAAGGTCACATAGCTAGTAAGTGTCTGAGCCCAGATTTAAACTCAGACCTTCCTGACTCCAGGCCTAATGCTCAATGTACTGTGTCACCCAGCTGACCCAATAATAACTAATAATAATAGTTAGAATTGATATAACACGTTAAAATTTACAAATATGAGCTCATTTTATCTTTACAGCAACCTTGGAATGTAGGTGCGCTTATTGTCTCCATTTACATATGAGCTAACTGAGGCAGGTAGAGGTTGTAACCTGCCCAAGATCATGCACCTAGTAAGTGTTTGAGGCTGGATTTGAATTCCCATCTTTCTAACTTGTGCATAGTCACTTGCACTCTGAAGTTGCAATTTGCTTAGAGGGCCCTGCTTCCTCCTTTCCTGTCAGTGGTTCTCTCTCCTCCTCGGGCATCCAAGGTCTCCTACTTTACAGAGTCATTGAACTCCAAAGTTTTTCTTCTTTCTAGATTTCTATGGCCTGAGGCCCTGCTCTGAGCAGGTAACTCTGGGTGCTAATGAGTGGATTAAATAAACTAATCTCTGCTGACTTGTCAGCTAACAAACCCGGTACTTTCCCTCCCAATTAACTGGTTCCCTTGACAGTTCCAAGGGTTCTGAACATGGAGTCCATAGACTTTTCTTTTTTAATACTTTAATAACTATTTCAATGTCACTTCTTTTTTATTCCTACGTGCTTTGCTTATGCATTTAAATAAAGTGCTCCACTTGGATTCAAGAAAACTAGAGTTCAAATCCTGCCTCAGACACTTAATAGTTCAGTGAGTCTAGACAAGTCACAATCTCTCTGTGCCTCAGTTTTCTTATCAGTAAATTGGGAATAGCATCTGCCTCTCAGGGTAGCTGTGACAATCACATGAGATTATAGAGGTGAAGGGTATCCCTAAATAAAGACCAGTTATTATTATTCCTCCTCCAACCACACATAGGATGGTCTCTCCTCCTTTCGTGTTCTCTCCGACTTCCTCTTTCTCTCTTCTTTCCCTTATACCTTTTCCCCTCTACCTTCTCTACTCACTATTTCATCTTCCTCTCCACATTCTCCTCTTCCATTTCATCTTTTCATCCCCTTCCTTCCCCTGTCCCCCTTTTCTCCATTCCCCTCTCATGTCTTCTCCCCTTTTCCTCCCCACCCTTCTCCCTCCTTCTCTTCTTTTTCTCTCCCCTTCTCTGCTTTCCCTTCTCTCCTCTCCTCTCCCTCTGACCTATTTTAGGCAAAAGAGCAAAGACTGATTAATTTTCCCTACAGCAGCCAAGAACCACTTTAATCCTGGGGTGGCACGGGGCATTGTGACAGAGGAGGAGCCCCGTGACCCAGTGTGGAGGGGATGAGCAGAGGGGGGCTGCTGAGGAGGCTCCCGCACACAAGCAGTCTGCACTCAGGCTGCTCCCACAAACACTTGATTTGTTTCTTAATGGGTCTCAACCTCTTTGATAAGAGTCCTAAAGTGCCTTTTTCTTAAAAAATAAAATGAAGTCACTGATTATGCCTGCTGCTTCCTGGGGGACAGTAAAAGAAAGGGCAGGGCACCAGGGAGAGTAGAGGGGGAGAGCCAGGAAGAAAAGGAAGAGGGGGGAACAACAGGGAGGAGGAGGGCAGGAGGGATGAGGGCAAGGGCAGGGGGAGGGGGGAACAAAGGAAAGGAGGAGGAGGCAGGAGGGATGAGGGAGAGGGCAGGGAGAGGGGGAGACAAGGAAAGGGGAGGTGAATAAGGAGGTAAGAAAGAAGGAATAGACAGGAAAGGAGAGATGTGTCAAACTCAGGCTCCCTTCCAAATCCCTTTGCTGTAGAAACGGCCCTCTTGTGGGGTAGAAGATGGGGCCCAAATGTGACAGTGAAATCGGGATGCATTTGTGCAGGTTTGGGGAGGGATAGATGGACTTGTTCCTCCTGTACCTTTCCTAAGAGTTAGGCAGGGAGCAATGACCGAAGCTCCTGACCATTCTACCCCATGGCCTTGCCTTCTGTAGGGAAGAGTTGATGGGAACATGTGCTCAGCTACTCTGGGAAGGTCATACTGTCCTAAGGCAAGGATGCAAAGAGGAGGAAAGGAACGTGGTTTCTTGGCAAAGTGGGAGAGAGAGAAGGTCCTGCCTTAGCCCACATCTGCAACTGTTCCTCATCTGGAAATGCTGAAGTTCTTTTTTCATTTCTCATTTTTTATCAGCCCTTCAGCATCACCCTGAGACCTAGTCAGGAAGAGATAAGCTGACCCAGCAGTGTGAGCTCCTTCTGTGTCACGGACCCTCACCAAGTCTTCCATCCAGGAGAGGAATCATTGTCTGTACAGTAATGTGCACAAGGAAAGAATTTAATAAGTGTTTGCTGAATTAAATTCCATTTAACATACATTTATTAAGAGTGTAACCTATGCAGAACCCAGCGCCAGGTGACAGGGAAGACAAAACTTTAGTTTTGTTTTTAAAATCTAAACTTTAAAGCATGGCAAAGTGGAGAACACTTTGAATACCCTGCTTCCTAACTGTGGGACCATGGGACAAGTCACCATCTCAAGGCCTCAGTTTCCTTGTCTGTAAAGAGAATACTAATCATTAAACTACCATTTCTAGGGATTATAATAAAGAAAGTACTTTACCAACCTTAAAGCATTGTGCAAATGTTGAGCTAATATTATTATTATTATTAAATGAAAAGCATTTATGAAATAAGTAGTATGTGCCAAACACTGGAACTCACAGTCCGTGTAATAAGGGGCTAGGAGTCATATATGGATACCTATAATACCAAAAAGAAGATGATGATGGCATCAGAGAGGTACCATCCAATCTCTATATCAAGTCTGCAAATGGAAGGTCATTACTAGACTCCTAACTTTTTTAGGCAAAAAGTGACTTAACCATACTTTAGAATTCAAATTCTGCTTCCTCCATTAAGACTTCCCTAATCCCAGAGTTAAAACCAGGATGGTTCACTAGTTCTTTGCCTAGGGTACAATTACCAAAAGAACTAACAAAACATTTTCCCCATATGATCCTCCAGTTGAATGGTTCCCTGCAGGCCATGTAATACAACCACTTCCACTCCTTCAACTGCCCCAGGCCACCTCAGTCAAAGTCCTGTCCCAATGTTGTCCCTTTCTCAGGACTTGCCAGCCTTCCCCACTGACTGGATTGTCTCCTCATTCCTGCCTCCAAGTGAATTTACCTTGGGTTCAAGAATTCCTGCTATCTGATACCCTAGTCATTAGTATCCTTATTGCCCTTGAACCTCACAAAAGCACTGCTTTATAACCTCTCTAACTCACTTATCATATATTACTTTATATTATTAAGAGACAGCATGGTCTCTATGTGGATAGATGTTAGATCCTGGAAGACCTGAGTACAAGTGTTGCCTCTGACATCGTGGCTGCATTATCCTGAGCAAGTAATCCAACTTCTCAATCCTCTGACTGCAGATGAGGTGTTGACCTGCACTGGTGGAGGGAGTTTCCTCCTCTGGGAGTCTCCTATATCAATGAAATCATAAGTCCTGTCCTTATTGCTACCGATTTTGTACTAAATTTATAGCAGTTTTTTTGTGGTGACAAAGAATTGGAGACTGTGGGGATGCCCATCAATTGGGGAATGGCTGAACAAGTTGTGGTATATGAATGTAATGGAACACTATTGTACTATAAGAAATGAGGAGCAGGTGGATTTCAGAAAAACCTGGAAAGTCTTACATGAACTGATGCTGAGTGAAATGAGCAGAACCGGGAGAATGTTGTACGCAGTAATAGCAACATTGTGCAATGATCATCTTTGAGAGACTTGTCTCATCTCAGCAATACAATGATCTAAGACAGTTTCAAAAGACTCATGATGGAAAATGTTATCCACATCCAGAGAAAGAACTATGACATCTGAAGGCAGATAGAAGCATACTATCTTCACTTTTTAAAAATTTTTCTTTCTTATGGTTTTTTCCTTTTGTAACGATTCTTTTATAACATGAATAATGTGGAAATATTTTTAATATGGTTGTACATGTACAGTCTACATCAGATTGCTTGTCATCTTGGGGAGGGAGGAGGAGAGAGAGAGGGAGGAAAAATTTGGAACTCAAAATCTTACAAAAGGGAATGCTGAAAAAAATATATATAAATATAATATATATATGAAAAAACTAATAAAGTTATAGCAGGAGTCAAGCAGAGTCAAATAAGCTTCTTCCTTCCCCCCTCCCCAATGTCTCCTGTACAAAAGTCTCTTTGTCCTGGTCCAAAATGACCCAGTATGAGTCTTAGGTCCCTATTGAGTCAAGTTCACAGCAGTGAGAGCCTTAGTAAAGATCACTGAGCTGCTACTTCAGGAAAAATAGAGTTTAAATACCTGAGCTGCCTGACCTTTAAAAGAAGATGTCATTGACACAAACTCAAAGATAGATGGTGATACATAAAGAGACACACATCCAGGTGCATAAAGAGAACAGGAGCTCCATATGCATCCGGAGGACACAAGGCCCAAACTAAGTTAAAATGTAATTGGGAAATATTTAGCAAAAGAAATAAAAATATAATAAAACATAGATAAGGTTAACATAAAATTTTCTAAGTCAATATGTAGCCTGCAGGGATCCTTATGTAGGGTTAACAGCCCCATTCGTATTTGAGTTTGACAATATTGATCAAGAGAGTGGCTTTGGCATATTTTGAATCCTCTCATGTTCTGTTATGCACACAACATGGTTTTTTTTCTTTCTTTGTATTTAAGTTCCAATATTTAAGTTTATGATATGTGTTTGTTTCTTTTCTCTGTTCTGTATTTGTGTTCTGGCCCTTGAGTCTAAAATAAATTTGTTTTTAATTTTTTAAAACAAAGAGTGACTTCTACAAGGACCAAAATGCATAGAGGAGCTAGTGTGGAAACTGAACCTCAGTGAAAAAAGGTAGAGGAAGAGACAGAAACATCCAGTTTCACCGTGACCTAGAGGGTCACCTGCAGGTTGAGCCAAGTCCATGGGGCCAAAGGAGAGGAAGGATCCGCACAGTAAGAAATCATATACACTAAGAAATATCTTAGTCCTCTCCCTTCACCAATAAGCCATCTGGATTCTAGCTGTGGTACAGCAGAGTAGAGTATTGCTGGATACCTTTCAGAAAGAGGGAGAGAGTTTTCCTGATTCTTGATATGTTTGAGGAAGAGTTCATTCTCTATCTTCTGTTGGGTAAAATAACATATATCATATATTTTATCCTTTAAAAACTTGGGTGCTTGCAGGGAAGCAGAAAGTCTTTCAAGTGAAAGAAATAAGTCAGATTTCAATGTTCCCAAAGGAAAATCTGGGTAGGGACAAGAGCCAAGAGAATTTGTGAGAGACTTCCCCCCCCACCCCAAATCATAACTAGTAAAATTGTCATGAGTGGAAGCCCAAATGACACGTGGGTTATATTTGTGTCACATTCTGCTCCTGAACTGAAGTGTCCATAAGAGCAGGGACTGTGTCTTAATCTAAACGTGCATCTTCCCTACTATCCCCGTGCCTTATTTAGGTATCTATTAGGTCTTTGTTGAATTGGAGTGAAGGACAAGGAAGATAAGCCCTTTCAGTACTGGGAAGGGAAATAAAAGTTAGAAAGACCTTGAAGGTATTGAATAGCTCAAGTGGATGTCAATAAGAAGCAAATTTGAGAGGTATTTCAGTGGTTGGTAACTGAGTGAGTATGAAAGATGGGGAAAGATCCAAAGCACCACCACCACTTCCAAAATAAGAGATAAGAATGGAATTGCTCCATCTGCATAGCCACCAGGTGAATTCTAGGCAGGAAGGAAAAGCTCACTTTCCTTCACCGAGCAGGGAGATCCAAGATATGAATTACCCATCACCCGCAAATTACTACCAAGAAGATTTCTTAAGCTTGGTCTTCAACTACCCATCCCCCCACCCCAAAGAATGAAGCCCCTTCAGGGCAGGGTCTACCTCACTTTTGTCTTTATATTGTGCCTGATGTTGATTGTCTGATTCTGAGATAGCTCTGAAAGATATGACAGATATCTAGAAGCATTGTTTTTTGAGTAAATAATTGGTTTACCAAATTTTACTGGAAGGAGTGGCCACTAAAGTGCCAGGCACCACTACAGATATAAAAATAAAGAATGAAACAATTCCTATTCTCAAGGAGTGCACAATGGTCCCATAGAAAATTAGAACAAGACCTTAGAAAACATCTAGTTCAAACCTGTAATTTTATAGATGAGGAAACAGACTTAGGAAGACATATAGTGCGTTAATGCCAGGATCCAAAAAGAACCAAAAACTCCTAAGATCTGGGTTCTTGTCTGGGAACTTCCACAAACTCACTTTTGTGATTGTTCAGTCATTTTCAGTTGTGTCCAACTCTTTCTAACCCCAGATGGATTTGGGGTTTTTTTTGGCAAATATACTGGAGTGCCATTTCCTTCTCTAGCTCATTTTACAGATGAGGAAACTGAGGCAAACAGGGTAAAGTGATTTGCCCAAGATCACACAGCTAGGAAGTGTCTGGGGGCAGATTTGAACTCAGGAATATGAGTCTTCCTGACTCCAGATCTGATATTCTATCCATTGCATCACCTAGATACCCCAACTCACTAGTTATTCATTTTGCCCAACAATATAGGGTGTCTCAAAAGTCTCAGTTCAGCTTTATAATTTAATAGCTTAAAACTGCACTGAGACTTTTGGAACATACTGTAGATCATTATCATGACCTCATCATTGATCACCCC
Organism: Bettongia penicillata ogilbyi; assembly: GCA_023548195.1. NCBI lineage: Eukaryota > Metazoa > Chordata > Mammalia > Diprotodontia > Potoroidae > Bettongia > Bettongia penicillata. Next base: position 4,378,846 of record JAJHZJ010000131.1, on the reverse strand, counting down.
TTGGTGGCAGAGATTCCCAGCAAAGCTTGGATCACTTGATAGAGGAAGACCTGGAACCCACAGAAGAGAAAGGGATGGCCTTTATCACCACCTCTCCTCCCTCCACAAGTCCACCCTTTCTAGGCCTGGCTCTTCTCCTTGACCATTGACAAACTAGCCTTGGTGATAAAGATCACTGCCCTCCCTCACCAGGTCCCCGTTGGTTACAATAAAGTAAAATATAAGCTTCTTGAGATTTGGCTCTTTTTGTTTCCTCACTCCTCCTGCCCATCCCTGGTGTTCAGGGTCTTGCACACTCAGGAATAAATTAATTTAAATGAATCGAATAAAGCTATATTTATTTATATAGAATGTCCTTCTGAACAATGCAAATAGATGAAACATGAGACAGCACTGTGCATTTGTAAGAGCCTGATTCCATCAGAGGTAGGAGAAGGGTGGATTTAAATCATGCCTCTCACCCTTACTAGCTATGTACAAGTCTCAACCTCCCAGAGCCTCAGTTTTCTAATCTCTAAAATAGGTACACTTCTAGCACCTACTTTAAAGGTAAGGATTGTAAAGTACTTTGTGAACCTTAAGGTGCCATGTAAATGTCACCTGTGCCATCATGATGGCATACAACAATAATAACAATAAAATTAATTGTAGCAAGGTGAGAACCTTGTATAATAATTGCACCAAAGTAGGTCTTCTAGTCTGGCTGCCAGGTTTGCTCAAGATCTTGCTGTATAAATCTCAGAACCAGGAGTTTAACCTATGCTATGAAAACTCCATTCCCCATCTCCCTAGCCTGTAGTCCCTTACCCAATTCCCTCCAATTCAGCCAGCCCCAGGTGTTTGTTTAATTTTTTTGAAGGAGAGATTAGTAGGGACCTATTTGTCTTAATCTTTCCCAAACTCTTTCCCTATTTCCCCACCCCCAGGCCCAGGAATTTTTTTTCTCAAGTCATAAATCCCAAAGACAACTGCAGCTCTCCACACCCTCCTCTATCCCTTTGTTCGTCACCATCTCCTCCCTCATCATTGATCACTGCTCTATGGCAGATTCCCAGCAAGGCTTGGATCACTTGATAGAGGATGACCTCGAACTCACAGAAGAGAAAGGGACGGCCTTCATCTCCATATCACCACCCCTCCTTCCTCCACAAGTCCACCATTTCTAGACCTGGCTCTTCTCCTTGACTAAAGACAAACTAGCCTTGATGATAAATATCACTGTCCTCCCTCACCAGGCAGAGTCCTAGTGCCTTGGACTGCTGGGGTCCTGGAGAGGTCATCTCTTTAATGTTCCCACTTCCATGCAGGAAGGCTCCTGTTGAAGAGAGGGGGCTCCCTTGAATGTGTGATGGAGGGGAGGGGAGGGGAGAAGGGCTCCAGGAAACTCAATTCTACCTTTCCGTAGGCCCCAGGGGGAGGTCAGGCTTCATCTCATGTACACCCGATCCCCACTCAGGGCAGCAGAAATAGCCATCTCCTCTCACCTACCCCCCCCCCCAACAGTGACAAGGCCTGAGGGGGAGGAGAATATTGTAAGGGGATACTACTGCTGCCTGAAGGTCATCTGAAGTAAGTGTCTGGACCTGAGAAGGCAATAGGGAAAGCAGATGCTTTTCCAATGCTTGGAGAAGGGCCCAGAGCTGGTCTGGGGTGGGAGTCTGATTACCAGCCATTATAGCAATGTCAAATAGGAGAAAGTTAGGGGGAAGGGTGGAGTGGAGTAGAATGGAGGGAGAGAAGATGCCAAGTCAGCCATGGAGGTAGGAGAGGGACTCAAAGGAATGGAGAATGAAGCAGCAAGCATCTGACTCTTCATGGCCCCATTTGGGGTTTTCTAGGCAAAGATACGGGAGTGATTTACCATTTCCATCTCCAGTTCATTTTACAGATGAGAAAACTGAGGCAAACAGGGTAAAGTGACTTGCCCAGGTAATACAGCTAATAAGCATCTGAGGTCAGATTTGAACTCAGGAACATAAGTCTTCAGGCCCAGCCCTCTGTGCACTATGGCACCTACTAACTAAAAGTAGCAATAATCTGAGTCTATTTACAAAAACCCATAGCCAATAAGTGTGGCTTCCTGCTGACGCTACAGCTGCTCTTGTGGAAAAAGAGATAGCAGCATAGCCCAGTGACTTCAGGTAGGCAGGAGAACCATAGAAAAATCATCCTAATAACTTGCCTTTATGCAATGCTTTAGGGTTTACAAAGCACTTTACAAACATTTTCTCATTTTATCCTTTATTTTATTTATCACAGTCATGAGCCTGAGAAGTATTTGGTGAAAATCTGGGAAGTCCTAGAACATGAAAACCAGTGGTGGCTAATAATAGTAATTAAGATTTATGTAGCACCTACTGTGTGCTGGACACTGGGCAAATCACTTGACAAGTGTTATCTCATTTGATCCCCTCAGAACCCAGGGAGGTGGGTGCTATTATAATCCCCATTTTGCAGTTGAGGGGGACAGTCAGATGGCTCAGTGGATAGAATACTGCGTCTGGAGTTGGGAGGATCTGAGTTCAAATTTGGCCTCAGACATATACTAGCTGTGTGATCTTGGGCAAGTCAATTAACCTCTCTTTGCCTTTAATCCACTGGAGAAGGAAATGGCAAATCTTTGCCAAGAAAATCCCATTGACAGTTCGGTCCATGAAGTCGGGAAGAGTTGGACACAACTGAATGACTGGACAACGACACAACTGGGGAAACTGAGACAGACAGAGGTTAAGTGACTTGCTAAGGATAACGTTGCTGATAAATGTCCGAGTTCAGATTTAGACTCTAGGCCCAGCAATTTATCCACAGCACCCTGAAACAGCAAGTTGTTTGTTTAAGGGTTTTAAGCCAAAGTAGGTAACTCATTCTTCACATTTCTACAGTGAGCTTTACAGTTCCCAAAGCACTTTCACATCCATTTTCTCATCTGATTCTTATTGCAACCCCGGGAGGTAGGCAAGGCAGAGAATATTTTCCTCATTTTTTAGAGGAAGAAACTAAATCTCGGGAAAAAAAGTGACTTGCCTAAGGTCACATAGCTTGTTAACATCCGAGATAAAATGAGAGTCTAGGCTTCTACAATTCCTGGTCCAGAATTATTCATCCTCATAAGGATTACCTTTCCAAGACATCGCTTTAAGTTACTAGACACATATTTTTTCATTTAAAAAAAAATTGTCCTTAGCTTTCCTTTTCACCCTCAGCTCATGTTAAACTTTAGGACCCCAAACATTATTGCTCTTTCTTCTTAATATTTATTGGTATCTTCTATGCTTGTATCACCTTTATTTTCCCTCTCCTCTTACCCATTCAGAAAACCATCTTTTATTTTAAAAAGACAATAAAAGGAAGGAAGGAGGAAAAAACCAGTTCAACAAAATTAAGTAATACATGTTATCTAGTCCAAGAATCCAGTATTCCATATTCTTAGGCCCCCATCTGTTCAAAAAAGGGAAAGAGGTGCATTTTCATCTCTGTTAAGTCGAGTTAGTTCATTCTATTTACACAGAATTGTTTCAGCTGTTACTGTTACAGTTCTATCAATTTACATTGATATGATCAGTGTATGTGTGTGTGGGTGTATATGTATGTGTGCACGTGCGCCTGAGCCCACAAGTTTGCATTTTTTCCTGGCCTTCTTTATTTCATTTTATACCAGTTCACAGAATTCCTCATAACTCCCAGACTAGAGAAAGTAACTCCACTACCTCTCTTCAGATCCCAGAAGAGACAGCTCAGGACCTGAGCTCAAGGGCCTTGGGGATAGCGCTAATCTGACTTCTAGCATGGATCCTCTGGTCATCCGTGAAGGAAACAATCCTTGTTGAGAAAGAAAGGAACCCCCACCTTCCTCAACCCCACCACCAACTACCACTGACCAATTGCCACTGAAGGACAGATAAGCCCCAAAACCCTGAGAAAGATAATGCCCTACTCCATACACTTGCTAGTCCTGTTTCCAGCCCAGCCCCCATAGCCATCATCTTGGGCTAATAGAAAGATTTGCCTAGGTGACTTCTGTAGAGTCTGAAGCTTCCTCAATAACCACAGCTACTTAAAAACCCAAAAAAAGAAAGTCCTCAATGCCACAGTCCTTGGCAGTCTCAAATGATTTATCATCAAAAACTCATGAGATTTTCTCAATGAAAATGATATAAAAGAAGAGACATTATCATCTGTTTTGTTGCTACACCCCAAGCACCCATGAGGTTTTTCCATTTGACTTGCGAAAACTCCTTTATGTGTTGTCTCTTCCATTAGGTGAGTTTCTTGAGGGAAAAGACTGTCCCTCACTTTCTATTTGTAGCCCCATTGCTTTTTTTTTTTTTTAACATAGTACGGACTAATAGATGCTTTTTCCATTTGTTCATCCATTATATTCATTATGCCTTATAGGGTAGTAGTAATCTATCACATTTGTAACACTACTACTATTTGTTTAATCATTCCCCAGTTGATGGGGATTTATTTGTATCCAGTTCTTCTTCACCATAAAAAGTACTGTTGTAAGAATTTGAGACCTTTTTCTGGCTTTGTCTTCCTTGGGGTATAAAGACCAAACCATCTCATTACCTGACTTGTAGCAGGAAAGATACAGGAAATTTCCAGGTTTGACGTGCTAGCCTGGGGCATCTCCAAGAGGTTCTAGAGCCTTCTTCTATAGAGATAGTGCATTATGGAAAGGAGATACCCCAAACTGACTACTTGTGTTCATTGGATATGGGGCCAAATATATCCTTTTGAATAACAATAGGGAAAACTGACTTTTCCTTAGCTGTTTAGGGGTTTTGTGTGATTATGGTTGTATATTTAAGTCCATGGAGTATTATCAACTCCATCTATGAGCTATGGAGCTATGAGAATAAGGACATGGATAAAGTCTTGCCAAAGCAGAGGAGTAATGGTGACCAGAAGCCCTCACCCTGCCAGGGATTGTCAGGAGGTTATCAGGAAGGCCAGGAGCTTTTAAATGGAAGGGAAACTGGGGTGGAGGCTGGGCTGAGATGAGGATGGAAAAAGGAAATAAGGAGAGGGAAAGGAATGAAGAGAGAGGGGAGGGAAGGAAGAGGGATGGTCAGGGGAAGGAATAGGGCAAGAGGAGGGGAGGGAAGTGGAAGATAAGGGAATAGAGGAATAATAGATAATCTTAGGAAAATTCCAGTTCAGGAAAATCTGATTTTCCAGGTTGTCTTGTGGGTGTGCCCTCTGTGGCCAAGTCCTATGCAAAGTTCAAGCACAGGGTCAAGGGTGGGGCTGGATGCTTTTAAAATGAGAATGATGATTTATTTTCATCCCTCAGCTAAATGAGTCCCCAGACATTCTGCCAAGTGACCTGGCATGTAGGAAGATGCCCGACCAGTTTGGGGTGTGCCCACCTGGCTCATTGGGTGGAAGAGTTGGCCATGCCTGTATATATGATGCTGATAGAAGTGGGAGGACACTAGTTCTCCTTCCCATGGCACTTCTGTCTGACCATCCCCTTGGACTTGGGTCAGGTGGGAGGGGAAGAGGAAAAAAGGGGGAAAGGGAGGGGGGGAAGTACAGGAGAAAGAAGGAGGGAGAGAGAAGTAACTCTCCTATTCCTGAGAGGACCAATCAGCAGTGTAGGAGCAGAGTTATTGACTTATTATCAAAATGACCTAAGCTGTTGACCCAAAGCTAATGATTAATGACTTGTATATTTTGCATATCATTTGTATGCTACTCGTTTTATGTTCAGTCTACTGAGATCTCCACCCAGTGGCCCTCCTCTTCTCCCCTAATAATCCCCCCAGCTCCTATCTTTTTTCCTCAGTGGTCGCTCCTTCCCCACATCACTTTTTCTCAGCCCCTGTCCTTGTGTTCCCTGGCCCCCATCCATCTCCCCCAGAATCCATCACCCCCTTTCCTCCCTCTCAATTTCTTCCTGCCTCTCCCCAGTATTCTCTAGCACCCTCTCTTCTTCCTCAAGTGCTCCCCAAACTCCAAATCTCTCCTCTAGTGTCCTCTAGCCTCTGTCCTCTTTCCTAAGCATCCTCCTCATCTCAATTCAAAACTCCTCCCTTCTCTCCCCAATTCTTCCTCCTCATGTCTACCCTACAACCTCTTCTAGTCATCTTCCTCTCCCTCTGTCTCACAACTTCCTCTCTCCAGTTTGCCCCCAGAATCCTCTACTTTGTCGCTATGACCTTCCCCCAAACCTGAGTGTATCAAGTAGGGTCAGCTGTATACCTGCCTGGAAAATCTGAGTTGGGCTCTTCCTTCCCCATCTCTTCTTTATTTTCTTTAAATAAGCAGAACCTCTCACCCCCTTATTTATCTACTAGGCAAAAGATGCCCTATCTACAGGTTTCATCCGTGCCCTTCTCTGACCCGTAGTTTCTGTCCCCTGACTTTGCCACCCATTGGAGCCAAATTCCTGCTTGTAACACTACTCATTCTGTCTCAGCTCCCTCACTTCTTCTTGCATGCTGGTTTAGCCAGAGAGTCAGAGCTACCCCATGCTGAGAGACCTGAGGTGAGGGGAGAGTAGGGAATCTGCTTGGTAATTAATCCCGGTGCTAATGGAGCCTTCATTGCCTATCAGGGACTTTTAAGCTGCCTCTAGGAAACCCTTCAACACCATTAGAGACCCTTCCAAGGTCCTTAGTGGGCTCATTAGCATTTTCATTCCAGTAATTAAAGCTCACTAGTTGGGGAGTGGGGGGGAGTGGTAAAGGGATTGGTTAGGGGGTTGGGAAAATGAGTTAGGTTAAAGGCCTCCCTCTTTGTACTGCTCCCCAGATGGGATTGCTAAATAAGTATTTCTCCCCTCCCCAACTCCACCCCAAATGTTCGATTCAATATAAGGGAGGTAAATCAGAGCTCCGTCTTGGAATGTGTTAGCGTTTGCTTCTTGTATATGAGAAGGGAATGGTGAAATACAGGTTTAAGATCATTCCCTCAGTTTTCCAAATGAGAAAACTGGGATCCAGAGAAGGAAAGTAAAAAGTCAGACAATGCTAAGACTAGAAACCAGGCTAGCACTCTTTCTACTTTACCGAATGTGTCCCCTTACCCCATCCCCAATATTTTCCCTCATTTCTACCTCCATTTTTCATTCTGATCTCAATTGCCCTTCCTGGGGATAGATTAGGGAGTCTCTCCCTTTCTCTGGGTACCTTTTGAAATGATTCTTATTCAGAATCAGAAAAGCAACATACTGGTGTTTACAAGATGACTGAAATTATGTAAAGGAAAAAAATTTTGAAAGGCTTTAGAACTCTGATTCATGCAATGACCAATCAGGACTCCAGAAGACTGAAGGTGAAATGTGCCTCCCTTCTCTTGGCAGAGACTTGATGGGCTAGAAGTGCAGAATGAGACAGATTTTCAGACATGGTCACTGTGCTGATTTGTGTCACTTGACTCTGTTATAAAGAGATGCTTGGGGTGGGTGGGGGAAAAGGCACTTTTAGTGAGTCAAGATAAAAATTTTAAAAAGACAAGATCATAAAAAAATAAAAAAACACAGAGGAAAAAAGGCAAAAAGGGAACAAAAAGCAGACAGTTTTGGTACCACTTCATTAAAGTCTTTGTACACTTTAAAAAATTGTACATATGTTCATGGTTCAACCATCTTCATTTCATTTTTTAAATGGAAATGGGAGTGTTTGGTTGATGGCTGTTAAGTTTATAATAAAAAAGAAAATTGTTTTGTTTTTTTTTTTAAAAAGATTCTTGGACTAGATTAGCCTAGGAGGGAGATCCAGGGAACAGTTGGAGAGATGTGTGCTCAAGTCTTCAAAACTGGAGTACAAAGTCAGCAAGTCATTTTATGTCTTCCTTCTTCCTACTATTTTCTGATCCTAATATTACAAGTTCCTTATATTCTCTACTAAGAAGATAGAGGAAGACCCTCTTGACTGAGGTAAAGGACTACCAGGGCATAGATTGCATAGATCACAACATTCAAACATAAGCAACATTACAAAAAATATTTCTTCATTACAAGGGAAGATTCAATTCATGTGAGGAAATGGGGAAAAATTGGTTTTCAAGACAGGACTGAAGTAAAAACAAAAGAAAAATTCTTTTTTATTTAACAAAAAAAATAAATCAAGGAAGGTGAGGATTAACCCTGAGTCAATTCCTCTTCTTTGGCATCAGTTTTCCCATCTGTGTAACGAGCACCATGCATTCTTTCCAGGGATGCTGTTGTTGTGGTCGTCCTTCGTTGCCAGAGGAGACTGTACCATCAGAGAAATGATAACATGACTTGCACTTGACTTTGTTTTGAGTGAGGGTGGGCTGTGCAGGTCACCAGCCTCACTTCTCCTCCAGAGCCGTCTGAATCCAGTGACCAGAAATTCATCAGGATGACTGGAGATGACGCAGGATGCAATAGGAGACCTGGACCCCTCCAGGAAGAACTAGAGTTAAATAACACTTACTATGTGCCAATAACTGTACTAAGTACCAGGGCAAAAAGAGGCAAAAGACTATCTCTGCCCTATAGGAGTTCACAATCTGATGGGGAGACAATAAGCAAATAAATACATACAAGTGAGTTACATAAAGGATAAATAGGAAGTAATTAAGAGATGGGAGGAGTCTTCCTGTAGAAAATGAGATATTAGCTGGGACGGAAAGGAAACCAGGGAAGCCAGGTCACAGAGATGAGGAGGGAGAGCATTCGAATCATGAGGACAGCCAGGGAAAATATCCAGAGCTAAACGATGGAGCATTTTGTTGGGAACGTCAAGGAAGTCAGTCATTGGATAGAAGAGTATGTAGCAAAGGTAAGATGTAAGAAGACTGGAAAGGTAAGAGAGGGTTCCATTAAATATAGCTGATGTTTAGAACTGAAGGAGGAACTAAAGAAGGGATTATAGTTCTCAGTTCCAAAACACTCTAAGGGGAAGAAAATTTCCTGTACTCAGAATCCCATATAGTAGAGTAATAATCAAATGGAGTTAATCATGGGGCAGCTAGGTGGTACAGAGGATAGAGTGCTGGACCTGGAGTCCAGAAGACCTAATTCAAACCTAGCCTCAGACACTTACTAGCTGTGAGGCCCTGGGCAAGTCACTTAACCTCTGTCTACCTCAATTTCTTCAACTGTAAAATGGGGAAAATAATAATATCAAGATCAAATGAAATCATATTTGTAAAGTGCTTAGCTTTTAGCGCTAAATAGATATTTGCTTCCTCCCTAACTATTCCAGGTGATTTTCCTGGTCCCTTCCATTGGTGAGTGTCATGGGCTTTACCCAGAGTAATGATGATAACAGCAATAAGAAGAAGAAGAAATAGATGACATTTTTTGGTATTTCATTATGAGTTGCAAAATGCTTTACATATATGATTTCATTTGTTTTTCACAACTCTGTGAAATAGTGTTCCATTTTACAGATGAGGAAACTGAGACATAGAAGTATTAATTGACTTAGGGAAGCCAGGAGAGTAGGAGTGGGAAGGTGGAAGCAATTGCTCTATTTTCCTTGGCTATCCACTCTCCAGGGAATAAATAATAGAAACCTGAGCCTCTAGGTACTCCACCCTGTGACCTGACCTTTGGGGGGCGGGAGGAGGTGGAACCTGAGGTATGACAAGTCGTGGGACCAGAGAATATCAGAGCTAGAAGAAACCTTAGAGATTATCTAGTTCAGTGGTTCTCAAAATGCCATCTGAGAATCCCTGAGATACTTTCAGGAAGTCTTTTACATCAAAACTATTTTCATAAAAATACCAAAACACTTAAATTTCTCATATGATAAATATTAATAGATGTAACTTTTATAAACAGAAAATTTTTGGAGTCCTCAATAATTTTTAAGGGTATAAAGGAGTCCTGAGCCTAAAATAATGACAATAGGTAGCATTTATATAGTGCCTATTACGTGCCAGGCACTGGGTTGAGTATATTATAAATATTATTTCATTTGTTCCTCACAACAACCCTGGAAGGTAGGTGCTATTATCCCCATTTTACAGTTGAGGAAACTGAAGCAGACAGTGGTTGAGTGACTTGCCCAGGGTTACATGTCTAGGAAGTATCTGAGGTCAGATTTGAACTCAAGTCTGCCTGACTCAAAACTCAATACTCAATTTATTGCACCACTTACCTGCTTCCCAAAAGTTTGAGAACCCCTTATCTAGTTCATTCTTTATTTTATAGCTGAGAAGACTGAGGTCCAGAGAGAGGAATTGGCTTAATAGGAATGTTGGATCCAAGACTAAAACTTCTTTCTGTATCTATCCCTCTTACAAACCTGACTTGGGCCATGTCCTACCCCCAACTGCTCCAAATATTAAAGGTACTAAATGTGCATAGATCCTGGGGTCCTACAGGGCAGAGAAAGGACCAGTGTTAAAGCTAGAGCCAGGTTATGCTGCAAATCTAGCCTACAATCCCTTTATGTGAAAGGAGAGGAAAGAAAACAGGAAGGGAGAAAAAGAGAGGATGATGGAAAGAAAGGAGAAGGAAGGAGGAGGAAAAGGAAAACAGGAGAAAGAGGAAAGAAAGAAGAAAAAAGGAGAAAAGAAGAAATAGAACAAGAAAGAATAGTCATAAGAAGGAAAACCAATAAGAAGGATAAACACAGGAAGGAGCAGGCCGACGAAAGGGCTGGGGCAGGAGTAATAACGGTATTCTTAGGAACATTTGAAGCATATCTAGGCCAGCCCCATTCTCCTGGGGCCCTGACAGAAATGGGGGGAAAGAGAAAAGAGCTGGCAGTATGGCCTTGGGGGTTTTTTTCCTCTCATCTTCAGGAGAGAAAAGAGGGAAAGAGTGTTTCTAAGAGAGAAAGGCAGTTCAGAAAGGAAAACTGGAAGATAATTTCTTCTCATTTTAATGTATAATGAATCACATCAGAGATAGTAGATAATAGTAAAGAAAAAGCCAGCTTATCAACAATCAATAATCATGAGGCAGCTAAGTGGTGCAGCAGATAGAGTACTGGCCCTGAAGTCAGAAGGACCTGAGTTCAAATTTGGCTTCAAACACTTACTTAGACCCTGTTGGCTTCAAAAAAATATCAACAATCATTTATTACATGTTCACTCTTGTGTCAGGCACCATGTTAGGTGCTAAGGAATGGAAAAATCCCTACTCTCAAAGACCTTACATTCTAACAGACAAGTAAGTATGCATAAAATGTTAAGAACTGAATAAATACAAGTTAGACCCAGGTTTCAATTCTAGGATACCTTGCATGATACTGGTTAGGTGTGATTCTGGATCACTGGAGAGAATTAACAACTCAAGCCTGGGTGAAGGGGGCAGATACGATGTAAGAGATTTGGAGAAGGAAGGAATCTTTCGTTTTAACTTTAAGAAAGAGATACATATAGTTCCCATCTCTTTTTAAGACCAATTTCAGGAAGGAGAAAGAATCTCTTACAAAAGTATTGGGGAAGCCAGCTCATCCATAAGTCCTTGATTCCCAACTTCTCTCCCTAGAGGCTTATGGGAATTCTCCTACCTCTTTCCATTGAGATTTCAGCTTGTTCTAAAGAGTCTATTCACTCCTGTGCATTGTCTGATATATTCAAATCTGTAGAACTATTCTGATTTCTTTTTGCTATCTGCTTAAACAAATGACTTTACATGTTATTCACTATTTGTCTTGGTTTTTTGTGTAACAAACATTTAGTGAGCTATCAACCAGGGAAGCTGGTGGTTTTGTCACTTTGGAAACAAACAAAAAAAATGCCCCTAGACCAGTAATATTTGGGGACCAGGGAGCAAATAGAGATGATTCTCACCTGGATAGATATAAAACAGATATATATCTTATTTTCTCAGAAAACAAAGTACCCAGCCTTGTGGCCCTTTCTCTTGCTCCCATCTAGGCAGGAACTTAAGTTTTCCTTGTAGAAAGAGGCAATATTTGAGTAAAATTCCAGAGATATCCATCCATGCCTCCCAAAAGTAGCACTTAGATAACTCATGTGAACATACATATCTTACATGGGCAGCACACAAACACCATACACACAGCAGTTCAATACAAGGTAGTTTGGAAGAGAGACCATTAGCAGTTGGGGAGATCAAAAGGTTTCATAAAGAAAGTGGTGCTTGAACTGCCTCTTGAAGGAAGAGAGGGCTTCTCAGAAGTGCAGGGGAGAAGAAAGCATATTCCAAGTATGGGGCACCACTAACTCAAAAGCATGAAGACAGGAACAGAGAAGCTAGTTTGGCTGGATCACAGAGTACTGGGAGGGGAGTAAGGTATAATAAGGTTGGAAAGAGGGCTTGGGGCCAAGTTGTAAATATCTTTTCAGGTAAACAGAGGAATTTATATTTTCTCCTAAAGACAAGAAGGAACCTCTCAACCTTGAGTAGGGAAGTGACATGACCATTTTGGGGGATATGTGGAAGATGGTTTGAAATGGCTAAAGGCTTGAGATAGAACCACCAATAAGGAGACCATTTCAATAGTGTATGTGAGAGGTAAGGAGACTGAACTAAGATGAGCCATCTGAGCGGGGAAAGGGGGTTGGATGAACGATATTATGGACTGGATTTCTGGGTTAGGGGGAATGAGAAGTCAAGGCTGATACTGAGATTATAAATAGGGAGACTGTGAAATGGTGGTGATTTGGACAAAAATAGGAAAATTTGGAAGATGAATGGGTTTGGGAGGAGAAGTGAGAAAGATAATGAGGCCTGCTTTGGACATTCCAGTTTGACATCCAGTTTGAAATGTCCAGTAAGAAGTTGGTAATGGGGGACTGAAACTCAGAGGAGAGACCAGGGCTGGGTTGGATATATAAACATGTGAGGAGTCTGCGTAATGGTGTCAATTAAACCCATGGGAGTTGGTGAGATCACTGGGAAAGGCAAAGGGAGGGAAGAGGCACATTTTTTTCCAAAAATCTTATAGTTCCAACTAGAGGCATGAGAAGGGTGATCCCTTCCTTCTTCCCTTGCCTCTCTCGTTCCAAAGCTGGGTGAGTTTTAAGAGCATAAGTAGACATAGATCATGGGAGAGGTAGAGAAAGGGCCAGTGTTAGTGTTGGTCCTGGAAAGTGCAGAGAGGTAGGTAGCCCAACCACACCACAATCCAGAGACTCCCCCCCCACAACCCACACTAAAGGGACCCCTTTCTGCCTTACCACACCCAAACTCAGGGTCCCTCTATTAATCTACAGGAAAAGTCTTTCAGTCTCTGTATAATCTCTGCCTTTCTCTCTGCCTCCTATGTATATTAATCATCTCCTAATCTGCTTTGGTTTGATCTATCTCTCTTAGTTTTTCTCTAATGCTAGGTGTCTGTTTGTTTCTCTCCCCTAGTATCTTTTTCTCTCTCATCTTCCCAGGTTTTCTCTGTCTTCCTTTCTGTCTGTCTCTTTTCTTCTGCATGGCTGTCTTCCTCCCACCCTCCCCCACCTTTGACATGTGTGTGGTTGCTCTCTAGCCCAATATAAATAATAGAAATTAATTTGTCAGCTTGAGCATAGAGCCCCAGCCGACATGAGACTGTGCTGCGGAAAAAAGCTGGTTGAAATAATTATTCTTGACTTAAGAAATCGTTCTTTTTATTTCTGAAAGCTAATGGAGTGAGAGCAGCATCTGGCCAGGCCAGTGCTAATGATGGTGTAGGATGGGATGCGGGTGGAGAAGGAAGGTGGCCCCTTCTGTTCCCAATATAATAAGCACAGTGTTTCCCCCCTCCACCAATCCTTCTCCATATTTAAGAGGCAAATGGAGCATTCAAAGGAACTCTCTGGATTAATGGAGCCACAAATAAGGTTTCAGGATCACAATTTCTTTCACCTTTCTCAAACCTACAATTGCCTCATCACTGGTCTCTGCAAAGGAACACTGCCAACAGACCTTGTAGACAAGATTCACCATAGTGATCAATAGGGATGAGCAACATGTAGGTGGCAGGAAGTAGAGGCCCCACCTAAAAAGAAGCATGTCATAGAGGAAAGAGCCCTGGATTTAGGGTTCAGAGGATCTAGGCTTCAACCTTGAGTCAGTTTAATACAACGTGAATGGCCCTGGGCAAGTCATTTTATAGTCTGGGTCTCAGAGGTTTCCCCATCTGTAAAATGAGGTATTTGGACCAAATGTTCTTTAAGGTCCCTCCTAGCTCTAAATCCCATGAATTTAGAGATAAACTCAAAATCCCCTACTCCATGAGGTTGGAAGAAAAGATGGAAGTAGGAGAGGAGTATAATGGGGTTCAGGCAGGCCACTATAACTTTTCGAGGTAGGTCCAATGGAAGATTGTTGACCCTAGGAGAAAGAAAGGGACAAGCTTGCTCTTGAAGAGATACGATGAATGAGAGACAGTCTTTGCTCTCAGGAAATTTCACTCTAATTTAGAGACAGGAAGCATATGAACTGGATGAACCATGGGTGTCTCAAACTCAATATGTTCAAAACAGAATTCATCATCTCTCTCCCCCTCAAATTTCCCTGCTTCCAAATTTCCCTATTACTATCTAAGACACCATCATCCTCCCAGTTACTCAGGATTGAAAACAGTGTCAGCCTCAATTCCTCACTCTCATTCATCCCACATATCCAATCTGTTACCAAAATTTATCGTTTCTACCTTTACACTATCTCTTATTTATATTTTCTTCTTTCTATTCACACAGCCCCCACCATAGTTCAGGCTCTCATTGTTACTGCCCTGGACTATTGCAACAGGCTTGTAATAGACCATGCCTCAAGCATCATCCCCCTACAGTCTATGCTCCTCTAAAGTGCCAAGGTGATTTAAAAAAAAAATAAGCCTGACCAGGTTATTTCTTTAATTAGTAATCTCCAGTGGTTCCCTGTTACTCTACTTTCTCTCTGCCATATCATTCATTTCATCCCTCAAAAGGTAGAAGATGGGAGTTGTGGGTAATATCTACACAATTATAACTCTCTCAGAGTTCTATGGATAATGCTGGTGTGAGAGAAATATACCTCTATACTCAAGGCTGTAGCTCTTGAGCCCCTAGTGGTATGTTTTCCATTTATACAAATTAGCAACAATTATATCATTGACTCTTAAACATGACATATTTATTAAGTGACCAGAGAAAAATAAAAGTGGTCATAACATAACATTTACTCAATAAAAGTGGAAGAAAGGGATAATCAATACATAACATTCCACCCATTAATCTAGCTCAAACTCTCACCCTTGGACCCTGTGCCACTATGGGAAGATATGAGAGGAAATCACTTTGAAAGCTATATGGAGGATATATATGGATATACATACATACATACATATATATATATATATATATATACATATATGGAAACATACTTACAAAAATCTAGCAATTAACAACCTGCAGCACTATTCCTTTTCTGAACTCTCTTGTTGGATAATGCCACTTCTCTGCTACTCTCAGGCCATGGAAATTAATACTAAACTATTTTCTCTCTTTCACTAAAACAGCAGACCTAAGCTCAGAGTCTTTGCTTTCCTGAGTTGTTCCCTTGGCTAGACTCAGAAAAAGTGTTAAGCTATTTCAGTAATAAGCAGTTTAAAACTACTTTAACTTCACTCAGTGGAAAGAAAAATAAATAATCCAAATAAACTTTTGCCTTTAATATATGTCTCAAACATTTCTACCAATAGATCCAATATCCACATGGGTGAGGGTAGAGGAGGCAGCAAAAGAGGTGGGCCATGAACCAGGGAGAACGTGGTAGATGCTGGTTAACCTTTCTATGTGACAGACATGGAGATTCACTCAGCCATTAAATTTCCCCACAGCCCCCTGCCCATACTCAAACAATCACAGAATGTCAGAACTGGTAGGAATATTAGATATCATCTAGTTTTACCCTATTATCTTACACCTAGGGAAGAGGAGAACTGACTTCCACAAGGTCACACAGCCTTAAACTGAAGAGCTTCCAAACTCCTCAGATCTGCTTTTTTGGACTCTGAGAAATTTCTCCTTAAGACAGAGAGGACAATTAGAGGCAATGAAAAGTCCCTTGAAGAGTTTCCCCTCTCTTAAGCAGTAACAGGTATGACAGTGCAAAGCTAACATATCCAAACAACTCGTCACACAACAGGATTAGGCTTTCTCCAGCAAACTCTCAGAAGCTACAAGAGCTCTCATCCAATCAAAACAGCTCCCAACAGATCAGCAACTGATCGGTCCTCTCTCAAGCTCCTCATGGCACCAAAAAGCAGTAGAGTTAAGCCCAGGTAGTTGAATTAGGAAGATTCACCTTTCTCCAGTAATCTTCTGGCAGTTACAAAACCCTCTTCTGATTTGTTCCTGACTGTTTGGCATCAGTCAATTCTCTCAGTGGACTCAGCTCAAAACCATTATTCTTCTGAGTCTTCTCCACTCTTTCGGAGACTACAAGAAGGGGCAGTCTCTACTCTGCTTTTATCTTTTTAATCAACTCCTCTTTAAGCAGTTGTTCTATCTTCTCATTTCTTCTAATCTTTTCTCATATAGTGTTTCATCTCCTCTTTTCCTCTGGCTTTTAATGCTTCAAATCAGGACTTTTTCCACAGTTCGATCAAGGATGATACAATAGTTATTATACCACTTCCCCCAGTTCTTTGATTTCTAGCTTCTCAGCTATAGCTTTTAAAACCCTGAAAACACCCGTATGAAAATAAACTGATGGACACCAATGCACTGCAGTCAGTTTTGCCTCAGTGCTCTTTTCTCTGAGCTGCTTTCAAACAGGTCCTCTAAGTAAATTTTGTCTGAGAAGTTATTTTTTTTTTTGCTCAAGTCCTCAGAACTATCTCAATTCTGCCTTTCTTACCTAAATGTCTCTCTTCTGCCCTTTTCATCAAGCCAAATGCCCTCATACAAAAGGGAAACTTTGTATTTATATCACCCTTTCTGCTTTTGAATGAGCCCTAGAATAACAAAAATAACTGACATTCTAATAGCATGTTACATACATGATCAGCATAACAATTTGAGCTATTATCCTCATTTTGTGGAGGAGAAACATGAGACTCCAGGAGGTTAATGGATTTGCCCAAGGTCATACACATAGTAAAGGTTAGTTTGAATATAGGCCTTCCTGACTGTGAGTCCAGAACTTTATCCACCACTGCGCTCTCAACACACCTTTGGAATATGTGGCAGCAGAGGAAATGAGGCAAAATTGGAGAGAGTATTAGAGCAAAGGAACACAATATGCTGGCAGTATTCAAAGGAAGAGGGATGGAGAGGTAATCAGTAGTTAAGCAGGGAAGATTTTTGAAATCCTGGAGCCATTCTGACTCTGAATGACCAAGAGGGTCAATGATTCAGTACCCTGAGTCAGAGGTTAGAGATTAGACATTGATCTAGGAAGAAATCTTGGGCAAGAGTCCAACGAACTAATTCTGAGAAAGAGATGCTGCTTTGAGAAACTGAAGTGTCTAAGTATAGGTATTTTTTATATAGCTAACTAGAAGAAGAAGGGATGGGTGGTTGTGAGTGGAGACAGGTCCACCTAGGCCAACCAGAAATTAAATAAATTAAATTAAATTTATTAAATTTAAATTAAATAAATTTATCTGGGGTCAGTAGTTCACCGGTACCCCATTCCACTCATCCTCTGTTTGTTCTTCAGCTTCACTGAGGAGGAAAAGAGCTAAAACTATAGTATGAAGCATCAGTGTTAGATTATCAGAAAGAACCTCCTAGAAAGAGGGGCGAGAGACCCATCATTTGATCTATTCATCATCCAGATAGCCATTGGGTATGGGATAAGAATAGGTAAGGGTATGCTCTTAAATGTTTAACAACTGGCTCTCCAGGAAAAATCTATGTATGCACAACCCCCTTTCATGTTTAATTTGCATTGTTAACATTTTCTCCATCAATTTCTTAAGTCTAGACAACCAACAGAATAAGAAATCAAGCTATTAGCCAGTGTCTGATATGTAAATGCTCACATTGAAAATTTAACAGTTGGTTTTACATTCCCTTGGGGCAGGGCACCAACAGAAATCCAGGATATGGCAGCTAGGTGGCACAGTAGATAGAGTAGTGGGCCTAGAGCCAGGAAGACTCATCTTCCTGAGTTTGAATCTCCCCTCAGAAACTTAATAGTTGTGTGACCCTGAGCACGTCACTTTACCTTGTTTGCCTCAGTTTCTTCATCTATAAAATGAACTGAAAAAGGAAATGGCAAACCACTCCAGCATCTTTGCCAAGAAAACTCCAAATACAGTCACAAAGAGTCAGACATCTAAGACTGAAAAATGACTGAACCACGACAATCCATTACATTCTTGTGTTACCTTTCAATTCCTGAATTGATGGCATGTACTTTGTCTTTGCTTCTTTGCTACTATAAAAAGTGCCACTATACATGTTTTGGTATATAAGGGACTGTTTTATTTGCCTTTCTTTGGGTACTCTGCCTATCAGTTCACATTTGGGTCATATAGTCCCAGGATAAAATTTTGAAACCTCCAAGACTATTCAATAACACAACTATAAAATTTAAAGTACATAGGGAAATAAAGATTTTATTTTAGAAAATTTAACAATTGCTTCTGCCTAGCCCATTCAAACTGGCTCCAGCACAGCCCTGGGTAGAGTTCAGTTTGTAGGCAGTTGACTGGGGCAAGATATTCTTCAAAGAACTCCAACCCTGTGAATAAGTGACAGATGAAAACTGTTCCCATCTGCACGCTCACTTTCCCACAAGAAATTACCCTCCTTCTACTCCAATATCCCTAGAATATCCTGAGGCATCTCCTTCGCTCCTCAATGAGACACCTTCTATCTATACACTTAGTCTAGTGCCTGTAACCTCATTCATTCCTTGTACATATAGACATAGCCTCTTGACAGCTGTAGCCACACTGAGAAATCTTCTTAAACCAGAAAATAAAAAAATCACAAGTTATAATGAAAAAGTTCAGCATAGCCCAAGACTGCAGATGTGGTTACAGGGATGAAGGTGGGGAACAGGGTGAAGCAGGCAGCAAAAGGGGTAGGTCATCAACAAGGGAGAACATGGTGGATGTTGGCTGAGCTTCCTGTGTTGCAGATCCCAGAGGCTCCCTAAGGGCTATCACCCTTTCCCACAGCCTCCTGACCACACGATTAAAGAATCACATAATGTCAGAGCTGGAAGGAATCTTAGAGATCATCTAGTTTCACTCCATCCTCTTACATCTGGGGAAACCAAGTTCAGGAGAGGAGAAAATTACTTCCTCCAGGTCACACAACTCCTGAGCAGCAGAGCTGGGACTCAAACCTCAGCCTTCTGATTTCAAGTTCAGTGTTCTTAATATATGTCCATCTCCTCTATCCTCATTCACAAGAATCCTCAAGGTCAGGAGGTTCAATCTAATCCAATCCAATCCAACAAACATTTATTATGTGCCAACAATGTATAATGCATTGTGCCTCGGCATTGGGGATAGAAACAAAAATAATGGAAAAAACTCCCAATCTTCAAGGAGCCAATATTCTACTGAGGAGATTCAGCATGCAAACAGATAAATCTTGATGTAGCAGCTCACTGAGTAATCCCCATTGACTCATACTCACAGATTGGGTTCCCCAGGGTAAACTGCTCCAGATTCAAAGACCCCATCTATGGCCAAGATCCTAACTCATAAACTTCCACTGCTATGTTTACCTTGTCTCTAGGCAGCCAGAGGCCATAACTAGCTCAAAGAAGAGGTATTTATTCAAATAGCACAATAAGAACAGTAGCAACAAAATATTGGGCTGGGCTCTCCCACAAATACAGGGTCAATGGGAAGTTCATACATGGAGAAGCACATATCTAGAGTACCCATGCAACCAAGAATAACAATTTGTATTACCAATGTTGCAGGGCTATCCTTTCCCTATTCCTGCCAACCTTAGTTTCAAAATCTCCATCATATTCAAATGAATGCCATTTCACTGGTTATAGTCACCATAATTTCCTGTGTTGGGTTCATCTGATCTCCTTTGAAAATAACTGGAACCCAAATCACAAGATCACAAGACCACAGTCTTGGTTGTTGGGTCCTCTACCTTGTAAACTCAACTCCCTAGCTGGACTCCACTCCACAGGTCATTGCCATATACTTCTGCTGCGAGATACCACTACTGAGGGGAACAAGAGCTTCTTTAAACTGAGCTCTTATTTCGTCCTCCAAAACTGAATAACTCCAAAGTTAGCTCCACTATTTTTAAATTCTCAGTGCCTTCTGCTCACCCATATCAGTTCTGTGGGGGTAGAAAAAGGGCACCTGGAGAGACCCGTTGTCTTTTCTAGTCCTCCACTGAGCTTTTTAACACTTTCATGGGTGACAAAAGGGGCATTCAGGATTTGCAAAAGACACAATCTTACGACTGGTAAATATGACCATTTGAAGTATAAAAGGGGACCACCTTCCCATCTCATTATCCCTGTTATCTGCCCCTTAATCCTGCAATTTCAAGGGAATTGGAGGGATTCAATTGATCAAAAATTCCCTGATCAACCAACTTTCTGCTACACATGTACATGATAACTTGAAGAAGGAGAAAATACTATTTGGAAGGAGAAGATTAGTTTTGAAGGAAGCTAGGGATTCTAAAATATGAAGGTGGGGACAGACTGCATTCCAGGCAGAGGGAACAGTCTGTGAAGTCACGGAGACAGGGAATGGAAAACCCATTTAACCACCGAGCAGTGCTGTTCTTCCCTAACTTGCTTCTACTCAACAGGAAAGATGAAGGACTGAGAATTTCATGCCCACTCTGACAATTACAGATCTTCACTATGACAGGCAAAAGTGTTGAGGAAGAGTCAAGCTCTTTGGTTTTCAGAGAAAGGATGACCCAGCCCTGCCTCCCTTTGTATGGCTGCCCTGATTTGATAGTCTAGGGGCCAAAGATTAGTGTGAATTTTTACCTATCCTCTTGACAAAACCACCTTTTCCTGAACTTGTTTCAATTTTACTGAGCCCTAGGCATATGAACTTGGCATAATAGAATCCCTCAAATAGAATATGTTCGATTGGACACAATGTTTTATTCTTGTTACAAGAACAATAAAAGTATTAAACAATAAATCATAAAGTAGCAGCACACCCACAGCCTTTCCAAGACCCAGATATAGACAGCAAGTAAGCCAATTTTTCTGGAACATAAGAGTAGAAAAAGGAGAGTATTGTGAAGTGAGTTAGGAAAGGTATTCTAGAGACAGATTTTAAAGGACTTTACAATCCAGGCTGAGAAGTTTGTATTTTATTTAAGAAGAAATAGTCAGCAAGCATTTATTAAGTAACTAATATGGGCCAGGAACTGTGCTAAATGCTAGGGATACAAAGAAAAAGGGGATGGGGGGACTTGATAGCCCCTGCTGTCACAGAATATAATGGAGGAGACAACATGCAGACAATTATGTACAAGCAAGTTCTACATAAGATAAATCCAAGATAATCAGGAGAGAGAAGACTACCGTTTAGGTGGATCAGGTAATATTTCATGTAGAAGGTTGGATTTTACCTGGACCATGAAGGAAGCCAAGGAGGTCAGGAGACAGAGATGAGAAGGAAAAGAATTCTAGGCATAGAATTCCAGTCAGTAAAAATGCCTAGAATAAGGGGATGAAATATTTTGTGTCAAGAATAGCCAGGTCAAAGGGGGCGTTCAGGGGAGGCGGGAATGGCGGGCCCTGGGTTCGGGCTCCGCGGCCAGCCCACCCGCCGCAGGTCCCGGGCTCAGCCGGCCCCTCAGCCCGCCGGGCCCTCGCCGGAGCTACCTTGGCGCCGCGGGTTTTCCCTTAACGACTTGTGGACAGAACCTCATCTTCAGGTATCTCCAGAACCGGTCCCGAATTCAGGTGTGGCTATATGAACAAGTAAATATGCGAATAGAGGGCTGCATAATTGGTTTCGATGAGTATATGAATCTTGTATTGGATGATGCAGAGGAGATTCACTCTAAAACAAAGTCAAGGAAACAGCTTGGCCGGATCATGCTAAAAGGAGACAACATTACTCTACTACAAAGTGTCTCTAACTAGAAGTATATTGTCACTGAAGTTAGAAGACACTTGGAAGGCAATACTTTTTTTTTCTTAGTTACATTCTCTGGGCTTCACAAGCCAGCTACACATTTTTTCATGTTATTTTGATCTTTCTTTTATGGTATTATCACAATAAATGGGTTGCTCTGGGATTTGTTTCTATTAAAAAAAAAAAAAAGAATAGCCAGGTCAGTGTCACTGAAAGATAGGAAGCCACAGAAGGTTTTTGATCAGGGCAATAGTATAGTCATATCTATGCTTTAGGAAGAGTATTTGTAGGGGGGATATATTAGAGAAGGGAAAGACAGGAAGCAGGGAGACCAATCAGGAAACCATTGTAGCAAACAAGGTGACAGGTGATGAGGGTTTGATCTCCATTCCTTTCTCTGTAAAACCCTAGAGGAATCCCTCCTTCTCTGCTACACTGACCTTGGTTAGCAAAGGTCCCTCCCCATTGTCTTTAAAAATCTTCTCCTCTATAAAACTGTTTATACCCTTTGATCCAGCAATACCACTGCCAGGTCTGTATCCTCAAGAGATTTTTAAAAAGGGTTGGGGAGAAGACCTACTTGTACAAAAATATTTATATTAGCCCTTTTGTTGGTAGCTAAGAATTGAAAATCGAAGGGGTGCCCATTAATTGGGTAATGGTTGAACAAGTTGTGTTATATGAATGTAAAGGAATACTATTGTTCCATAAGAAATGATAAGCGGCAGATTTCAGAAAAACCTGAAAAGATTTGAACAAATTGATATGAAGAGAAAGTGAGTAGAACCAGGAGAATGTTGTACACAGTAACAACAATATTTTTGTATGATGAAGAATTGTAAATGACTTAGCTGTTCTTAGCAATACAATAATCCAAGACAATCCCAAAGGACTCATAATGAAAAATGCTATCCACCTCCAGAGAAAGAAATGATGCTGTCTGAATACAGACTGAAGCATACTATTTTTCTCTCTTCTTTCTCTTTTCTCTTTCTTTCTTTCTTCCTTCCTTCCTTATTTTTTGGTGTTGTTCAAGTCCTTGCACAAAATTACTAATGTGGAAATATTTTACATGATTGCACATGTATAACATGTGTCAGGTTGCTTACCATTCTGGGTGGGGGGGGTGGCGGGGAATGGATAAAATTTGGAGAACAAAACTTCAAAAAAAAACCCTAAATGCTGAAACTTTTTATACGTCATTGGGGAAAAAATTTAATATTACTGAAGAAAAAAATCTTTTCTTGTAGTGGAGATACAATAGTTACAGCCCTTAAGGAATAGTTGGGAAGGAGGGAGGTAGGTTGTGAAGATAAGTAATGTATCTTAATTAATTTAAAGACAGATCTGAGAGCCTGCACAGTAAGTCCTCATCACTATTACTTTCAGGTTGGAAAAGGAACTGGATCCTGCTTCCCTAAGGTAAAGATGATTAGGGTCAATTAACAGTTAGAACAGGGGTTCTCGAAGTGTAGTCTGGGAACTACTAATGGTCCCCTAGACCCTTTCAGATGGTCCACAAAGTCAAAACTGTTTTCCTAATCATACCAAGCCATTATTTGCCTTTTTCACTTCCATTCTTTCACAAGGAAACAGTGAGGTTTACTAGAGCCTGCAAGATCTGTGAATTAAAGATTTAGCTGTAAACATGAAGATTGAGTTAATCTCTCATTTGCAGAACTGAACTTTTTCTTTACAAGTGGACATATCTCCAGCAAGTCTGGACTTGCTCTTTTTCTTGTACTTCACCAGAATCAGTACTAACTAATCATAAAAAGATCTTCTTTTATGTGAATGCTTGACAACCAACGTAAGAGGTGTTAAATCTTCAACTTTTTTGAATCTCATGGTTTATCCTGGACCACCATTTGCACTGATGGTGCAAAAGCAATTTGCAATATTTTATTTGGAAAAATATGTAAAACAATGCCCTTCTCAACCTCATTTTTAAAAAATATATACTTGCTTTTTCTAAAAATATGCTCTTTATATTAACATGCAATGCATTTATCATTGTTATTTTAAATGAATTGATAAATATTTTAATTTATAATATGGTAAAGTCAATAGATATGACTCAAATAAACTAAAGCTCTTTCTCTTATTAAAAGAAAGGAGTGGGTTATTAATTAGCCAATAAACACATATTAAGCACTTACTTATACTTCAATAATTTTTCAGAGTATAAAGGGATCCTGAGATAAAAAAGACTGAGAACTACGGGGGTAAAGGAAAGAATCTTCCTGGAGAAAGAAGCTGTTGCTCAAATTGTGATCTGGGAGGGTTTGGGACTATGATTTCTTGAAACTTTAGTCCAAAGTGACTCTAAAAGAAAGCGTATTGGGATTGTGAAAATGGATACTTTGATTTGCTTAAGTCACCCAATTATCCAGATAACCAGAATAACCATATGAGGACTGGCTGTATCCGCCTGACATACCAACAGTCCTTTGCAGTGATAGAGAGTAACAAGGTGGATGAAAAGAAAATCAGCAACTCTCAAGCTAATTAAACTCATGCCAGCTTTGAAGCAGAAGCTGAGTCATTTGGTGGTTATGGATCTTCAAGAGACTTCCCTATCTTTAAAGATTTTATGGGTTTTGGAGACAACCTTATCTCCAGACTCCCCTAACTTTGGTTAGGGGGCTGTCAGAATTACCCTGTTTTTGGAGACATCTTCTTATCAAGCCTTTATGAACTACTTATTTGGTTTGTGTATCAAAGAGTCACTGCCTTACACCTGGAATTCCTCACTCCCCCCTTCTTGGGGATGAGGATCATTGACTCATTCTTTTCTAAGCCCACCTTTCCCCCAAAGTTCCTAACCTTCCTTTGGTCAAAAGATATATAAGCTCACCCATCCATTACTATATGCATGTTTTACTCCCTTGCTTAAAAAAAAACATTCCTTTAATTTCACAGGCATCATCTTCCTTTGGTTTTCTTCCCTTTAGAGAAAAGAGGGATTTAAATCTTGACAACCATCCTTTGCATTCTCCAGCGTCTTCTCCTTTGGGGGAAAGAGAGATCTAAATTTCCCCAAGAGACATTGGTTTACAGAATAGTGAGGAATAAACTTAGTGGGGCACATTTAGAGGGGCCCTTTGCCAGGAGAGCTAATAAATGACCAGCTGTTGATCCATCAGAAGAATAATTTCTTAGCCTAGGACATTATCAGCCTAGGGATGAGATTGCTCACTGCTCAGTTCAGAGAGCTGAGGGAATGGAACTGGAGAGAGGAAAGAGCTATCCTAGAGAGAGAAAAATGAAAAGATTATTGATGCTATCCCCAGGCAGCATTCTTGCTTGTTTGGGAGAAGCCTGATGGAGCAGAGAAGATATTACTCTGCATTGAGAAGAATGCTGAACTGTAAGTCCAAAGTCTCTAAGTTCTGTCATTAATTTCTTGAGTGACTTGGAAACTTGAAATCTCAGAGTCTCAAGGGATCCCAAAAGCTGACTAATCCAATTCCTTGATGACTCATTAAATACCCTTGACATCAAGTCAGTTTGCTTCCAGAGACCTACGTTTCTCTTATCAAAAGAGGGGATTAGGTTAGCCAATCAGTCAATCATTGAATAAGCATCTATTAAGCACCTACTATATACCAGGCACTGTGCTAATCACTGAAGATACAAAAAGAGGCAAAAGATAGCTCCTTTAAGGAGCTTATCACCTAAGCGAGGAAACAACAAGCAAATAAATTAGCTATATAAAGGATAAATATTGTTGGTGAGTAATTTCAGTAGTGTCTAACTCTTTGTGAACCATTTGGGGTTTTCTTAGAAGCAAAGATACTGGAATGGTTTGCCATTTCCTTCTCCAGCCCATTTTATAGATGAGAAACTGAGGCAAACAGGGTTAATTGATTTTCTCAAGGTCATACAGCTAAGTAAGTGTCTGAGGATGAATTTGAATTCATGAAGATGAGTCTTCCTGATTTAAAGCTCAGTGCTCTACCCACTGTGCCACCTAGTTACCCATACAGGATAAATAGGAAATCATTAAGAGAGGAAAGTCACTAGAATTAGAAGGGTTGGGAAAAGATTCCTGAAGATGGGAAGATTTCAATAGGAACTTAAAGGAAGTCAGGAAGTGAAGATGAGACAAAGCATTCCAGGGAAAATTCCTGGAGAGGAGAAATGGAGTAAGACTGGAGTAAGTGAGAGTAGTAATTCTCAAAGTACTGCTCTCAGGACCCCTGTGCACTTTTTTTAAGTTTTTATTTGTTTATTTTTAACATTCATTTTAAAAAATTTTGAGTTCCCAATTCCCTCCCCAACTTCAGTCCCTCCCTCATCCATTGAGGAGGCTTGTAATATATCTATTATGCATGTTTTCATGAATAGAATATGCCAAAGGTAAACTGAGATATGATTTCTCTAAGCAAGATAACAATTTATTAATAGTAATGTGAATAACTGTAACCAAGACCCAATCGGAAACACCCAGGTAGTTGTCCCCTTGGAGAAGAGCAAACCATACTTAATTTCATAAAGTGAAATTAGGGCAGAAGAATTACAAAAGTCCCACGGGCTAGCTGAAAGGGTACTACTCCCTTCCAACCACACCTTTAAACTAATTTGAACGGGGAGACACTACATTTTTTAGCTTAACTGAGAAATGGGACTAGACAAAAATGGGGGATCGGTTCGATTACAGAGTGGAATCAATTATTAAATGATACAGTGTAATTTTAATTTTCTCAATGTGAAGTCATGCACAACATATTTCCATATTAGCCATATTGAAAAAGGAAAAAAAAATAAGCAAAGTGAAAAAAATTATGCTTTAATCTGCAGAGTTCATCAGTTCTCTCTGTGGAGGTGAATATAATTTTTCATTATGAGTCTTTTGGAATTGTCTTGGATTATTGTATTGATCAGAGTAGCTAAGTCTTACACAGTTGATCATCATTACAATATTTGCTGTTCCTTGTACAGTGTTGTCCAGATTTTACTCACTTCACTTTGCATGATCACTTCATATGTCTTTTCAGGTTTTTCTGAAACCATCCTGGTTTGTCATTTCTTATAGCACATTAGTCTCCATCACAGTCATGTAGCACAACTTATTCAGCTATTCCACAACTGATGGTCATCCCCTCAGTTTCCAATTCTTTGAGACTACCAAAAGAGCTACTATAAATATTTTTGTACATGTTGGTCCTTTCCCCTTTTTTGGTGATCTCTATGGGATATAGACCTAGTAGTGGTATGTCAAAGTATATGCATATTTTATAGTCCTTTGAGTATAGTTCCAATTTGTTCTCTAAAATTGTTGGACCAGTTCACAACTCCACCAATAGTGCATTAGTGTCCCTATTTTTCTCTCTGGCATTTGTCATTTTCCTTTTCTATCATGTTGGCCAATCTCATGGAGGCCATCCCCAGTAATCCTGATCTATATCATGCCACTGGACCCAGATGGCTCTGGGAGAGTTAGGCTGGTGACTTTGCACAGCCCTCCCTCATTTAAATCCAATTCACTTGCAAGTCATGGCACCATCTTCTTGACGTCATGATCCTCTGCAAGAATGAAGGACAAACAACAAGTCAAACTGATAGGTTTGAGGTGGGACTGCAGCAGTGTTGTTTTAATTTGCATTCTCTAATCAACAGTGATTTAGAGCATTTTTATGTGACTGTTAATAGCTTTGATTTCTTCTTCTAAGAACTACCTTTTCATATCCTTTGACCATTTATCAATTGGAGAATAGTTCTTTGTTTATAAATTTAGCTCAAATCCCTGTATATTTGAGAAATGAGGTCATTATCAGAGAAACTTGCTATAAATTATTTTCTCCCAGTTTCCTGCTTTCCTTATAATTTTTTTGTTGGTTTTTTGTTTGGTTTTGTTTGTGCAAAAAGTTTCAATTTTATGTAATTAAAATTATCCATTTTATTTCCCATGATTCTCTCTATTTCTTGTTTGGTCACAAACTTTTCCTTTATTCATAGATCTGAGAAGTAAAAATTTTTCCATGCTCCCCTAATTTACTTATAATATCACCCTTTATGTTTAAATCATGTACCCATCTTGAAATATTTTGGTATGTGGTGTAAGATGTTAGTCTATACTTAGTTTCTGCCAGACCTTTTTCCAATTTTCCCAGCAAGTTTTCTCAAATAGTGAGTTCTTGTCCCAAAAGTTTGGATCTTGGGGTTTATGAAACACTAGATTGCTGTGGGCATTTACTGCTGTGTGTTGAGTACATAATCTATCCCACTGATCCACCAATCTATTTCTTAGCCAGTAATAAATTGTTTTGCCCATTACTACTTGGTAATACAGTTTGAGATCTGGTACTGCCAGGCCATCTTTCTTCACATTCTTTTTCATAGATTCCCTTGGTATTCTTAACCTATTGTTCTTCCAGATGAATTGTTATTATTTTTTCTAGATCTATAAAATAATTCTTCAATAATTTGATCAGTATGGCACTGAATAAGTATTTAATTTAGATAGAATTATTGTAATCTTCTTGATAGTATTTTATTTAAATATTTTTCATCAGTATTCATTAGGGAAATTAGCCTATAGTTTTTTTTTCCTTTGTTTTTTGCTCTACCTGGTTTAAGTAATTAAGTAAGATTAATGCAATCTTAAAAATTATTGAGGACTCCAAAGAGCTTTTGTTTATGTGTGCTATATCCCAGTGGTATGCTGGAAAATGTTTAACAACTGGCTCTCCAGGAGAAAATGTACACATGACACACTTTTAAAGTTTAAGTTTATTTAAAGTTTTTAAGTTTTAAAGTTAAAGTTTGTTAACATTTTCTTCATCACTTTCTTCAGTACAGATAATCAGAAAAACAATAAATCAAACCCTGATTTGTAGCATTTACCAGTTTTCAAGATTAATGTTCAGACTGAAAATTTAACAATTTGCTTTTATCAACTAATATGATCTAGATCCAACACACTCACGGTTATATCTGTTGATAATTACTAAATTAGAAATTAAAATTGATAAGGTCTTGCAAACAACCTTTACCTCTACAGCCTATAAAATGAAGGGTACAAGTGGAGAGAGGATTCTATGTCCTCATTTATTCATATTTTCCATTTATCCCTGAGGATTATTGCTCACCCACTTTTAAGTTCCTCCCTTTGCCCATATTTTAGATAATCATCTAAGATGCATCAGGGACCACTCAGTCTCTCCAGTACTATGAATATAAATACATGTAGCAAGACCTGAACTTTTGAGCTGACTAGAATGTTAAACAAAGACCAGGAATTTTGTTTCTGGCAGATACATTTGACAAAGTCCAGAATGTAAACAAAGGCTCTAAAGGATGAGGTCAAAAGCCCTGCTTCACCTAACCCTTCAGCGCTTGTCACCAGATTTATTTTTATGACACCTGGCAGCATTATGGGGGACTTCAGGGGATGGAAGGGAATCAAATCCCTAGTGGATTTTTTGGATGGTGTTCCCAAAGTGGTTTGAGGAAATAGCAAAAAGCTCTGTTAACACATTTGATCCCTACGACAACTCTTTGAGGTATGCACTGTTATTACCTCCAATTTTACAGATGAGAAAACTGAGGTACAAAGAGGTTAAGTGACTTGCCCAGAGTCACACAGCTAGTAAGCATCTGAAGGAAGGCTTTGAATTCAGTTCTAACCAATGTGCCACCCACTTGCCCCAATGCAGGGTAAGAATCAACAATCTGACAAGACTTAAAATAATCTTTCTTTAATCAGATAATTGACTGAGCCAAGGGAATGGATCAGTCAGAAGAACAGCCTTAATCCTGGCTTGAGGGCTTTTCAGCTGGCTGTATAACTCTGTAAGGTTCTCATAGCCTTAGGTAAGACTCTGATGGGGGACTCTGGGCTTGGAGGAATGGCCAAAGTTAATTGATTACCTTCTAGTACAACTCTCAGACAAATATACCCTCTTTTCAAGGAAAACAAAGCTCAAATCAATCAAGAAAAGAGAAAGTAGGCAAATTAGCTCCAGCAGTGAATGCAGTGATTGTTTAATACATCATTACAAAAAAGGTTCAATGAGATGTCTTCCAAAGTGAAGGGCTGTGCTGTGGTGGCTGACTGTGGCTGAAGGGCAGAGTGCATGCCGCAGAAGTGACTAATTCCATTATCTCCTCATTGCAATCACCATCCATCAGTGACAGATAAGTCTTACATGGGCTTGCTTTTGAATGTGAACCATTCAGGAAGCTCATAGGATCATATATTTAAATCATGAAGAGACCTTTGAGGCCATTGAGTACAACTCCCTTTATTGATAAGGAAACTGAGGAACAGAGGGCTAAAAGTGACTTTCCCAGGGTCACACAGAAAGCTGGAAAGTGTCTGAGATAGATTTTCAACCTAGTTCTTCCCAAGGCCAAGTTCTGTGTTCTAGCCAATACTCCACACTGCCTCCTTAAACAATCTTTGCATAGAAGTCGGAGAAGTGCCAAAAATATGTTATATTTTTTTCCAGTACCATTCATTTTGGTAAGTATGATATAATCAGCTGGTTCCTTTTAAAATGCTCATTTTGTTTTTATGTTTAAAGTTTGTTTATGTGGTTACCTTAACATTTTTACTAGATTTTTAATTTTATTTGGACAAAATACAAGTTAAAAGTATTTGTATAGATTGCTTTTATGAAAAATATGGGTAGACATGGAAATTTTTTTTTTTTTAAAAGGGACAGCAGTGCTATATTAAGTTTGGAAAGCACTGCCTTAGGCTGTGTAGACCAAAAGAGCTTTAGTCTTCCCTAGCAAGGGAAAGGTTTACCAGCTGATGTGTTCCAGTAGATGTTAGCAGAGAGCAGCAAATGGCCCAAAGGGACTGAAAACCAGTAGATGGTAGCAAAGGGTAGCTCATCGAGTATGCAGCTACAGACCAGTAGAAATACCTAAAAATTACTGTAACTTACCACATAATTGTCACAGATTTTGTGCCAATTTTTTTTTTTTGCAAAACAGTGGGGTACAACATTATGGGAAGCTATTAAAAATGATTAAAAATAAAAATTATTACTTAAAATCATTTATTACTATCATTGGTGCAAGATTGAGTCACAGAATAGCTCATGAATATACATTAAAATTGAATGATGACTATGTTGTATGTGCTGAGAATTCTAGGCTCTTGGTTTGCAATTTAAGAAAGATAAATGCTACCCATATGCCATTGCTGCTCTGTTTATCCTTTAAATGTCCTGATGAACAGAATTATACCATGCGATGATTACCTGATGAAAGATTATAAATATATTAGACTGGAAAAACCAGGATGAGACTTTTATGTAGTGAAACGCAGTACTCAAAGTCCAGAGAGAGCAGCAACATAATATACAGCAGAAGGTGTCAGAGGCCAACATAAAGATATCCTCAAACATTGGCAGTTTTATAGCATCAGAGATGTGAGGTGCCCCAACCACAAATGTTCCCTGCCCACCTGTATCCCTCTGCAGGCATGTGTCTTGGCCCCACACATTCTGCAGGTGAATGTACGTGTGTGGGTGTGTCTCCCTTGTGGCAGTATGGGAATCTAGGAAAGGCTGTACCTCCAAGGACATGAGGGACAATGTTCTTTTTTCACGTAATTTACTATACTATTCAATTGAATGTCTCTTTGCTTGGCAGACTTCAGAAAAACCTGGAAAGACTTATATGAACTGATGCTGAGTGAGGCCGGGAGAACATTGTACACAGTTACAGCCACATTGTGAGATGACTAATTTTGATAGACTTGGCTCTTCTTGGCAATGCAAGGTTCTAAGACAACTCCAAAAGGCTCATGACGGAAAATGCGATCCACTTTCAGAGGAAGAATTACAGAGTTTCAATGCAGAACAAAGGCATACTATTTGCTCCCTCTTTTTTGTATTTTTTTTCCTTTCTTGTGGCTCATTACATTGGTTGTAATTCTTTTTTTTCAACATGACTAATTTGAAAATATGTTTAGTGTGAATGCATATGTACAGCCTATATCAGATTGCATGCAGTCTTAGGGGGGAGGAAAGGGAGAAGGAGAAAATTTGGAATTCAGAAGCTCATGGAACTAAATGTTGCAAACTAAAAAATAAATAAATATTTTTTTTAAAAAAATAGCATATCACATCTGATTAGCTTGACAAAAGCAAATACATCAGGAAGGGCTCAGGAGTTATGGTAGGTGCTAGTGTAGAGGGTCCTGTGTGCTATACTAATGTACATAGTGCAGAAGTATCAACGGTCAGTTTCCTGAGGGAGAAACTGGGCCAGTAAATGTTAAGTTTTATCTGTAAGATGTTATAATATAAACTTTACACTGTAAAGAATATTCACACTAGGTCCTTACTGCCAGTTATACCACTAGCTAGCTGTTTTACCTTGATCAAGTCACTTCACCTTTATAAACCTCAGTTTCCCTGTGTGTAAAATTAGGATTTACAATTCCTGTCCTGCCTACCTCACAAGACTGTTGGGAGAATCAAAGGATATAATGGATATTAAAGGGCTTTGAGAAATAAAAGGTGCTGTACAAATATAGGATAGTATTAGGTGGATTTGTGGCTAAATTCTGGTAAGCCAGAAGAGGCTTCCCAGAGGAAATGAGCTTTGAGCTGTCTTAAAAGCCAGGGAGGATGAGGCAGGCTGAATGGAAGCTTTACAAGTGACTTCACTCAACCTGACTGCTGCCTGAAAATCTTTCTTTGACTTCAAAGCTTTATCGGGTTCAAGTGTCAATTATTCTGGGAGACCATCACCTGAAGTTTCCTCTTCAGCTATTTACACCCCAGTCTAAATGAGTTTATCAGATTCTTTCCTGAGAGCAAGAGTTGTTGGAAGAAGGGAGAATGGAAGGGAAATAAAGCAATACTATTAGGAGAAATGGAAGACGCATCTTCCTGAGTTCATATCTGACCTCTTATTAACTGTGTGATCTTGAGCAAGTCGCTTAACCTGTTTGCCTCGGTTTCCTCATATGTAAAATAAGCTGGAGAAGGAAATGGCAAATCACTCCACTGTCTTTGCCAAGAAAACTCAAAATGAGATCACAAAGGGTCAGACACAACTGGGAAGAGAGGTATTCCTATTATGCAGAGAAAGTCAAGAACATCTTTAATTTTATTTCTGGGTAGGGTCGGCTCTGATCCTGGATTTTTGACCTTTGATTTCTCCTCTCCTTCCCCTCCACCTTTAATCTAAATTCCCAAGCTTCACTTCCATTCATGACACCCCCCATCCTTTCCCTCACCCTCTCATGCCCCAATCCAGCAACCTGCTCCTTGCATAGTCAGTAAATTAGGATGAGAAGTTCCCTTGCTCCTCCTGCAGTATGGAGGCTGGGGCTGAATATCTCCCACCCTCTCTCCCAACCTCCCCAGAAGAGGGATTTAAGGATTTCTGCCCCCCTTAGTCAGAAAGCTGCTCCCCAGAGAAATGCGTCCAATCCAAAAGGGAGCTTAAGGCTCTGAGTCTTTAAATGGGAAATGATTGAGTCTTAATCCTTACAGAGTAAAATTCAACTGTTTTCTATTAATAGTTGACAATCCCTTTATGCTCCCCAGCTCCAAGGGTTATTTTCCCCTCTCCTGCAGCTCTGTGCTGGTGACATGCACACCACTTTGGAGAGATGGCTTGATGGCTTTCCCCTATCAACATACTTGTTGGTCAGTACTGAATGCTACTTTCTCCAGAAGTCAGGATTAGAAGTAGGGGTAGAATGTGTTCATCCTTCTTTGCCGAAGACCATGCCATCAGAGAAATGATGGCATGACTTGCACTTTGTTTTGAGTGAGGGAGGTCTGTGCAAGGTCACCAGCCTCACTTCTTCCCAGAGTCATCTGAATCCAGTGACCAAATACGCATCCAAATGACTGGAGATGACCCAGGATGAGGCAATTGGGGTTTAAGTGACTTGCCCAAGGTCACACAGCTAGTGAGTGTCAAGTGTCTGAGGTGAGATTCTGACTCCTGCACTGGTGCTCTATCCACTGCATCACCTAGCGTGTAAAATAGAATTCTGTAGAGTTCCATCTCCTAGCCCCACCCTATGATGACATCACAGAGGAATTTACTAACTTTTCAAAGCTCTGTCTCCTAAGAATTCTGTGTCTCCTTTCTCTGTGGAGGTCTTCATCTCTAAGAAATTCCCATCTAAAGGACTTGTGTGCTATTCCCTCTCTACCTCAGCCTAGACTTCCCAAAATGTCCTTCTTCTTTCATATTCTTTTTTAAGTGATTTTTTTCTCTTTTACCACTAATTTAGCAATCATCAACAAATACAGACACTTCTAGAAAGAGAGAATATGTGTGTGTGTGTGTGTGTGTGTGTATAAGAAACTGTGAGCTGGTTAATTCACAGTTAACAAATATTAATTCTGCTGTGCATGTGACATGCTTTTTTTCTTATTTTTCATTTCAGTTTATAGTATTTTTCTTTTCTTATCATGCATTTAAGTTTTTGTATTTACATCTAAAATTTACAAACAAATATTAAGTACTCGTTATATGCCAGTCACAGCACTAAATAAGGGTTGGAAATGAAAAGGAAAAAAAAACATACTCTTCCCCGCAAGAAGTTCACATTCGAACAGGGGAAAATCATGTAGATAGCTACTGACATACAAGATGTATGTAATGTAAATGGAAAGTCATCTCGGAACATGCTAGAGGAGGTAGAGACTGAAATAGGCCTCTTGCAGAAGCAAGGATATGAGCTAAGTCTTGAAGAATGCCAGGAAAACTAGGAATGGGAGACCAGGACAGACTGGCCCCATCCCAGGTCCTCTTCTCTCTCTACCTTCTTTCTCAATGACATCACCAGCTCTCATGGGTTTAATTATCATCTCCATGAAGGTGACTTCCAGTCACAGAAACAGTCAATGCAAATGCATGGAGAAGGGATATGGCCTGTTTTGTCTGAGGAACTGTGAATAAGCCAGTGTTGCTGGTTAGAAGCCATGAAGGAGAGTTAATTATAAGATGACTGGAAAAGTTGGAAGGGAGCTGGTTTCAAAGGGCTTTAAGGGTATTCTATATTTGATCCTGGAGGTAATATGGAGTAAGAATCAGGTGGGATGGGGTAGGGAAAGTAAACAGGATGGAGGAAATGCGACAGGGTCAAACTTACATTTTAGGAAAAATTATTTTGGCAGCTGAATGAAAAATGGATTAGGGTGAGTCAAGATGAAGCAGGGGGATCAGTTAGAAGGAAGGAGAAAGGGGCAGCTAGGATAGAGCACCAGGCTTGGAGTCAGGAGGACCTGAGTTCAAATCTGGCCTCAGACACTCACTAACCCTGGGCAAATTCATATAACCCTGCTTGCCTCCAGAAAAAAGAAAAGGAGAGAAAGACAAGGAGACAATAGCAGACAATAATAATACAGGCATACCTCAGAGATATTGCAGGTTCAGTTTGAGACCCTCTACAATAAAGCAAATATCTCAATAAAATGAGTCACACAATATTTTTTGTTTCCCAGCACATATAAAAGTTTATGTTTATGCTATGCTGTAGTCTATTAGGTGTGCAATAGTATTATGTCTAAAAAATATACATAGCCTAATTAAAAATACTTCATTGCTAAAAATGCTAACCATAGTCTGAGTCTTCAATGAGGGTTATCGTTTTTTTTTGCTGGTAGGGGGTCTTTTCTTCATGTTAATGGTTTGCTGATTGATTAGAGTGGTGATTGCTGAAGGTTGGGGTGACTGTGGCAATTTCTTAAAATAAGACAATGAAGTTCGCTGCATCAATTGAATTCCTTTCACTAGAACACTTAGAGGCTATTGTAGGGTTATTAATTGACCTAATTTCGGTATTGTTGCATCTCAGGGAATTGGGAAGGCCTGAGATGAGGGAGAGAGATGGGGAACAGCCAGGTGGTGGAGCAGTCAGAACACAGACAACATTTATTGATTCATGGCACTCCAAAACAATTACAACGGTAAACTCAAAGATCACCGATCTCAGATCTCCATAACAGATATAATAATGATGAAAAAGTTTGAAATATTGCAAGAAAACGGAAATGTGACACAGAGACATGATGTGAGCACAAGCTTTTGGGAAAATAGTGCAGAAAAGACCTTGCTGACGCAGTATTGCCATAAGCCTTCAATTTGTAAAAAAATGCAATACCTATGAAGCACGGTAAGGCAAAGCACAATAAAACAAGGTATGGCTGTAATCATTTTGCAGGGAAACCTCACAGTTTATAATACTATTTCACACACATAATCTCATTTGATTTTTCACAACAATTCTGTGAATTGGATATGAAAATATTATTACCCCCGTTTTACAAATGGAGAAATTGCTCTCCATTTTACAGGAGAGAAAAATGACTTGCCCAACGTGAAAGAATTAATTAGTGCAAATTTAGGATCAGAACCCAGTTCTCCTTACTCCCAGTCCTGCCTCTGAATTTTTCCATATCTAGAATCACAATCCTTCCTGCTCATAAATATCAATTTCCTTCAAACAAACAAGAACAAATAAACCTAAGGCAGCAGAGTAGATAGAGTACCCACCCTGGAGTCAGGAGGACCTGAGTTCAAATCCAGTCTCAGACCCTTACTAGATGTGTTGTTTCTGGACAAGTTACTTTAACCTCTATTGCCACAGAAAAAAAATCCTAAAAAGCCTTTTTTACCAACCCTTTTGTTGTAACCATCACCCACACTTTTAAGAATAGGTAGACTGAGGCAACTGGGTCACAACCTACAAAGCCCCCCTTTACAGCAGCCAGGAACCCCAAACCCTCACTAAACCCCTTTATCCCCTCAAGATACCATACTATACTTTGTCCTTTCTTCCTCCACTAAACTGCTAGAAAATGTTGTCTATATTTTAATGCCTTTATTTCCTTTACTCTCACTCAGTGCTTTGCAATTCAACTGAACTCAACTGAAATTGCTCTGCCCAAAATTACCAATAAGCTCCAAATTGCTAAAGTTGATGGATCTTCTCTGAGTCCTTATTTTTCTTGATGGGCTGCTACGGTGGTGCAGTGGATAGAATGCAAGGCCTGGAGTCAGAAAGACTCAGTTTCATGAGTTCATATCCAGCCTCAGACACTTACTTGGTTGCCTCCTTTCTTCTCAGAGAGGACCAAAATGGTATCACTATGATAAAGTTAAGTTTCAATGTGTCTGATTGTGGCTGATCAGAGCAATACGAGCTCAGAATGCTGTACCACAGATTGGGCACAGACAGGCCATGTGACCCTGGTCAAGTCACTTAGTCTGTTTGCCTCAGTTCCCTCATCTGTAAAATGAGCTGGAGAAGGAAATGGCAAACTCATAATCTCATCCAAGAAACAGCAAATCCAGTATCCTTGCCAAGAAAAATCCCAAATAAATCACAAAGTCTGAAAAATAAATGAAGAA
Source organism: Bettongia penicillata ogilbyi (assembly GCA_023548195.1). Lineage (NCBI taxonomy): Eukaryota > Metazoa > Chordata > Mammalia > Diprotodontia > Potoroidae > Bettongia > Bettongia penicillata. Next base: position 4,341,584 of record JAJHZJ010000131.1, on the reverse strand, counting down.
CATTCTTCTTGACTCCTCTTCCTCATTTAACACTGTGAATAACCTCTCCTCTCTTCTGCTTTCTAGGTTTTTCACAATACTTCCTCTCCTGGTTCTTCTACCTGCTTCTGTCCTATTCTTCTCAGTTTTCTTTGCTGGCTTATCATGCATATCACAAAAACCCCCAACCATGAGTGTACCCCAGGGCCCTGTCCCAGGCCCTCTTCTCTCTCTACCCTCTCTTTTCAGTAACATCAATAGCTACTATGTATCATCTCCATGCAGGTGACTCCCAGAACTATATATAATCTGCCCTTCTCTCTATAAGATCCAGTCTTACCTTCTTACCTCTATAAGATACAGTCTTACCTTCTTACCTCTATAAGATACAGTCTTACCTTCTTACCTCTATAAGATACAGTCTTACCTTCTCCATCAGATACAGTCTTATCTTCTTACCTCTATAAGATACAGTCTTACCTTCTATTGAACATTTGAAACTGGTTATCCCAGAGACGTCTCCAACTCAAAATATCCAAAACTAAACTTATTATTCACCCCTTTAAAAAAACCCTCTCCTCTTCCAAAACCTTACTGTAACGTAAATACTGCCATTATCCCAGTATCTCTGTATAAATTTTGATGTCCCTCAACTCCTCTTTCTCTAACCCCATCTGCCCAATCAGTTGCCTAACCTATTTCTATCTCCACAACATCTCTTCTAGCTTAATCACCTCCCTATTTCTGTAGCCACAACCTTCCGCCAGACCCTCACTAGAGCAACAGTGTCTGAACTGGCCATTGGCGTAATTGGTCCTTGTACTCTCCCCATTACAATCCATCCTCCATTCAGCTGCTAAAGTGATAAAATATAAACTCAATTTGGCTTTCAAAGCTCTTCACAACCTGGATCAACCTACCTTTGTAAATTATTATGCATTATTCATTATTAATTACTCCCCTCTCTGAATTTAACAGTTCAAACAAATTGGGCTTCTCTCTGTCCCACACACAAGGACATTCTGTTTACAGTCCCCAAGTCTTTGTATTGGCTGTCCCTCATGCCTGGAACTCACTCCCTCCTCACATCTACATTATAGATTCCCTTACTTCCCTCACCCTCCACACCATTTTCTATAAGACCTTCCTGATCCACCCAGCTAGTAATGCCCTTCCTACCAAACTCCCTTGTATTTGCTCTGCATCTACTTCTATATTCAGTAGGGAGCTGAGAGGCATGAAAGATACCATACTTTACCTGGAGTCAGAAAGACTTGAGTTCAAATCTTGCCTCAGACACTTGCTTGCTATGTAACCTTGGGCAAGTCACCTCTGTTTGCTTCAGTTTCCTCATCTGTAAAATGGAGACAAATAATAGTAGTGCCTACCTCCTAGGGTAGTTGTAAGGCTCAAATAAAATAATTTGTAAAGTGTTCTACACCATGCCTGGTACATAGTACTATTACATTCCAGTTACTGTTAGCATTATCATTATTATGATGAATACGTTATCTCACCTGATAGGCACTTAGGAAAGGAGTGCAGACATTTATTATGTGGTTATTATGTGCCAGATACTGATTAGAATAAAAACTCCCTGAGCACAAAGAACTAAATCATTTTTGTCTTTGTACCCCCAGAGTCTAGCAAAGTGTCTGGTTCATACAAGAAGTTTACGAAATGGTGTGTTAAATGGTTATTTGATTGGCCGAGCCAACCTAAACTCCTAGAATGACCTCTATCAGGATCAACACTTACTTGTGACTCCCTGAGCCCCCTCTACCTGGGGCTAACTTAACTAGATATTAGGGACCCTTTAGGATAAAAAAGAATGAGAAGAAATGTGATACAGCAGAAAGAATAATTAACTTAAAGTCAAAAGGTCTAGGTTCACATTCCAGCTCTGAAGCTTTCTAGTTGGGTCACTTCCTCTGGCTGAGTCTCAGTTTCCTTATTTCTAAAATTGGTCATAACACTTACACTACTTACCTCATGGTATAACTGTGGGGTAAGTGCTTTGTAAACCAAGGTCAAACAAAAGTGACACAGAACAAAGGAAAATAATAGAATGCTACTAGTCGATATCTATATAGTGTTTTTTGTTTTTTTTGAATGGGGTTATGTGACTTGCCCAAGGTCACACAGATAGTAAGTATCAAGTATCTGAGGCCACATTTGAATTCAGTTCCACCTGACTCCAGGGCCTGTGCTCTAGTCACTGTGCCCTTGCACCTCTATATAGTGTTTTAAAGTTTTAGAAAGTACTTTACATACATTAGTCATTTTAGTGCCACAAAAGCCTACTATAGGGTAGGTACAACAATGTTAATATCCCCATTTTGCAGATGATGAAGCTAAGATTGCGAGAGGTTAAGGTGCCCAGGTTCGCACAGCTAGTGTCACAGGTGAGATTTGAACCCACCTTTGTGACACTGAATCCAGTGCTTATTTTAGTAGGATACCTCATGCCTCAGAACTTATTCAGAGCCTACCGTGATAAAAGGGAAAGAGTACTGAGTTTGAGATTGGAGGTTCTGGTTTTGAATTCTGGCTCCGCTATTTACTAACCGTATTGCTGTTCAGTAGTTTTCAGTCACATCTGAATCTTCATGACCATTGGGATTTTCTTGACAAAGATACTGGAGTGGTTTGCCATTTCCTTCTCCAGCTCATGTTATAGATGAGGAAACTGAGGCAAACAGGGTTAAATAACTCGCCCAATGTCACCCAGATAGTAAGTGTCTAAGGCTAGATTTGAACTCTGGGATATGAGCCTTCCTGACTCCAAGCCATGTACTCTATATCTATATATGCACCACCTAGCTGCCCACTCCCTGTGTGACCCCATGCAAATCATTTAACCTTTCCAGCCCCTAGTTTCCTCTAAATCTATGATTCTATGAAATTTCTA